>PVJO010000778.1:0-208367 GCA_004026905.1 Hystrix cristata | reverse complement strand
ATTTAGGTTGTTTCCAAGACTTAGCTATTACAAATTGTGTTGCTATGAACATGGTGGTGCATACATCCTTGTGGTATGACGATTTTAATTCTTCTGGGAGGATCCCCAGTAGGGGAGTGGAGTGTTCCTTTTTCCCCACAGCCCCGCTAGCATTTGTTATTGGTTGATTTTTCCATATATGCAGTTCTTTCTGGAGTGAGGTGGAATCTTAACGTTGTTTTGATTTGCATCTCTCGAATGACTAGTGATGTTGAACATTTCTTCATATATTTATTTGCCATTTTTATTTCTTCGTCTGAGAAATGTTTATTCATTTCAGTTGCCCATTTTTGGATTGGGTCTTTAAATTTAGGAGGTTTAATTTTTTTTGAGTTCTTTGTATATTCTAGATGTTAGACCTTTGTCTGATGGATAGCTAGCAAAAATTTTTTCCCAGTCTGTGGGTTTTCGCCCTACTCTATTGGTGATTTCTTTTGCTGTGCAAAAACTTTTTAATAGCATGTGGTCCCAAGCACTGATTCTTTGTATTGTTTCCTGTGCAGTCTGGGTTCTGCTCATAAATTTTTTTCCTACCCCTATGTCTTCGAGGGTTCCTCCTATTCTGTTCTCCAGTAAATTTAATGTTTCTGTTTTAATGTTTAGATCTTTGATCCACTTTGATTTGAGTTTAGTACATGGTGAGACATATATCTAGTTTTAATTTTCGACATGTGGTTAGCCAATTTTTCCAGCACCATTTGTTAAATAGGCTATCCTTCTTCCAGTGAGGGCCAACACCCACAATTTAAAGGAGAGGTTTATTTGGCTCACAGTTTCATTGGGTTCAGTCCATGACTGGCTGGTTCTGAGGTGGAAAGGCATGGTGGGAGCTGTTCAACCCAGAGTGGCCAGAAGCAAAGAGAAAAGCGAGGAGCTGGGGACATTCTTTTAGGTCACATCACCAGAGACATGCCTCTTTTGACCAGGCCCTACCTCCTAACAGCACCTTCATTTATAGTTTTATCAGTGGAATCACTGCTGAGTATATTGCCTCCATGATTCAGTCACCTTCCAGAAGCCCCTGCTCTGAACCTGAGACTTTGGCAGGGGTGGGAAGGAATTCTAGATCTAAACCATAACACATGTTATACAGGTTTTATAGCCCAAGAGCAGTAGACTATACCATAAATCCTATGTGTGTTGTAGGCAACCATTAAGGTTCGTGTAAGTATACTCTGACTTTCATACAATGACAAAATTGTATCGCGGCAAACTTCTTAGTGTGTTGCTATTGTTAAATGATGTCTATATTGCTGGGAACTTATTACTGCTGTGGAAAGTTTACATTTTCCTTCCTTATTATCACTTCCCTCATTCTTACTTTTCATAAAAGAACTACAAAGAGAAAACCCAGGTGGAATGATTTCTCGAACACACAGATATACTTCACACACTACAGACATTCCTCGTTTAATGACAGACTTCTGTTCCTGTGACTAGGTTGTTAAATGAATTGGTCACTAAATGAGGAATTATATATAATATGTACATTATAATATTTAGAACAAAGAAATGGTCAAAGGACACTCCAACTTGATGACTTTGCTTTTATTTACATAACTCTTAAATGCAGTACTGTAATGTAGGACAGAATATAAAACTATAGTACTGTACTGTACAGTATGATCAGCAAAAGTACAGTATTGTATAAACAAGGTGTACTATACAAAAAAGACATTGAGGCTCTATCAACAAGATGTACAGAACTGTACAAAAAAAAAAAGGGACAGGTTGTAAGCCCAAACAGCATGCTTTGGTCCTAAGTTTGAACAGTCGTTAAACCAGCAAGCAGCTAAATGAGGAATATCTCTACTAATCCTACTGAACTAGGAAGTGGAGAAATGCTAAGTGGGCAAAAGTTAAAAGCATCTTATCTTCGGTAAAATAATTGTTTAGGCCTAGAGGATATATGATATGAATCTAAGAATTATAATTTCTTAGTAGCCTGTGGACGCCTAGGGTGCTGACATTTGCTTTTAACTTTCTACCTTTAGCCTCCCGTGAGTTCCATTTCTGGGGATGTTACGGTGCCCTTACCCCCATGATGTATATGGTGGTCTGATGTCCCAGATCTTGGTTTCTGCACTGAGGAGGTCCTGTGGGTGGCAGCAGCTTCCATCAGTCCCTGCAGAGTGCAACCATCTGAGGAGCTGCTGGCCTGCAGGCTGGCCCTCCCATCGCCCTAGACTCGATCTTTAAAATGAGTCTGTGTACACTGACTTCCTCCAGTCCCAGCATCTTTCTGCCTTGTGTTGTAGGGTTTTATGAGGAGGAGAGAGTTTCATTTTGGAACAAAAGGATTTTTTTTTTTTTGGTTGTTGTGCTGATTGTTTTGTTTTTGTGTCCTATTTTTTTCTAAGTGCACACACCATATGGTTTTCTTGGCCTTTAACTTTAGAGGGCATGGAAAATATGTTGTTATGGAAAATATCTTGTTATAAAAAATGCATGTCTAAAATACTGAAAAAAATCTTTACAATTTATAAATACTTTGGATTAATAATCAGTGGGTGATGATAGCTAATATGATGACATACATGAAAAAGTGAATATTTACTTTGCCAAACTCTTCTTGTCATCCCTCTGGGAAGATAAAGAATAAATATTTAGTAAAGACAAATTTTGAAGGCCTAAGATTTGTTCAGACTTTTTATGCTATTAGACCAGCAAATAAGGATAAAATACTAGCTTAAAATTAATGGGAGTTGCTATCAGTCAGGATGAAAGAAGGAATAATGCCAGAGCCTATAAAGTGTTATGGTGCTTGGAAATGTTAATTGCTGATTTTATCAATGAATATTTAGTCCTGCAAACATCCATTGGCAGGTGGTCAGATCACAAAAAATGTTGATTTGATACTTTTTCCTTTGAAGGCCAGGAGATCTAATTAATTTGGATGCTAGTGTCAAGTGTCTTCCTTTGTAAACATACCCACATGTGCTTTTATTACCCCTGAAAATCATAAAAGAAAAAAAAATTTCCTATAAGGTATAAAGAGAACAAAAACAACACTGACATAATTATGGTGTGGTTACCAGTCTTTTGATTGATGAAAGAATGTAAACTATCACCCCACAAGCGTAAACTTCAGATAAGCCAATTTGATCGCTTCTACTATCTTTTCGTAACCTTTTTTTTTTTAAACACAAGGGTTGTACAATAAAAGCAGAGCAACCTAGTTTTATTGTCTTGAAGACACATGCATATTTATATGTCCCAAGTGTTTACTGTTTGGCTGATGGAAGTTGTAACATGGAGACAATTCAGAAATTACCATGTTAATCATATAAGGGTTGAATCTTTTTAAAGTTCAGTATCAATTTGTGTACAATAGAGATTACCAATAAAATGTGTGATTTAGATGAGCTAAAAGCAGAGCCCTTCTGTATGTTATTATTAATGTTAAAATCTTGCTAGCACAGCTGTATATTTTTAAAAATGTAAATGAGAGGTCGGAGATTTAGCTCAAGTGGTAGAGTGCTTGCCTAGCAAGTGCAAGGCCCTGCGTTCAATCCTCAGGACCAAAAAAAAAAGTAAATGAGTTACCTCTGTATTATATGCTCATATGTAGAAATAATAATCAGTTTGAAAATGATAAACTGGAATGTTGGAGTTGAAAAGAGTCTTCAGGCATCTAAACATCTCTTTTTACACATACACAGGTAGCCTTAGAGAGACATGGAGCTCAGAATGACTTAGCTGACCCTGGACCAGAATCCAAGCCTTACTGTGCCTTATGACACATTTCTTGCACAAATCCACCGAGATTTCATATCAAAAACATGTCCATTTTCTTCTAAATCAGTCTTAGATGATAAAAGCATGCACATGCCAATAGCTATTCAAGATGGATAGGAAAGTTACTTCTCAATCCAAGTTTCGATCTGATGTTTTGAGTTCCTTGAAATATAGCCTGGTACTTTTTCTTCTTTGATCCCCTATTCATCTTTACTGATTTCTTCTATTTTTAACAATCCAAATGCTTTGATAAAAATTTTGCTTACATTTGATAAACCTAACATCAATCACTGAATTTCCAGAGGGGAAAAATAGCAAAACAAACCCCGTGCTTCCTGGACTGGCTGTATTCCTATTTATTGGAGCAATGTCTGTTGCCGAGGAGATGAAGAAAATATATTTCTCTGTGAAAGACATCTGGTAGGGTGGGGTGTGTCCTGTGAAGATGGTGGCCTCTGTCACGTGTATCTTTTCCCATGGCAAAAGAAAAAAAAATTCTCGTTTTGGTTTTGTTGTGTTTTAAACATGATTCCAGATGATAAGTAAGTGTCTTAGTTAAATCATTTCCTTAGACTTTAAATACAGAAATGAGTTTGAATCACCATATTTGACACTAACTAGTCTCCAGTATGAGTGCATCTAACTCTTTGAACTCCATTTGATTTTCACATAGCATCTCCTTTTAACATATTTTTTATATAATTTGGCTATAGATATATTAATTATATACTGTATAATGTACTATATGAAACACTTATTTTGGTAATGGGAAATCATGATAAAAGCAAGATGGAGGCATTGGGGATTTAGCTCAGTGGTTAGAGTGCTTGTCTTGCAAGCACAAGGCCCTGAGTTCAATCCCAGAACCAAAAACAAAACAAAACAAAAAAAAGATGGAAAATTATTTTGAGACCCCCATATAAAATACAGACACTAAAATAAAATTTTTTTCTTTGAGTGACGCAGTATAATCATGGTAACTGCATTCTTTAGGTTGTAGATGGCACAGTCCTTAAGGAAGGGACTCTTAGCTTGGAGAAGGGCTTCTCCCAAGCTCCATACCATGAATGTGGTGATTAGTCATTATGGTTTCAGTCCACAGATATGTATCTGTTCATTTGGGTGTAAGTAGGTGTAAGTAGAGGAGGGAACATCTATCCTTTAGGGTGGATCTGGATTGTCAGGAGACCACAGTGTATTTTAATGTGTAATCACATGCTTACGGCGTCACTTTTTGCATTTCCCTTGGAGACAGACCCATAACCAGACATCCCAGGACAGCTAGTGCAGGATGGTGATTGCTTTTTGAGTATAATTATTAGGGAAGGGGATAAAAAAATCTCCCACCACAGGACACACACAGACACCAAGTGTAGCATAAGTACTTCTTCTGAATTGGAATAATGGAAGAATATGTGTTCTGAGAGCAGCAGTTCTTTTTGGGTGGGAGAGATGCCTTTTAAATCTTGATATGCTTTTAAATTTTCCCTTTTCTTCTTTTTATTCTCCACCTTTTGGGTAATGTTACATTGTCAAGTCCATGTTTATGCAGTGCCGTTTCAAGGATATTAATTAGGCCCAGTAACGCATGGCCTTTTGTAGATAATTGCTTTTACTGTGTGTTTAGCCTGACTGATAAAATGTCTAACATCTTTCAAAAAATGAAGTAAAATTTTATAGACAATAATTATGTTGTCTATCACTCTATCTTCTTTTTTGAAAAACTCATGCCCTCTATAATTTATCCATCTGTTATATTCTGATTATAAATATAATTTTCAGGTCATTTGTAAACATATAAAACAGTGAGTTGTGGTAAGTTAGAAGTGATAAGGAAAAGAGATCCTCTTATAGTAGATTTAATGAGAACATGAAATGATTTAGCTGAAATCAGAGAACGTCAGAGAACGCTGAATCTACCTTAGGGCACAGTGATAGATCTTTAATACATTTCTTTAGTTTGGTAATTTAATGTCTTGTCATCTAGTACTTGTAAGTGTCTCCAACACTTACACAGAAGAAGATCCGCAAATTCTGGATATAGAAAACAGCAGCAATCTAAATGAAAACAGGTGGGGAGTTTTATTTATCTAAAACTAAAATATGAGCCAAGTATTTTACTGAATTCTGATTCTTGTGGGTTTGTTGGAAAAATGAGGATATTAACCAAATTTTATTTGTGTTTCTCTATATTTTGACAATTACTCATCCAACCAGAAAAAATCCCACATGTTTGAAAATAAAATGTGACATAGTTATAAAATGAAAGGTAGTATGTCATAAAGACTGTAGGCTCCAGGTAGTTTCAAATTTCCTCTGAAATTTGTTTTATTTATTATTTTCCCCAACCTTAACAAAGAGGTAGAATACATGACTTAAAGAAACACACATTTTTCATTGTTTTTATAATTCCAGGTTTTTTAAAGGAAAATTAAACATCATAAATAAAAGTCATAATATATGAAAATTATTAGTTTATTGTCATCTTTTAGCCATATAGATTAAGCCTATCTTTATTCTTTTGGAGGTTATCAGTGCTGGTTAACAAATATCAGAATGTGAGTATCTGCAAATGTCCACTAGTTTGAATTTTTGCTGTAAAACTGTAAGCACGTTATTTTAATGTAAGTATGAATATCCAGATGCCATTTACCGCAGGCACTTATAGAGTGGAGAATGAGAAGCATTATTTTGTATGGATAAATGATTAATGTTTGGCAAAAGACACAATTAAACTTCCTAGTAAGAACCCACTGCCAAATGCCAAACACATGCAACTTTGTGCTTCTGTGCTTTTGTTCAGGGAGGAACTACACTCCTTCCATCTCTGGCTTCCCAAATCCCTTCCATGGCTTTGGGCCCACTCTTTCCTGGGAGATGCCCTACCTGCCCCAACTGTAATCAGCTCCCTGGCTTCTGAATCACGGCAGGGGTATCCTTGCTCATTCAATCCACATCCTTAGGCAGCAAACTTCTTTTTTATGGGGGGCAGAGTCTGCCTCTGTAGTCCAAGCCAACTTTGAAATTGGTATGTAGTTCAGGCTGACCTCAAATTCATGATCTTCCTGCCTCAGCCTCCGGAGTGCTGGGATTGAAGGTGCCCAGAGGCAGTAAGCTTCTTGTGGGCAGGCTGTGTTTAGAACCCCATCGAGTGCCCTGGGTAGTGATCCCAACACCTTGCATACCACTGATGTATATTACCTGTTAGTTGATGATACACAGATACCCATGTTTATAGAAGTATGATTCCCAATAGCTAACTCTTGGAAGTGGCTTGTATGTCCATCAGGTGAATGAGAAGGAAATGTAGTATATAATGAAGTGCTATTCTGCCATAAAGAAGGGTAAAATGAGTCATTTGTAGGATGCACCTTGAGGCTATAATGTTAGGTAAAATAAATCAAATATACAAATTTAAATATCACAGGTTTCTCTTGTGTGAGAAACCTGAAGTATAAATAAAGAGCAAAATAAAAGGTAGACAATAGGAAATAGGGAGGCAGATTTTTTGCAAAAGGGAAGGCGACCAAGAGATGGTGGGTGTGTGAAGGGGATGAAAAAAAGAGATGCGTTATGTACACATACTAACTCCCCATGAGGAATGTGATCATTATGTACTAGAAACATGTACTAAATTAAAAAATAAAAAATAGAAAAAACACAGTTGAAATATTTGGACACTGCAATTATTTTCCCTGTTTGGGGTACCATTTCTGGGATTTAGCATCACTTGCCAGTCCAGTCAGTCAACAAATACTTATTAAATGCGTTCTACTTCGGGACCTGAAATACAAAGGTGAGAAAGAAGGGCAATGTCTCTGTTCTCCTTCTGGCTGGGAGGGAAGACAATTGGCATAATTGTCAATGGATGTACTAAATGACAATTTTAGATAAAAGTCAATACTGTGAGGAAGCAAAGTTGGGTAGTGTGGTAGGAGCACTTTCGCTGGGCCAGTCAGGGCAGGCTTCCTGTGGAAGGGACATTTCAGAACTGAGAGGTGAATGAGGAGAAGGAGATGGCGGTGAGAAGATCCGAGGGACATTATTCCAAGCCAGAGGAGCAGCAAAGGCAGAGACTCTGAGGTGACAACAAACGTGCAGTACTTTGGAAATGGAAGGAAGAGGACACTGTAGTTGTAGCCTAGTGAACTGGACCAGGAGAGAAGACAAAGTTCAGAGATTGGCTAGGGCTAGATTAGGGCACTGGCGCCAGTGGGAATGTGACCACCTTCTGTGGGTCTTAACAGAGGAAATAAACACCATCTGAGTCGTGCCAAAATAAATTTTCAATATTGTTTCTTGGAGAGCCTGACTATAATACCTGGCATCTGATATAATGAATTAGATTGGTAATTTTGACTTGATTTCTAAGAAAGTATGAAATTCTGTACTGAAAACAAGTATGTTGTAAACATAAGTGCCACTTCTAATAATTATGTTGGTAATGCTCAAGTTGCTATAAATAATCAATGTCATACCACAAAAATCAAACATGTTTCTAGTAATCTGCAGTTTTTTAGTGTGTCTTTTGTGGTTTCTGCTCTTGTTGGGGAAAAGTGAATGTAGACTATTTCCTATGAAGGGCTATTTGTGTAATTCAATTTAGAGTCATTGAATAGATCAAGATTACCAATAATATATGTCAAACATACATGTGTATGTTCATATCACCAGTGTGGCTTAATAAATATTATTGAGACTGGGAAAAACAGAATATACCTACTATCCTATAGTTTGACATGAACACCTAAATTCAACTTGTTTTTCATTTCGCATTGCAAGACCCGTCATTGCCTGTTATTCGCCTGGCTGGTGGCAGCGGTGTGCATGAAGGTCGGGTGGAGCTCTACCATGCTGGCCAGTGGGGGACCGTCTGCGATGACCAGTGGGATGACGCAGATGCAGAAGTGATCTGCAGGCAGCTGGGCCTCAGGTTTGTTTTTATTGTTCTTGTTTTACTTTGTTTAACTTTTTGAATCTGTTATTTCCATATCCAAAGGCAGGTGCTGTTTAAATTGCACATTTCCTTGAACAAAGAGAAAAAGGTACCTTTGATTTTTGTATTAAGCTGTAGGCTCCCTGAAGTGCACTTAGTTGTACTCTGTACCTCTAATTTGCTTGCATCTGGCCTAGAGTGATTTTATGTCATTAAGGATCTAAGATTTTCCTCCTTTTAACTAGGAATCTTTATATCAGGCCCAGTTAATGGCCAGCACTGTCAACTACAGTGACTCAGAGTCATTTCATGAAACACTAGTTGTTAGCTTTTAACTGATGTTTAACTCCTGTCCCCCAAATATGTTCTAGATTTTTAGAGTTTGCTTCCTTCTGTTATGTCCGGAGGTGGACTGTGAGCTGCTGCCCTAGTAGAAAATGTAGCTCCTGGCAATTGTAAACCCAGCTATGGTAAAGAATTAAAGAAACTGAGTTTAAACTAAGAGGAAACGATTTATTTAAAGATGGCGAAAAAGTGGGGAAAGAGATGATAGATAGCTACCCAACAAGTAGGGAGCATTCGAAAGCGAAACACTTGTGGACCATTCTCTGCGGTCCCTGTTTATTGGGTTTTTCCTTGTGTTGGCCCTTGGAATCTGATTGGCTCCTGGGCTTGTCTGTCACGTTTGCCTTGGATTTCTCTTAGCCATGTGACCTTTTTTTGTCCTTTGGTAGAGAGTAAAATTATGGGTGGGTGGCAGGTTATGTAGATGTAAGAATCAAATAAAGGGGGCGCTTGTGATTTTTATGTTAATCATGCTACCTGGGGCCTTCCTGGAACTAGTCCCTTTGTTTTTGTTTCTTTAATTGTTGGAATTCAGCCGCCTTTATGTTTCTGACTATTGGCTTATAGCTGTCTGTGCCTTTCAGCGTTTGGTTATAAAGGTCAAAATTGTCTATTAATTTTTAATAATGTCCAATGAGGCCTTTACCCTCCGTTTTCCCTACCTAGGGAAAACCTGTGGGGACCTCTGTCCCTACACTTGTGAGGTACATGCCCAGAACAAAGAATGTTTATTAACATACAAATGAAGTAATTCCCATGTAGGGAATGGAAATGAAGTCGGTTCAGTAAAGACAGCAGCATGGGAATCAGCATTTCATGTTGTCTCAGCTGTGACTGTTATGGAATATTATGTTAATTTCAAATTTTCTAATTCCTTTCTTCTGTGCTGCTGAATGTTAGTATAGTAAACCTAAAAATGTATCTAAAACTACACTAGGGGATCTTTCTAAAGTTAATATTTTGCTTTAAATTTAAAAAAAATTCCAGTTAGGACTTCTTTCAAAATCATAGAAGGAGCAATAAGAAGATCTGAAAAGATCACAATGGAGACAACGTGGAATCTTGGTTTTGATGCTGCTGTCTTCATTCCTGGACACTGGCATACAAACTTTGAAACTTGAACCATTTGTACTTGGTTTTTTTGCAATTATATTTATATAATTGCAAAAACTCTGTGTTCTCTTTTTTAGAACTCCATGTTTATATTCGTGTATTTTAAATTAAAATATAGACATTTGTAACATTTTATTTCTAAATACTTCAGTATACATCTTAAGAATAAGAACATGTCAGACATAGTCAAATTATCATTATAACAAGTAACACAATTGTTAATCTTTCTTAATGTCATCTAATTGCCACCATATTCAAATGTTCCCCATTGCCCTCACAATGCCCTTGACAGATGGATTGCAGTACATCTGGATGTTATGTCCCTTAAATGTCTTTTAATGTAGAACACCCTCTTTTATTTTATTTTACTTTTTGCATGACACTAACTTGCTGAAGACACCAGGCCAGTTGTTTGGAGAATGTCCCATCTTCTGAATTTGCCTCATTTCTTCCTCCTAGTGTTACTGAGCTTGTATCTGTGTTCCTTGTAATTCCTGAAATTGGAAGTTAAGTCCAAAAGCTTGATTAGTTCAAAGCAAACATTTTGGCTAGAAATCATCACAGGTAATGTGTATTCATCTTTCCAGAGTCATGGAATGCTTTTTTTTCCCACTGGTGAGACAAAAATTGAGCACTAGGTAAGGGTGGTATCAGCTAGATCCTTCGCTGTGAAGACACACTTCCTGTGTAACCAATTCTGGGATCTAATTGCTAATTTTTAGTTCATTCATGGGATAGGGACAGGCATGGCAAATCCTGTATCAGCAGGTTTTACTATAATTTCTGGTAGCATTTACTGGTCTGATTATCTTCTTTGGATGGGGCAGGCATAGGGCCAATTAGTTCCTCTTGAGAAACTGTAATTACTTGTTAAATTTTTGAAACTAAATTTTAACAATTCTGATGAGGTATCTATTTCAAAGTAAATTTTATTAAAGTTTTCAGGTAGTGGAGTCAGTGTAGCATAAGATTATGAGCATGCAATGAACTTGGTAAAACTTGGGTTTGAATACAAGTTCTGGAATTAAGTTACAAAACATCTCTTACTAACATTTTTCTCATCTATTGCATATTTTCTAATTTACAGCATTTAGTGACAATAAAACAGTTAATATATATATTAAGTACACAGTGTACATGAGCTGTCAAGGTTAGCCTAGGGACTATCATATTTAAAGGATGTTATTAAACAATCAAAGAAAATTAGTGGCGAGATCATCAAATACTCTTCTCTGTCTGGAACTTCTATTTGCTTAGCTGTATCTATGTATTTTATATTTCTAATGAATATATGTCTGTATTCACTGAGTTATCAGTTATATGTGATCAGTGGTATGCTAATTAATTTACATGTTAGTTACTAAGAAATCTATGTCTTTGCCAAAAATATTAAGAACTTTGAATATTGTAATAACTTGTTAATATTACCAGTTGCAGTAAGGATTATTCATTATTCTAATTTTAAGCTGTAAGGCTTTTTTGTCTCTTTTCTTTTCATGGTACTAAGGATTGAATCCAGGGCCTTTGTACTGAGCTACATGCCCAGTGCCTTTTTTATTTTTCATTTTTGAGACTGGATCTTGCTAAATCATTGGGTTGCCCTGGCTGTGCTCAAACTTGTACTCCTCCTGCCTTCGGCTTTCATAGTGCTAGGATTATAGATGTATGTCACCATGCCCGTCTAATTTCTTATTGTTATATTTCTGCGAATAGGCAAGTTTTTGTTGCTTAGAAAATTGTCTATCAAATTTAAGCAACATACCAAATGTTAGTTAAATTTCCAGTTATCAAAGTGATTCTAAAAATTCATGTTGTAATGTAGACTTCTTTTATGAGAGACACAGATTGTTTTCACTTGTATAAATAGTTCATAAACAAAGACCATGTTGACAGCAATAGTCTATGACACACAGAGAAGACAGAATCACAAGGAACACCGTTAATACTGAACTCGTACCTGGGTGAAGTGTTAACACCTCTCTCATGCCTTAGGTCATTGCTGTCTTTCTATAAAAAGATTCATGTTTGGAAAAATGATTAAAAGGAAACATATCTCAAAATAAGTAGGTTAGTCACCTTCTGGTTACTGTAACAAAATACTTAAAATAATTATCTTACAGAGGGCAGGTTTATTTTGGCAACAGTTTTGACCATGGGGTCAGTTGGCCTCTTTGCTTTTGGGCAGAATACTGTAAGCAGAAGAGCAAGCTACTCACCTCATGCCAGGACGTGAAGACAGGGGAGGGAAGAGACCAAAAGGTCCCACAGTCCCCTTTGCAGCCATGTCTCTAGTGACCTAAGGCCTCCCACTAGGACTCCCCTCTCAGTGCTTCCACACAGTCTCATAGTGCCACTGGCTGGGGACCAGGATTTTATTTTTAACATGGGACCTGTCGGGGGATATTTAGTCAAACCGTATCAGCAAGGCTGCAGAAATCTTCCACAAGCCCTGGTAACAACTAGCAATACAGCTTCAGAGAGAGAAGTTTTCATTAAAGGCACTCTGTTACTCTGAGCTGACATCGTTCATTTATCTTTCTTTCTCTTGATTTTATAGTTCTCTCATAAGTTTCCATTAAAGCAATATTCTACAACCCCTTTCTCTGTATAATTTGTTTTGCTCATTTAAAGCCTAAGTACTTTCAGATGAAATGGTTTCTTAATGCTGCATGGTTGGTTGCAGATGGCATAATTGTTGCTCCTCTCAATTTATGATTCGTTCTTAAGGAAATTTCATCTCAGGCTTATTTGCTTTGTTGAATTCCCAGAAGGAAACTACGTCATGCCTCCCTGGAGAGGTGGTTAAAATTTCTTTGTGAGATGCAGGCTTGGCGAGCGTTATCTTTTAATGGTGTCTGCATATTTTGGTAGCTGTCAAACTTTCTAAATACAAACGGAATTATGGTACTTAAAATACATAAATCTGATTAACCCAGAACTTGGATAAGGATGCTGAGAAGGAAAGGAGGAAGCTAGATGTTAGAAAATTAGGTAACTTGAGAATGTGTATGTACCCAGTGCTAATTGTTTCAGGTAGAGACATTTTGGAATTCCTTTTTGTGTTTAACTTTAAAAAAAAAACACTTTTCTATGTCACTCAAAATTCTTTAAAGTGTAGCTTAAAACATCACATGTAATACAAAAAACAAAACAAAACAAAAATCACATGTTATTTTGTTGATGTTCTGTAATTTATGTAGGATTTTAAAATTTTGGACATTTCTTTCCCCTTAATTTTTTCTTTTGTTGTACAGTTATCATACAGAACCATAACGAGTAGCCAGAATAAAAATTCTTCTGGTGTAAATTTCTTTAAATTTTTTCTGCTTTTTTTAATCTTGCCATTTCTTAATGTTTTTAAACATTTTTACAATAATGACAGCTGGTCCATGGTATTACTGAGCAGGAATGAGATCCTTTAATAGATGGGGAAGTTAGGCCCACTAAGATTATGCAGTGTCCCTGAAGTTGAACTATCTATGGAAAGCAGAGCCTTGAGGCTTATGGTTCCTATTATTTAGGGTATTTTTTTCTTTCATGTTATAGTGCTTGTAAAATGACCACCTGTTGGTAAAAATACATACCAACATAGAGCTGAAAGAAACAGAGAAGTCCAAACAGAAAGTTAATTTTAAAAGACAATGAAAATGATCATGTTTTAGATAGGCTGTGTTTGATGTGCCATCTCCTTCAACTGAAAATGTCCCAGGAGGCTGTATTTCGAGTCAGCTTTGCAGTCAGACTTGCTATCTAGTAGTGATATAATGTTGGGCAAATTATTTAATTTCTGACCCTCAGTTTTCTTTTCCATGATTTGGGGATAATAAAGTAACGTGATTACAGGGAGGATTACTTGAGTTAGTAGATAAAGGGCAGTGCCTGGCATTCAGTGTTAGGTACACACCTTGTATCATTATTGTAGATAGAAGGCACTCTCTTCCAGAGAGAAATCTAATACATTGATCATTTTTCATCCATAGTTTACAAGTGTCACAAACTGACACTTGAGTGAAAGAACGAATCTTTTATAAGACAGTGAGTTATCGTACACAATTATCTGGCCTCACTATTCTATCTCAAGGTAGTAACCAAGCCTGGGGATTTAGTTGGTCAGATGTCGCTCCTTGCTTGGCCTTTCTGGAAGCAGTGGGAAGCAAAAGGACAAACTTCATCAATACAATCTGATTAGCTAAATAGGCTTAAGAATGTTTTGAATCAGGATCAGACAGAATCAATCCAGTCTGTTTATTAGGAATTGCTGTTCAGTAGGTCAAACAGCTCTACACAGAAAATAATAACTCAGTGTATTCTGAACACATTCCTCCACAGATTTTTTTCTGTGGTCAGGGAGTAAGAAAGTAGGGAATACTGGGACTTTCATCACAGATGAACTGTCAGGCTGATGTGGAAATGATTTCCGTAAAGGAAGGAAAGCCAACACACCACTTTATTGAATTTATATGGCACTTCCTTTGACATTTCCAGCTTGCGAATTTGCTTTCCCCAATATTGTGAGATCTCTTTAGGGCCAGAGTCATCAGTTTCTTTGGTATTCCCCTGAAATCAGCACTGGGGCACCAAGAAATCCTTGTGAATGACTGAGAAAATGTGTGGTATGTAAATATTATCTTGTTAATTTTCAAAAATTGAAAATTCAGCTACACAACCCAGTTTGTGTTATATCATAGTTTCCTGGGAAAAAATTTCCCCTCACATTTGTTCTATTTTTTTATGATTATTTTAATTAAACTTTTTTGTGATTATTAAAATGATATTTATAAACAATGGAAAATACAGAAATGTATAAGGAAGAAAATGAAGCACATAAGCGTGTTTTAATAATGTATTTTAACAGAGGGAACTTTTCCCAGAGTCACTATTTGAGGTCTGTACTTTCCCAGAGAAGAGACAATTTCAGAGGCAGTTAACCAGGCTTTTTGCTTTTTTCTAGAACCGTGTTACACAATTAGTAACATTATATTTGAAACACAGAATAACTTGGTTACTGTGCCCTAGCCTATCTAGAGTCACTCTTAGCCAATAATGATTTTAGAGTTTTTGCTAGTGAATAAAAAGTCTGTAGTTTGTTACCTTTTAACCTATATATTGTATGAAAATGGTGTTAATTTTTTTCAAGTGGGTTGTTTTCTTGTTCATTAAAATAATAAGTTATCATTGTTAATTGCCAGGAGATTATTTTGCTTAGCGTTACATATTGCAAATATTTCTTCCAGACTGTTGGTTTACCTTTGGACGCTGATTGTGATGTATTTTGCTATACAACAGTTTTCAGTTTGTATGTGGTCAAATTTAA
Source organism: Hystrix cristata (assembly GCA_004026905.1). NCBI lineage: Eukaryota > Metazoa > Chordata > Mammalia > Rodentia > Hystricidae > Hystrix > Hystrix cristata. Next base: position 192,882 of record PVJO010000778.1, on the reverse strand, counting down.
CTCTTTTAATCTTTGTTTTCTGACTTCTGGGTTTCTTATTGTGCTCAGGAAATCTTCTCTTATGATCAAGGTTATAGGAACTGTGTTCTTACTGTTTTAGGCAAATAACTTTATTTTTTCCTTCTTGCCTCTTCCATCTCTCCTTGCATATTCTCTCTCTCTCTCCTATCTCGCTCTCTCTGTCTTTGTCTCTCTCTCTTCTTTCATGTTTAAACCATCTGGATTTCCTTTTTGTTTCTGTTGAGTTTGGGATCAAATTTCATATTCTCACATATTGGTCCCAGGCTTCCTTATAGCACCTAATTTCAGCTCAGTGAATTTTACCAACCAGGAGGCTGTTGGTCGGCTTTCCTGTCTGGCTTCTCTGCGACCTGCGTCAATCATCTGTCTCCTTCTTTTCTCCACCTCTTCTGTTTTCCAACTCCCAGCATTCTCTAAATCAGGTTCCATATTTGCTTTCATTAATCCCTCTCCTGTAGATCAATGGTCTGCAAACTTTTTCTGTAAAGGGTCAGATAGTAAGTATCTTAGATTTTGCAACTATTCAGCTGTGCCGTTGTAGCACATAAATAGCTTTACACAACAACTTAGGAATGACTGTGGCTTCATGCCAATAAGAATTTATTTTTGAAATGTGAATGTCTTAGTTACTTTTCTCGTTGCTGAGACGAAATACCCGACACCCAAAGTTAGGGAAAGAGAGGTTTATCTGGTTCCCAGTCTAGATGTTTTTTCAGTCCACAATCAGCTGGGTCCAATGCAGGGTGGGATGGCAGACAGGCAGAAGGCAGCATGGTAAGCAAGGGATGCAAGCAAGAGTGGCAAGCAGGACACCTGAGCAGCTTCTTCCTATGCCTTATATTTTATCCAGGCTGCTACAATTAGGGCGACACCAAACCAATCAGCGTTTTGATTTAGAAATCACACACCCTTAACCCCAGCATCACACACTCTAGATCCAGCCACCTTTGGTCCAACCTCCTCTTACTACATGATGCTTTTGGGGGACATTTAGGCACAAACCATAACAGTGGAATTTGGATTTCATTTGATTTCCACATCTTACAATTGTATTTTCATTTAAATTTTAGTCCAACCGCTTATAAAATGTAAAAAGTTCTCTTAGTTTATGGGCCATATTAAAAACAGGTGGCAGCCTGGGCTTGGCTTGTTGGCTGACATCTGCTCTAATAGCCACCAGGTTGGGCTTCTTCTCTTCTATCTTTAATCTTCCCTTTAAAAAGGAGCCACATGTCTCAGGCACACAGCTCCAAGCAGTCCCTTCTTTGAACCAATATAAGTGTATAAATTAACATATTTAAAACAATACATTTTAGTTATTCAACTCTCCCCCTTCAAATTCTGAAAGTTATTCACAGCCTCTACATACATTTTTGTGTTTTATTTTATGTGGGTGTTATATTGTTTTCTTGTTTAATATAGTATCAATTTTGCATGAACATTCTTTTGGGAGCGAGTATCTCTTTTCCAATGAGTAACACTTGAATTTCTTCACAGCCTTGTAGACTACAATTGTAAGATCATTTGACTTAAACAATTTTTTTTTCTAAAAACATCAATGAAACTTTGCATGAAGTTTGGTTTAGCCAGGCATAGCACTGCACACATGTAATCTCAAGGATTGCAAGTTGATCCCAGCCTTGGCAATTTAGAAATTTAGTGAGACCCTGTCTCAAAACAGAAAATACAAAAGGGCTGGGAATATTGGGTCTGGGCATATTGCTCAGTGCAAAGGCTGAGCAATCCCCAGTACTGGGTAATATTTAGTTCACCACCTTTCTTTGTGAAATAGTTTATGTGCATTAAAATACTTCGAATTGTTTGCCTCTGATTATTTGTGTCTTTACTGCAAGAGTCTGAAGTTAATGATCAGGTCATAAATTAATGATCTTTTGGGTCATCATCTAATACTCTGTAATAAAAAAAAATGCATACACTTGTCCAATGATTTATAGGCTATGAATTACCTCCATCAATATTCTTTTAAATTACTTTCCAATAAGTGAAACAAACGTATAACATTAAGACTAGAAAATGTTAAGATTCTGGTTAGTCTTATTGTTGCTCATTAACTGTTGGAGGGAAACTCTTTGTCGTAAGTATCAGAACAGGGAAGGGAACCTACATTTATTGAGCAACTGGTTTGCGTTAGTTTAACTCTTACAATCCTGCAAAGTAGCTTTTTTTATCCATTGTTCAGGGAAGCTTTAGCAACTTTCCAAAAATAGCCCTGTGTTGGACTGCAGAGTCTGTGTTCACACACACACCTCTCTGCGAAGATTCAGCTTGGAGAGAATAAGGGTTTTGGCACAGTCATCAATGTAGTACTTGTTACTTGTTATCTGTGATTTCACTTTCCTTCATTTCAGTTACCTGAAGTCTGAAAATATTAAATGGAAAACTTCAGAGATAAACATTTTGTAGGGTATATTTATTTTTCAGTGCTGGGGATCAAGCTTAAGGTCTCGCACGTGATAACAATTCATACGTTTTAAAGTGCCATTCTTAGTAGTGGGATGAGTCTGTCCAGTGCTGGGTGTGAATCATCCCATGGTCTAGCATATCCATACTGTATATACTACCCTCCCATAAGTCACTTAGCAGCCCTCTTGGTAATGTCCTCTACCACAGTTCTTGTGTTCAAAGTAACCCTTACGTAATAGCGTAACACTACCTCACAAAGACTGCCTCGTTTATTATGAAATTCATTAGTGAATTATTAATTAATAATTTATAATTGTCAAATTAATTCATCATGAATTTATCTCATGTAAAGCATTGTATCAGGTCACATCATCACCAGAAAGGTGAGTACAGTTAATAAGATATTGTATAAGAGATATCACCTTCACATAACTATTATTATAGTATTTTGTCATAATTGCTCTAATTTATTAATAATTATTGTTAATCTCTTACTATGGCTAATTTACAAAGCCATCTTTATCATAGCAATGTATGCATAGAAAAGAAAGCATAGTATGTATGGGTTGGTAATATCTACCATTTGGGCATTTTCTGGAAATACTGGTACATGTTTCTCATGGATAAGGAGGCAGTACTACATGTGAAGATACATATCTTGTCTATTGTACTCTTCTGAAGGCATCTAGATACACTTTGAAATAACTGAAACCTTTATTTATTTATTTACTTTGAAACCTTTATTTAAAACAATTCTATTAAGCGTTTATTTTTTCTTACCAATGGTGTAGACATGACTTTCCATTCTGTCATTACACTTCCCTTAGCAAAACAAATTCACACATGACGTTAAGTCAATTTGAAAAGGAACTCACTTATGAAATTAAGTCATTTTGGGCTGGGGATTTAGCTCAGTGGTCAGAGTGCTTGTGCTGTAAGCACAAGTCTCTGAGTTCGAGGCCCAGCACCAGGAAAAAAAAAAAAGAAATTAAGACTTTTTGACCATATATTTGTGATAGGATTCCTTTGCTATCTGCTTCACATTTATCCAATTATCTCTAGATATTAGTCTTTGCTACTTGTTGGGGCAAACTGCTGGGAGCTCGCTGTTCCACAACTATCAGAGAGTGATTGAAGTGTTAGGATTCTAAATTTTAAAATTTTGACTCCACAAAAATATCCCGCGTAAGCAGGAAAGGAAAGTAATTTTTTCCCCTCAGCTTCTTTCATACCTCCTCCTATAAATATCCCTTCAACCTTTCCCTTGGCACACTTTCCAAATTTTAAACAGAAAATGGGCCAGGTGATAACAGAATAAACATTTCTTAATTTTGGTTTTATTTTATTTTTTAATTTACCAAGAACACACATGGGTACATTGTATACATAGTGATCACATTCATCATAGTTAATTTGTACCTGTACATGATATGATACATCTTGGTTTCCTCCCTTCTTCCCCACCCCTCCCTTCCACTCCCCCCTTCCCTTTTTACAGTAGCTTTATTTACATTTTTCCCCTTTTCCCTTTCTTTTCTTTTTCCTTTCCTTCTTTTCCCCCTCCTCCCTTTCTAATTCTCCTCCCTATCGAATATTATCTTTCTTTTACTTAGTATCTATTATACTTTTTTATCCTTATTTACACTTATGGTTTTTCGTATCAGAGAGACAATTTGATATGTACTCATGTGTGTTTGATTTATTTCACTTAAGAGTATGTTCTCAAGGTGCATCCATTTACCTATAAATATCTCAAGTTTATCCTTTTTATGGCAGAGTAATACTCCATTGTATAGAAAAACCACATTTTCTTTACCCATTCATTAGTTGTTGGGCATTTGGGTTGTTTCCAAGACTTAGCTTTTATAAACTGTGTTGCTATAAACATGGTTGTACATATATCACTGTTGTATGATGTTTTAAATTCTTCTGGGAAGATACTAAGCAGAGGAATAGCTGGGTCAAATGGAACCTCTAGTTGTACTTTTTTTTTTTTTTTTTTTTTCCGGTGCTGGGGATTGAACTCAGGCCCTTGTGCTTGCTAGGCAAGCACTCTAATCACTGAGCTAAATCCCCAGCCCTAGTTGTACTTTTTTGAGGAATCTCCACACTGATTTCCACTGTGGTTGGACCAGCCTACATTCCCACCAACAGTGGAGGAGGGTTCCTTTTCCCCCACAGCCCCACACTAAAATTAGACAAGTTCCTTATTAATCACAAAGTTGATTATCCAACACCTTACCATTCTTGGAGTATTACAATCACTTAGCAAACATTTTACTTTCAATATATTTTGTTTGTAGGTTTTTAAGATAGCTATAGTGCTATGAGAAACGGGTATGTAAAATGATGAGGGATAGATGCAATGTCATTGAAGAACAAAGGAAAAAAAAATAAATGCCACAGTCTAAAAATTCAAAGGCTAAAAGGGGCTGAAATGCAGCTTCTGAAGTCATTGATCATTTCAACAGGTGATTGACCATTTTCACTGAAGCCTGGGGTCCTAACATATTGTATCATTTTGAATTATAAGAGAAATAAATTTACTGCAAATAAATTTAGATGATGATGTTTTTGTTAGATGTAGGTTTGGCTATAAGTAAAAGAGAACTGAAAATCCAGCGATTTAAGCAAATTTATACAAGTTTATTTCTCTCTCAAGAGACAAAGATGGCCAGCTCCTGGCTAGTTTGGTGGTTCTGCAGTCAAATCATCAGGGCCCTGGGCACTTTCTTACTTGAGGTTCTGTGATCCTCATTGTGACAGGATATGGCCCAAGGTAGCATCTCAAGATCCAGCCATCAGCTTTGCCTTCTAGTCAGCAGGAAGGAGGAAGTAGAACAAGGCATCTATTAGAAGTGATATGTGACACTTTTCTGCCTAAATATCATTGGTAAAACCTAGTCATGGTGCAGAGTTTTCTTTTGGAATGAGATGAAAAGAATTCTGGGATGGATGGTGCTGATAGTTGTACAATGAGTGTACTTAACGCATTATACTCTTTTTAAAAATGGTTAAAATTTTATGTTTTATATTAATTACCACAAACAAACTCAGTCACCTAGAAGGAGAGAAGGCTGGGAAAGGTCTTTATTTTGGATAGCCATTAGCTTCCTGAAAATCTGAGGTTTCCTTCAGGTGTGGTGCTGTGTGCCTGTAATCTTAGCTCTCTGGGAGGCTGAGGCAAGAGGATTGTGAGTTTGAGCCCAACCTGGCAATTTAGTAAAACTATGTATCAAAATAAAAAAAATTTAAAAATGGGCTGAGGATGTAGCTTTGTGTGAAGGCATTGGGTTCAATCTCCAGTACCACCGAAAACAAAACAAATGAACTGAGGTTCTATTACTGATGGAGAAAAGGTGGGCAAGTATTCGGAATGCCTGGCAGTCTTTGAAACACATACAGTGGCAGAAAATATAAAGAACAGCAAACAATTGTAAAAGAAATACACAAAGTCCTGCATGGCCTATGGAGAGAATTGACAAAGCGGGATTAATAATTATGTTTTTGCCAGAAGGGAAGGAAGTCAGATCAACCTTTGGTATTGAGTCCAGAATTCTTATGTTCTTGTTTCTTCAGTGGGATTGCCAAAGCACGGAATCAGGCATATTTTGGGGAAGGATCTGGCCCAATATGGTTGGATGAAGTACGCTGTACTGGGAATGAGCTTTCGATTGAGCAGTGTCCAAAGAGTTCCTGGGGTGAGCATAACTGTGGCCACAAAGAAGATGCTGGGGTGTCCTGTACCCCCCTTACAGGTAAGGGTTTCACCCTCTTAATATACCAGCCCCTTTCCCAGCACCACTCGGACTTGCCACACCTTCCTTTCTCCTCGATTTCCACAGTCTTGCCCAATGAACCTTCAAATAAATATCCTAAATGAAACCAAAAATATCTAACACAAGCTACATATTAAAATGCTATCTCCTTATTCTAGGAGGCTTCTGAATTTTCAGTTTAAGGCTACACAGTTCTATAAAGCTCGATTCAAAGTATGACTTTGTTGCAATATATAGTGTATAGTAATCAAAACCAGTGGATAAATCTCAGCTATTGGGCTCTATAATTACAGCTTTAGTTAATTCATCTATTAACCACTCTTATTGTCAGAATGTGTTTACAGCTGATATAAAACTGTATTGAGGTGATTGCTGATTAAAGTATACTATTAAAGAAAGCAAGTTAGCTTTGCTGTGATTAATTTTCAGAAGATTTCAAATTACATCACGCCTGTCCACATAGGGCAGGGGTTATAAGAAGGGTATGTGTGAGTGCAAACGCTTGTGTGTGTGTGAACTTACATGTTTAGGGAAAAGAAGAAAAAGTATGAAAGAGAAATTTCAACATCACAAATCCATTGTTTCTGTGCTAAAGTTAACTTGAAGAAAAACGTTGTCTAATCTTACTTTGAGAAAAATCAAAATATAGGGCCTACAGAATATTGAATTTATACCTTTTTATAAACATTCACACTGCTGCTTTTATTAGCAGAATAAAACATTTATATATAATAGAAATTTATAATTTATGCTAGCGTTAAATCAGAGCACTTTATTTTCTTGAACTGCCATTTCTCTCTCTTTCAAATGAGGATAGTCTTGCATTATTACTAGGCTGGTCAGATGAGGCAACGTGTCACAGTGGTTTGCAGGCAGTAAAATATTTTATTAATAAATGCTTGTTTCTATGAGACTTTTATTTGTTTTAAAAGATCTCAGAGAATCATAAAAGTATGACCTTTACCCAAATTATTTGTTTCATGGGGGATGGTTTGAATTATTTCAGATGGAAATCCCTTTTAAATTTACTTTTTTTGAATTAAATTTATGTTACCGTGCATCTGCTTAGAATCTTTTTATAGAATTCTCTGAGAGTTAATTATTCATTCAGTTAATAAGATTCAGATTTCAGTTCGGTATTATCAATAAAAGAACAGAGGCGAGACATGTGCCCCAGTTTTTATAATTCATGAATGCCTACGGAATAATAAGGGTATTGACATGCTAGGTTGTTCTTTATCCAGAATAGCTTTTTCTGTCTTCATATTTCAGTATTTTTTTATATTTGCAGTTAAAATTTTGAACTGTTTCTGCATTACTGTGTTTTCTTGCTTTTTAAATGTAGAGGACCAGTATTGTTTAGATTTATGGAGACTGAAGTTGTGGGAAATTCCCTAAATATTATTTTAATCTAGAAAAATCAAAATAGATACTTTGGAATTTTATCAGAATGTATTTTTCTACTCACAAAATAGGAGTAGAAATATTAGGACAGGAAATGTTGTGGGCAAGTTCAAAAACAATGCAGTGACCTCGGGCCATTGAGCATAGCTGTAAGTTTAACAGAAGGTTTAGCAGAGGTCTGAATATGACAGTGCTTCTGGTAAAATAAAAATATTGCTTCCCCTTTCATGAGACTTTGTTTGCTTATCTTCATGTCTCCTTCTTATTTCAGATGGGGTCATCAGACTTGCAGGTGGGAAAGGCAGCCATGAGGGTCGCTTGGAGGTATACTACAGGGGACAGTGGGGTACCGTCTGTGATGATGGCTGGACCGAGCTCAACACTTACGTGGCTTGTCGACAGCTGGGCTTTAAGTAAGGTCCACTGACATGAGGCGGCTAAGTGCCAAGTTATACCTTTAAAAGTCTTATTGTGTAATTAATCCTCATTTGTGATTTCTATAATACTAAAATACATGTTTTCTGTCATCAGTTTATCATCTATCTGTCATCTATCTTTCTATGTACCTACCTAATCTCCTAGATGTATATGGAAGTACAGCAACAAAAACCAATGAGATTTTTCTAAAATGATGAACAGCCATCGCTTGCCATTTAGCTCACTTACCTTTCTTACTGCCAGTGCTCTTCTTGAATAAAGTGGTTAAAGCTGGAGTGACTTCTAGGTCTCCGTGTCTATTCAAGTAAGAGTTTGAATGCTTGATTTCATTCTGAGACATCGCTGCCCTGGGGTGTGGTTAGTTTTGACATCACTGGGTCTAAGATCGCAGCAAAGTCCAATGTCAAATAGTTTGGTATTACATTATTTCCTTTCTCAGAATGGGATGATAATTATCACTTTTATTGGAGAAAAACAGCTCTCTTGTCATGAGATGACCTTTAGCACTGGCCTTTGACCTCACCGTCTCAATAGCTGAGTACCACACTTTGGGTACCATATTTCATGTCACGTGCATAATGCATTCCAGAGCAAAGGAACAGCACATAATGCCCTTGAGCTAAATGTTTGAATGAGGACTATGAATGCCCATTGTTTCTTGCTTTTTGTATTTCTACATACATAATGTTTAAAGTAATATTCTCATGCTTGAAAAAGTGGCAAAATTATTTCGTTTCAGCTTGACATAGAGTGAATTGCAAATAGTCACTAAACCTTAAAAATATACTTTTACTTAACCTGGGCAAAGACATGTTTAAAGATTTATTAAAGTAATATAAATCAGAGAAAATTTGAGAAAAAAGAAAATTGAAAAACTATTCACAATTTTCCCATCATAATTTATGTGTTTTATTGTAAATCGTCTGTCTTCCTTCTAGTTGTGAGACTTTCAAAGGTACAGTCATATCTTCCCTCTCCGCAATCTTAGTACCTAGCTTTGCAAACTCAAGAGAACTCTTCAATAAAATTGGGTATATAAGAGGTTTCTCACATGAAATTTTAATTTTGGTCTTCTTGAATCTTAGGTTCTGCTTTGTCAGGACATTGTGTATCAGCTTTAGTAGTGGACATATAGTTTTTATACCCATGTTTTCTTATTTTTATATTGTTACATAATCACAAATTTTAATGGTAAAATAATGTGTTCAATTCATAACAGGTCATATCATAATTTACTTAATATTCAGATTAGTTCTTTAGGTTAAGATTTTTCATTTTTCTAGCTTAATTATAAATAATGATATCTTGAAGATAGAATTGCACATAATTGCCCCATATTTTGAATTTTCCACTGGTGGAGAAGTTATTAAAGTTATTAGGTCAAAAGGTCTGATGTAATATACACATATTGACATTAAATTAATTAAATTAAATTTATTGCTATTTAATTAATGAAAATACATGTCATTTTATGTGTAAGTGAATCTCTGTTACACTGACATCTGTACCTTGTATTTAAAGATTTAGGAAAATTCATAAATACTTGCCATTTATTTCACATTTTTTCTTATTTATAAAAACAATCAAGTGATACTAATATTTTTCTCCATTATTTATTTTGTATCATAAATCCATTAAGTTTTTCTTTTGCACATTGAGTACCTAGACTATTTCTAAAAATGTTCTCAAGAATGTGTTAGAAGTTCTAATGATTGTATTGGAACATAGACTAGGATGTGCTACAGTTCCTTTAGTGTACAAAGAAATTTTTGAAAAAGAATTTTCTTGTGGAATGAGAAGTAATGTAAACTTTCGATTTCTTTGTACAAATGCAGTCCCTAAATAAAATAACTTCCTGTTATGTGTCATGTAGTTGAAGTAAAGAGATGATCATCAGATTGGTAAATTTTCTGGAAAAATGATATAAGTTGAAAGTGATAATAATATGGGGTTTAGGTTAATTAATTTTCTAACTATGACTTGACTAGCAAAATGGGAAAAACTGAAAATGACTAAGTAGAAGTTTCATTGTTTTAATTTATTAAGTGTTCATTTGGTTAAGTAAGTTTAATAAATGATTGCATAGGAAAACAAACTCATTGCAGATAAATAGGTCTCTTCACATTCTTTATACAGAAATAATAAAATACCAAGTAAAGAAATGATTGGTGTAACATTTATAACTGAGTTAAATTTCATACTCTTAGAAATAAAAGACATCTTAAAAATCTTTAAAATCAGTGATTTTTAGAGGTTTGGATTTTATGGAACAAAAGAAAACCTGAGAGGAGGGCAAAAGGTGGTGCAGACTAACTTAACTGCCAAACTTCAATTTTTACAGGTTGATTGAGTGAACTGTTTGCCCCCTGACCAATGCCCAAGAAAAACAGATTGCAGGAGGAAAAGTTTATTTTGGCTCATGGTTTCAGAGGTTCCAATTTGTGCCTTGCCGGCCAGGGAGAAACCTCATGGAAGATGGATGTGGTAGAGAAAAGCTGTTCACCTCACCACAGCCAAGACGTAGCGGAGTGAAAGTCAGAGAGGAAGAAGTGGGAACAACCTGCACCTTCAAAGCCCTTCCCGCATTGAGCTGTTTCGTCCAGTTAGGCTCCACCATCTAATCAGCCCATTCGGTTAATACATTTGTTAATGGATTTATCTACTTGATAAAGTTAGAGCCTTTATGATGCAGTCATATTCCCAAAAGTCATGCCTCTGACTGAACACATGAGCCATTTGGGGGACATTTCAGATTAAACCGTAATGTGGAACTTTCCTATTTCACAGCATATCATTTATTATAATACATATTGTAAGAGATAGAATACAGTTAATTGGAACACAAGTATAATTTGTCAACTTTTTTTTTTTTTGTGGTGCTGGGGATCGAACTCAGGCCCTTGTGCTTGCAAGGCAAGCACTCTAATCACTGAGCTAAATCCCCAGCCCAATTTGTCAACATTTTAAAGATTAAGTTTATATCATTGTGAAATGCTAAGAACATTGCCATTATTCTGAGTTGAATGGATTGAAATCCAAATTTTGTTATGGATTGGATACTGTCCTTGAGAAAATTACCAAATTAATACACACTTTTCATATTCAAGAAGTTCCCGAGAAGGCCCAGAGAAGCTGAAGAAATCAAATAAGCTCAGACAGCTCATCAGAGGCCAAAATGAAACCATCGTTCTCCCTCCCTGGTTCATGGGGTTACTTTCATGGTCAGGAATTTGAGGTTTATCTCATTGTCTGATCAGTGGGTTAAACTTTAGACAAAACAGAAGAATGAGTTACCCATTAGTTATTCATTGAATCAATCAAAAATTAAGATGATTAAAATGTGTGATGAAACAGATACAGCTCTGAGTCTCCAAGGCAAAAGAAGGAACAAATACTTACCTTCTGAAGTTATGATGCTTACTTAATTAATTAGGTTGTTCTATTAATGAAGGTGGTTCTAATTGATTAGGTTCCTTGAAACGCGAGATAGCAGTTCCAATCGCAGTGATTCTTTTATCACCACAGGTATGGCAAACAAGCCTCTCCAAACCATTTCAATGGAAGCCCGGGGCCCATATGGCTGGATGATGTGATTTGCTCAGGAAAGGAAACCAGTTTCCTTCAGTGTGCCAGGAGACAGTGGGGAAAGCACGACTGCAGCCATCGGGAGGATGTTGGCATCGCCTGCTACCCGGGCAGCGATGGGCGTAAGCTCTCTCTGGGTGAGGACTGGCCACAGCTCTTGAGTATCCATAATTCAGTAGCCATTGCATCTCTAGCTGTTCATCTGGAATGTGAAGCATTTCTCATCTTTGGCTTTTAAGAAAAACAATCCTTTGAGTCTCTCCATTAATATTATGAAATATCTAATCCCTAAATTTGTTTTCTGTTACTTAGGAGTTTAAACTTCTCACTAAAAATATTTGTGTCACATGTACCTGAGAGGTGGAAGAAGCAGCAATATCCTTTCCTTGGCCTCCTACTTTGGTATTTATTTACCTTGAACTCTAATGAGCTGTTTGGGACAGGACCAAAAAATATAAAAAGATTATTGCCTTCCCCTGTCTAATGATTTGTTTCTTCTCTAGTCTTGAGGACTGTTCAATCCTTTGTCACTGGCCATTTATTGCTTTTCAAATTTCTCAGTGGGTTTTTAAGTGGATTCATTGGAGTTAACAGCCCACTCATCTTTCTAAGATATTCTGTTACTCAGAAATACATCAGGAACACTTTGTACTCCCCAGTTACACATTTCTTCAAACTTGTATTTGGATAAAAGGTTCCTAGCAGTCTTGAAATAATGATGGATAAAGATCCTCTTATAAAACATTCTTGACAAGTTCTTAAGGTATGGTTGGGGGCAGAATAAATAAGAGTGAAAAAATACAGAGGGGATATATTAAAAATACTTGGCAGGGCACTATCACATTTCTTTTTATACAACTATATATGTGTTTTTGTGTCTATGTAAATAGATCTTAAATTAGGTGATCCTTATTTTTAACCTCAGGATTGAAACTCCTATTTTGAGATTGCGAAGCTGAAAATCTAAACATAAAACAGTGCAACTTGTTGAAATCCATGGTATTAACCACATTTCACACTTTCAGTTTATCAAAGTATGTGGATGTTTCCTCGTTGTACTCTAAACTGTGACATCATGATGACTCGCTGGGCTAATCTAGCATTATTTAAAGTGGAAATACAGTTTTTCACTTTTTTCTTTGTAGATCATATTTCTGATTTTCTTTCTTTTCATGTGTTCTTTTTCCTTGGTCTCTTCTAATGGGGGATTTATAATCCTCCTGTGATTATGTGAGCAATGATCCCATGTGGTTAGTGGAGAGAGAACCAGCCTGCTAGAAATGGATCTTCTTAGTCCTTGGCAGCAGGTATTTGGATCATGTAGTGATCTTTCCAGACATGCTGTATCAGTACAGTGCTCCTAGCTAAAAAAACGCTGTGATCCAGCTTCTCTGGAGGCCTCTGCTGTATATCATACAATTAGGACAACTAATCTGTTCAGGTCTCCTAAAAATCATTTTAATTCTAAGAGTCTATATGTGTTTTTTAAAAATTTAAAAAGCCGAGGATGATAATTATTAATAAAATATGTGATCATTATTATGAATCTCTTTGTTTCTAATCTCAGTAATATGTCTATTAACTAAAGTCATTTGTTCAAAGAACAGTATCTCTGAGCCAAATATCCTTTGGGGTAGAATCATATTATCATCTATTCACTCAAATAGATCATTACCTTCCCACTTATTAAAAATATTGAAAAGAGAACTTACAGTAGAAGGAGATCATGAAATAATAATATAAACAAGGAGATTTGTTTTGCTTGTTTGGCACTCTTAGCTTTCCCAAACATTGTATATTTATTTAAGACTTTAGAAATAGAGCATATTCTCCATCATTATTATTACTGTCCTACCAAAAAGGATAGAGGTAGTGAGAAGGTATGGATAGAATGACTTTTGTCTTTCAGTTTCCCTTCAAGAAATAAAAATGGAACAATTTTGTAAAATGACTAAAATTAGTTTCAGAATGATGTTAGGCATTATTTTTACACAGAATGCAATTTAGCCTTAAAATAATTTATCATTTTATTTTTAGAGTATAGAAAAAGCCTACTAGGATGAAACATGGAGATCTAATTCCATGTGCATGTGTCATCTTAATTTTTAACCAAAGATTCAATAGTATAAAACTCCAGAAATTTAGGAAGAGTTTTATCAGTTTGAATTTGGTCTTTAATGCTCACTTCTAAGCGATCTACTACTTCTCTTGTGCAGAACTACTTCACTACGCTTGTAGTTCTCTTGTGAAGAACCCCTAAATTGCTGATACTTTAATGAGAAATGTAAAGTTTCAAATGTTCTATGTTTTGTGATATAGCTAAAACGCCAATACTTTTTAAACTACTAGTCAGTAGTGCATAGAATTGACACTTGCTAAAGATTTGTTGTTTTTGATTTTGCTGTATGATTTTACTATACTACCTATTCCATGAAGTGAACCTGATCTAGGATAGAAACTCTGTGAGCAATAAAGAATAGACATGTAAAAATGAGTTTGAGAAATGAAAGTAGTATGTATCCATTTTACTAACAGTTTAGATAACATGTCAATTTAGCAATTTCTTATGTTGGCTTAAACAACATTAGGTGGTATTTTGCTTATTAGTTGCCTGCTTCTGCCTCCTCAGTTCTCCTGATATTTTTATCAAGCTTCATTTTATTTCCTAAATCCTTATCATTAAACTCTCCTGAAAATGGAGACCCTTCGAGCAACTAGGCGATCAAATGTACGTTGTTTGTGTAGTTGCTTGGATTGCTTTAACAAAGTCCCATGGGTTGAGTAGCTTCAACATGGATATTTACCGTCTCACAGTTCTCGAGCCAGGAGTTCCAAATCAAGGTTCATCAGGTTGCTTCCTAGAGAAGGAGCCATGAAGGAAGAGCTGTGGGGGATGAATATGCTCCAGGCTTGTACATTGGGCTCTTCTATGTCTCTGCAGATCTTCCTCCCTCTACTCCCTCCTCCCTCCATCTTTCTATAAAGATGCTCTTTATATTGGATTAAGGCCTACCATAATGACCTCACGATTCTACCCGTGACAGTATGCAAATCTCAGTAAGGGGATTAAATTAAACACCCCCATATTTTGTGGGGAGGATAGAGTTCCATGATATTCTATCAGTTACTTCATTTGCATGATTTAAACCTCAGTATGCTAGAGATGTTTCTTATTTTTTTATATCATAATGACTTTTGGCTGCAGCTCTTCTCTTGGAATCAGTAGTAATCATCAGACTTTGGATGGAATCATCAGACTTTGGATGGAAATTGTCAGCTGCCTTCCTTTGTTTTTTTCCTTTTCTGGCATTAGACCCATTCAAGTTACTTATGTACATCAATGTTGTATCTGCTTATGATTTCCTAAAAATCTTAGCTTTAAAGTATACATTTCTAGCTGTTCATGGATTTAAAAAGATATGAAACAAAAACTCTAAGGTAATATTCCTTTACTATTTATAAGTTAGTTGTAATGAAATAATTTAGTTTGACAGTGTCATTCATTCATTCATTCATTCATTCATCAAACAGCAATGCATGTCCTCTATGTGGCAGGTACTGTTTCAAATGTTGGGAATGCAAAGTTGAGCAAGGCGAGCAATTTGACATTATAAAACAAAAAATTTGACGTTAGTACTTCAAAAGACAGACCAAGATATGGGTTATGGGTTTTATTTATTTTTTTTTGATTATCTCTTCTCTCTTTTTCTCTATTCCTCTCAAGAACAAGTATTGTTCCACTGATTTTATAGCTGATTTATAATAATCATATTTTGTAGTCTCATATGCTTTAGTGAAAGTTTGCCTGACTTGGCTTTTCTCATACTTTTGAATCATCACTTAGGTTTTCCTATCAGACTTATGGATGGAGAAAATAAAAAAGAGGGACGAGTGGAGGTTTTTATCAATGGCCAGTGGGGAACAATTTGTGATGACGGATGGACTGATAAGGATGCAGCTGTGATCTGTCGACAACTTGGTTATAAGTAAGGAAAACAGTTATTTACCATAGTTGCTTGATGAAAAAAATAATTTTAAAGCCTTGTTCTAATGAGTCACTCCTTACCCCAAATTAGTTTTTTTTTTTTTCATTCAGTTAAAATACTTGCAGCTTGCTGGTCTGATTCAGAATTATAACGAAGTAGTAAGTAGAGTCTGTTCAAAATTCTCTAACTTTCTTTCAAGAAACATTATGTCACATAAGATCTGTAGCTTTTTCTGTAATAAAAATAGTCTGGTAACTGTGACTATTCCTAATACTGCTTCCCTCAGCCAAGAGTGCTAACCTTTACCTATGAGTTATGGTTCGACACTGTAGCCTTTGAAGGGAGTGTAGATTATTGAAATATAGTATTTCTTATTATTCAGTGGTAGCTATATTTTAGAAAGTTGATATGAATACAGAATTAGCAAGTACTGAACCATCGCTTGGAGGGCTAAGGTCAGTGCTCTGCCTCATTACTTCAGCTCTCATGTTGTCCTTTTTTGTAGTCTATTTAGTGCCTTTTATGCTCTTTGTATTGCATTGTGTGTGTGTGTGTGTGTGTGTGTGTGTGTGTGTGATGGTGTCATTCTTTGAAACAATCCTTAAGCACAGTGTTGAAATGTTGTGAAGTGTTCCTTAGCAGAAGAAAGCTAGGATGTGCTTTATGGAGAACGTAGATGGTTAGATCAGCTTCATTCAGGCTTGAATTATAGTGAGAAGATGTGGCACCAAGCAGACTGTGAAAAGGACACTTGTGTACAGTTTGAAACAAGCAAATAGGAATATCTGAGATTGGAACAGAAGGCAGATCATCTTCTTGTTAGACCTCAGCTGAGCGACTTAAAATTCTCCCGGCTCTGCATGTGTCCACGAATAACAGTGAAATCACTCTTAAATTTTTATTTTGGAGTTGTATAAATGTGGAAAAGCTACAACTTTTATGAGATTTAGGCTAATATACATAACAGCCTAGCTCACAGTAATAAACTAATAATGGTTTGAATTTAAAAATATATCCATAATTATATATCTGTGTATACTATCTTAAATATCGGTCAATTCAATTGGTTATTTCTAGGTAAAATATATTTTTACTTTAGAAAGTCTGTTTCATTGAAAGGGCAAATATTTTCTGTAAACTTTTTATGCAAATTTTGTTTTTTGGCAGTTCGGATACTACTTCATTTCATTGCCCAGCTTTAGACCTAGTTTTAGTTCTAGTTGTCTTATGGTCAGTTTGGTATAGATTTTCTGGTTTTTTTTTTTTTTTTCATTCAGTTAAAATACTTGCAGCTTGCTGGTCTGATTCAGAATTATAAACTACTCAAAATATGGAGTAGTTGAGGGAGGGAGGTAGGAACAGTCTACATTGGATATACAGGTGAATTTAGCCAACAATTTATTTAATTTTTTTGAAATTTTACTTACCAAGAACATGAATTGGTACATTGTATACATAATGATCACGTTCATCATAGTTAATTTGTACTTGTAAATGATATATCCTGGTTCCCCCCTCTTTCTTACCCCCTTTCCACTCCCCCGCCCCTCCTTATTTACAACAGCTTTATTTATACTTTTCCATTCAACAATTTATTTTAATTTGCTCTGCTATATTTCTATTAATTCTTGCTCCATTTGAAAAAAAATTCTTGTTTTTGCATTACATTCCCAGTACATTTCCTTTCCCCAAATTGGAATTAACAGACATTGCTGCTTGAGACTAGTTTCTTCGTTGTACTTTGGTTCTTTTGGTAGTGATCCAAGGAAGCTAGTATTACCTTTGGAAATATGAAGGGAAAGATGGTATCAAATTTGATTGCAAATTATGTGTCTCAATCAAGTGTAAGGCCAGATGTTACTATGCATATTTATTAATACGGTATTTGATTTCTTTCTACATTTTTCACTGGATTTGGGGGGGTCATCATTTAGTCCATTTAACATTCAACTCAAAAGTGAATTTAGCCTGATGTTAGATTGCCATTGCAAAAAAACAAGGGGATTACAAATGTTGGTGAGGACATGGAGAAATTAGAACCCAAATACACTGTTGTAGGAATGTAGATTGATGCGGTCACAATGCAAAACAGTATGGAAGCTCCTCTAAACATACATACACATATATATATACATATATATATATAGAGAGAGAGAGAGAGAGAGAGAGAGAGAGAGACAGAGAGAGACAGAGACAGAGAAAGCAGAGGATTTTTTTTCTCCATGCCTATTTAATAATGCATTGCTTTATAGAAAACAATCCAGAAAAATTTTAAGCTGTTCAAGGCTCGGGCTTTCTTAATAGAAGTTCTAATGATCTGTCCCTCAGCTGGCTGCATCATGCTTGATGATTAGTCCTTGGAAACACTGAGAATCAAGAAAACATTAGAAAGCATTTTCATACCAGGAAAAACTGAAATGAGATAATAAAAACCAGGAAACATGCATTGGAAGTAATGTGATATGCTTGGTGTGAGCAGAAAAGTAAAAGGCATCCATCAGTGAGGCATTACATAATGTCTGACAATATCTAGCATTGTTTTCATAGAACTGACAGAGTGTGTTGAGATCAGTTAAATTTGTTGAGATAGACTAAACAGCCATGATGGAGATTCCATTCTGTTTGAACTTTCTATGACTATGTTTCAATATGGCATTGTTCTTGAAGAATAAATACACTTTAAGAGTGTGTTTTCTAAAAGAATTTTTAAAATGGTGCATCCCATTATTTTCGCAGAGATCTAAAATTGAGTATATCTAATTTGTATCTTAAATTTATACATCCGTAGATCATTTCATTTCTGAAATACTTGTATATGACATTTAAAATAAAAATTACATCATTCTTTTATATCCAATGGAATATATAGTGATGTGATCTTCTCGGGTATCCATTTAAAAATTCATGAATAATACATACTGCTTTGACCTATAGCAACTGCACATAGTTAGTTACTTTTCTCCTTGAAATTGTGCACTAAGCTTTCCTCCCACACCCATACAGATGTGTCCACACTGTCTGCAGGATCATATGAGGCACTTTGCTCCCTACCACTGAGCTTGGAAATAGGGTACTTCCTTTAAGCTCTTCATATGCCAATCCCTCCCTCCTTTCTCTGCCACCAGAAAGTAAAAAGTACCTTGAATTTTTTGTCATTCCATTGCAATTTTCCTAAGTTAGAGCAAGTTACAACCTTAAACAATAGCTTTTCCTATTGTTTAAAATTTAGTTTTGAAAGGAGGCGGTTATACTTCAGGTTATTCAGTTATGGGCATTTTTTAAAAAATATTGATGCAAATAGCTGTAGTTAACTCATACTCATTTTGCTCTGTAGTATTAAGGTGTATGAATATCCATGCTATTTATTTACTGTATTGATGTCTGGCCACACATATCTGTTCTTGTTCTGTTTTCTGTTGCTGTAACAGAACACCACAGACTGGATGATTCACAAAGAATAAAATGTTGTTCACTTCATAGTTCTGGAGGACAGGAGGTGGAGGCACCTAATGAAGTGAGAGCTTTCTTGCCAGTGAGGAGGCTGAAGATGTCCAGGGTAGAGGAAGACATCACAGAGAGAGAGGGGTGCATACAAGAGACAAACCCAATCTGACTGCTACAACAGATTCTATCTTGAGATAACCATTAATTTATTAGTCCATGAATAGATGTGGGCAAAGCTCTCACGATCTATCATGTCAAAAGACCCACCTGGTCCTACTTTAATGCCTGACACAAGGAATTCACCTTCAACATGAATTTTGATTGGCATATTCAAACATAGCAATATTAATTCTAATTTTGCTATAATAAATTAAGACTGCTACAAGCATTCTTCTACCTTTATGCTGTTACACTTATGTAACAGAACATAATCAGGGTATGTGCCCCATCAGTTTTATGAAGGGATGCAAGATTGCTTTCCCATGTGGCTACACATATTTATACACTCAATAGTTATGATGATTTTTTTTTTCATAAATCTGTTGCTCATCTGGTGGGTGGGTAGTGTATGTCATTACTTATCTTTGATTACTAATGAGGCTGAACTGTTTTCATTTGTTTTTTAGCCACTGATATTTCCTGTTGAATAAAATGCCTTTTTACGCTCTTGGAATTTATCATGCCTGTTTTTCTCTGGGTTTGAAAAAAACTTTTTATAATTATTTCTGAGAGTTCTTTATTTTCCTCTATTTGAAAATATATTCACCAACAAATATATTTATAAATATGAATTAAAAATATTAGCCTTTTAATTCACCTTTTCACTTTCTTTAGGATGGTTTTCTAGTGAAGTGACAGTCATCTTTTAATTTTGGTTGAATTTATTAATCTGTTTGTTTTCTATGGTTTACTCTCTCTGTTTTGTCTAATATATTTTGCCTAACTTGAACTTTTAAAGACAGTTTTTGTATGGCTTAAACTTTAAAGCTTTTGCTTTTTATAATTATGTTCATTAATTTATTAGAAACTGAGTTTTAAATATGGTATGTTCAGAATGTTATTTCATTTTGAAAGATTTTAATTTGCATATTTAAAAATGTGTTATTAAAGCAAATATGTGACTAGGCATGCATGGAGGCAACATGCCTGTGAACCTAGCACTCAGTAGACCGAAATAGGAGGATTGTAACTTCCAGGCCAGCATGGTCTACGTAGTGAGTTTAAGGCCAGCCCAGATTACATAGTGAGACCTTACCTCAAACAAACAAATAAACAAAAATGAAAAATGCCAAAAGTCTGGCTTCTATTTATGATGCTTAGCTTTGTGTTTGTGTTCTTCTTTAATTTTACTTCTCAAGGAGGCCAAAAAAAAAAAGACAACTAGTTCCTATGTCCCATTCTGCTAATTATTTACTCTCATAAACTTATTTGCAAAGTTATTGCAATTTAAAGAGGTCATTACACTCTTTCAGAGGGTAGGAAATTTGGGGCAACTTATTCCACTAAGTATCTATGGGTATGACACCAAAAAAGGTATATTTATTACCTCTTTTATTTATTTATTTATTTATTTATTTATTTATTTATTTATTTATTTTTTTGTGGTGCCGGGGATCGAACTCAGGGCCTTGTGCTTGCAAAGCAAGCACTCTAATCACTGAGCTAAATCCCCAGCCCCTACCTCTTTTATTTAATTTGTTTTATTTTTTGCTTTCATTTAATTTTTTGACAATCATGAAATAAAGGATTTTTAGTACATGTAGATGCTAATTTTTATATGTAAAATTTAAAAAATGAAATTGAATTTGAGCCTTGGCTGTGATTTATACAGATGTGTGATTGACTGATTCTCCACATCCAGGGGTCCTGCCAAAGCAAGAACTATGGCTTATTTTGGGGAAGGGAAAGGACCCATTCACATGGATAATGTGGAGTGTACAGGAAATGAGAAGTCCCTGGCTGACTGTATCAAGCAAGATATTGGAAGTCACAACTGCCGTCACAGTGAAGATGCAGGAGTTATTTGTGATTATTTTGGGAAGAAAGCATCAGGTAACAGTAATAAAGGTAAGTCACCTTCTGGGGACTAAACAAATCAGGGAATTCTAATCCCTACATCATTGATACAAGCAGGAGTTCGGTAGCAAAACTCCTAAGCAGTGAGAATGTACACAGGCCATTGTTCTTTGTACTGCCATTTGGAGCCAGATGTTCTTGGCAAATGTGTCTAGGTGAGCCTTGTAGGGAGAACAGAGTCAAGTGCTCAACTTGTCATTTCTGAGATCAATCCCTTTTTACATGAATTCTTAGCCATTTCTGTATCATTCCTTCCTTGGATATAATAAAGCTGTCAGGTGTGTTGTTATCCTTGAAGATATAGAATTGACACTTATTTCACAAAAAGGAAAAAAAGTGAAAATATACAGATGAATCAAAGAAAAATATTTCACTCTTGCTAATATTTGAACAAGAATAATTTTAAATCAATTGTAAAAAGAAAAAATAACTTTTGTAGATTTTATTCTCCAAAATTAAAAAAATAAGGAAAATGAGAGTATAATACAATATTTGTACAGTATAGTAAGTAGGTGTTTCCTCCTTAGAGCTCTTGAAAGCTGTGAGAACATTCAATTTTTATGAAATAAATATTTCTTTAAATGAAGGAGTGAGAGAATTTTGCAGAAATCTCCGCTTTTATTTTATGAAAAGAATAATCACCTCTTGATCTGGATTGAAAGTTCATAGTTTTGATGCACTTAAGCATTCCCTTTCTCTTTTAATACATTTTAATAACTGCCAAAAATGCAATAAATTGATTGGATGTTGTTAATATGATTCTTCACATCTAAGGGGCTTCTAAGTGTGAAAGAACACATGGTAAAGCTGTTTTCCCTAAATGCTGATTACAACTTAATTTATTAAATTCCCTTCAATTATTTAAATTATACTTAAAATGAAATATAATATTCTTTGGATTATGTCAAATTCTCAAGCAGTTGAGAAACATAAACATTCAATAATTGCAAAATGTAAAACATGTAAAAATGTGTCTGTGTAAAAGTGGTCCTAAAACATGACATATCATAGATTTCTTTCATTAAACATTTGTTTTTATGCTTTCACAGAGTTGTTGTACCTTATTTTTAAGCTCTTTGCATGGTAGGCAATGCTGTCATACCTCAATAAAAAGATTTCATTTCAGACTAGCTAAGTAAAAGAATCTGGGTTATTCACCAGTTGGTTTTGTGTTGAAGTTCAGGATCTGGTGATTTCTCTTAAGATGATTAAATTCAAGATATTGGTTATTGGTTCTCTAATGAGATTTTATAAATGAACTTGATACTGCTTCTTAATTTTTTTGTAGCGGAAAAATGTTTAAATAGATTTTCCTTTCTCACAATCAGGTGTTTTGTCCCAGAATGAGGTAAACTTTATGTTTTGCTTGCTCAGTATTACATCATTTCTTTTCTTGGCATCATATAAGTCCACCAGACTTGGAGCATTATTGGAAACTTATGTTTTTCTAAGATGTTTAAATTTGCAGTGTCATCTAGAAGGCTCATATCTTAAGAAGATGAAGGTTAACATTTTGACAGCATGCCTCTGAGAACATGTGATAAATTAATCATCTTGGTATCCATTGTTGAACCTCTTACTCTATCAAAACATAACTACTGATTCACTTTTGTTCTCCCTCTACCTGGTTATTGTGAGGAGAGACCATTAGTGCTGATTAGGTCTTCATGTTCTTGGCACAATTCCCACCCTTCTTATCTTACACAGAAAGAAAAACAGTATAGTGTGTGTGTGTTGTGTTGTGTGTGTGTATTTTTAATATATCCATACTAAGCAAAGAAACAAAGCACCCCTACATAAATTCTACTTCATAAATTTATTTTAAAAAATAGTCATGCCTTGTTATAGTTGCCCTTCTTTCATACAATACCCTTTCCTATTTTTCCCTTTGATACTAGGGCTTGAACCCAGGGCCTGACACATGCTAGACAAATGTTCTACTACTAAGCTACAACCCCAGCACTTTTCACATGTTTTTAACTTAATTCTTGTCATTTACAAATTCTTTTTTCTCTGTAGTATTGGGACTTGATTCCAGTGTCGCATACATGCTCGGTAGACATGCTACCACTGAGCTATAGTCCCAGCTCATGTTTGTATGTTCTTGACAGACGCCTGTTACCTGGAGACACTTGACTAGATACTCTTAAATTCAGTTTGCCACTTTGTTAGTACTCTACTGACTAAATGTGTATTCAGAATTCTATGTGGGAGTGTGCCTTGCTCCTCTGAGCTACATTTTAAAATATGGCTTGCAGCCGTGTTGTACATAAAGTATGTGAGATCGTTACTACCTTTGCAATTCTGTTGTTTTTTTTTTTTTGAATGTTCTTGAACTTTAAAACAACTTCTAGAATCAGCAAAAGAAGGTGTATTTACTCACATAAAACCTTTCAGAGTGGTATGATGGGAGACTTCATAAAATTTCTCATTGCTTGCAAATTATTGTCATGTGGTTAAAGAAAACTTATTTTTAAGAAAAATTATTTTATAATTTGCAGAGAAAAGACATATTTTTAAAGTAGAACAGGAAGTACTGCGTCAGTGCGTCAGTTGTGTTTTTAACCTTGTGTCAGCAATATGATAGGTGAATGAATGACCCCTTTCTGCTTCAGAGTCCCTCTCATCTGTTTGTGGTTTGAGACTATTGCACCGTCGGCAGAAGCGGATCATTGGTGGGAAAAATTCTTTAAGGTAAGAGGTTCCTTGAAGAAAATTTTCCATGCTACAGAATAACTAATATAAATACAGTGCTACAAACTTGATGTTTTTCTGTTATCATAGTAGGAATTTATTTTATTCATTTTCTTTTCTAAATTAAGTATTGATTTCATCGATAATTTCATTGTCCTTTGACCTACATTTAATTTATGTAGACTGTGTACCTACATCATTGTCTCATGATTTATGAGATACATGTGGTGCTCAGAAGTGATGTGGCAGGAAACAAAATAACTTAACAGGAAACCTGAAAATGTGTAACTATAAACATTTCATTAATTTAGAATATATTTGTTCTAAATTGTTTTAATATTATATTTCTACATGTTTAATTTACTTGTAGGAGACCAGCATGTTGTTTATTAAATACTTATTTGGGCTACTTAGGTGAGATACAAGGAGGAGAGAAATTATACTCATCATGAAATACAAAAAAGATTCCATTTCTTTTAAGAAGTATTGTCAGATAGGTGGAAATGTGTGCAAATGCCTTGAAGCACATGTTCAGAGTTGGTGACACACTGCTTTGTTTTGGGGTGCATTCTCCAAGTGGGAAGGGATCTTGTATCCTAGAGACCCTTTTGAGTTCCTTCTCTTACCCCCTATCAGCCATTAAAGTCATTGAAACCTTTATTTGATTGGTGCTTTGCTTTGCTTTTTTGCCATTGATGGATATGTGGCCCACTTTCTTCGCAGGGGTGGTTGGCCTTGGCAGGTTTCCCTCCGGCTGAAGTCATCCCATGGAGATGGCCGGCTCCTTTGTGGGGCTACGCTCCTGAGCAGCTGCTGGGTTCTGACTGCAGCACACTGTTTCAAGAGGTACGTCCACCTTTCCCAGCAACTTGATTTGGCTCTGCCTCACCAGTTGTTCCAGTCTTTCCTGCTCAACAGCACTTGGGCTGTCAGAGCCAGGCTAGAAGGCTTCCCTATCTATGTCAGCTGCACTGTGGAAGTGAAGAAGGTCGCATAAAGAATAAAGAACCTTCAGGAAGCCACTCGTTTTCCTGGTGTTAAATGAAACTCTGGGTCTCTGGCGAAGAGAGGATGGGTTTTGGAAGGGGAGGCAGATGATGGTGCTTTCCTCAAGAACTTACCTGAGGTGGTATCCTATCCCTGCCAAGGTCAGAGTGACTTCAGGTTATCAGGTGTGAATGGTGAGATGTCCTGTGTGGTTTTAGTGTTTTTGATACTTCTGTTTGCTTGGTGTTTTGGGTCTCTTCAATTTCTCCATTTCCATCTTCCAGAAAGTCAAGTTGGATCTATTTTTGGCTTTCACATAATTTAGAGCTGATTATTTCTTCTTGTCCCAAACATCTCAGTCCATTCTGCAGTCTTGTCAGATAATCAGTATTGCAGAGCTGCAGAGCCCTGCTGGCAGAACTCTCCCCCTTGCCTGAGGCTTTTTTGTGTGCTCTAGTTAATGATCATTTCCCCAGGTTTAATTTTGGTATTTATTTTTAAAAATGTATGCCCACACAGTGTAAAATATTCATAATTACTGAAGCAAGATCATAAGTGTAAGTAGTTTTATTATACTATCCTAATTTTTTGGGAACTCTTTCATAATAAAAAGTTTGAGAAGAATATGTACCACATTGCTGACAAATTCTTCCAAGTAAAAATTTATTTTATACATTTTTCTTAATAGGATATGCATATCTTTGCTTCCTTACATATTTGTAATCCATCTATGTAGATTTTGTTCATTCACTTTAACTACCATACGAATTTACACTTCTATTGTAAAATTTAACCAGTTTACTTCTTCCCTTACTGATGGAAAGTTTGGTGATTTCCAGTTTTATTATTTAAAAACAATGTTGAATTAGATGTCTTCATACATGTCTCATTGGGCGTGCACATTTGGAAGCATTTTACTGGGTCCTGGAGTACAGGCTGCCTTCAGTTTTACTCAGCCTTTCCAACCTGCCCCCTGGAGTAACCGTACATTATATATCACAACGATGTATAAATTCCTGTTTCTGCACATTGCCACCTAAAGTGGCGTTTGCCAATCTTAGAGGTTTTGGGTTTCTTCTTAATTGTATTTCCTTGATTAATGTTCTTCTTTCGTAAACTCTGTGTTCACATCTTTTGCCTATTTCGATTGTTTTATTTCTTTGTAGTTGATTTTGAAATTTTTGCAAATATTCTGTGTACAAAGTAGTTGTTACGTGTTACACATACATTTTCCCAGTGTGACCTTGTCTTTTTACTTGTTTATGGTTCTTATGAAAATATTTTAATAAGTTTAAATGTGTCATTTTTTTCCTTTAAAGTCTATAAAAACTTTCCATACTTTACTTTAAAAATCTTTCCCTTTCCCTATACATGAAAGATACATTCTTACTTTCAAAAACAATACAGTTTTGCTTTGTATATTTAGATTTTTAATCTATTTATAATTTATTTTTGGGTATGCCATATGGTGTGAGGAAGGAACCTATTTTATATTCTTCTTTACCCATTGATTTATGTTAACTATGTCATATACCAAATTCTCATGTATCCTTGTTTCTAGGATTCCTCTTCTCTCCTGCTTATCTATTTCAGCTCATATTTGTGGAGGAATTTTCTATGTTCAAAGTGCTCTAGAGGATACAAATCTACAATTTAAATAATGTTTGCCATTTTAGAATAGAATTAAATTTGCGAGTTCATCTAAATATCAATGGGTTTAGTGCGATGGCAAAGATAATAAAGATTATATTCATTCATTAACTTAAATAGTTTTTTTAGCCCCTGATATTCTGAGGCATATGCTGTGTACTAGTAATATAGTAGTAAACAAGACAGGTAAGATCCTCACTGTCAGAGTTTGTGGAATAGCTAGGTGACTCCAGAGGAGAGAGACATTGATATTGCTGGTATGTTATTTTCACAATATTAGATTCAGCTAGCTTGTTAAAAACTCAAATTCCTGGGTCCCTACTCTGTATCTACTGAATCTTTGGAACTGAGAATCATAAGTTGGCATTTTTATCAGCCATCTTAGGTGATTCTTACGTGCTCCAAAGGTTGAGAACCACTCACCTAATGGGTAGAACAGAATATAATCTGGATATTTGATGAATGATGAGGAAGAGTGGAGCTGACAGACGTGTATCCTTGTCTTGTTCACCGTATTAACTGCTAAGCCAAAAAGGGACTCCAATGGTAAGTTAATTATAGTTTTGGATGCCAAAAGATTGAGAAATTCTTGTAATGTATATATAATATATTTGAAAACAGAATCATGATGGCAAAAGATCTTGATGAACTGATTCTAATAAATAATATGGAATAAGGATGAAATAAAATGCTGCCCAGAATTCCAGGAAATTTGGCTTAAATACAACACAAGAGAAAAAGACTGATAGGATTTAGCGTCCTGCAACTTTACTATGTGTTGGCAATGTGATGCGGTTGCCCACATTAATTCAGCCTTGGACAGCACTGTTATAGAGCAGTCTCCAAAGCTGTGAAGAGCCTGCTGTTCTGTTTACTGTGCTCAAGCTATTGTTGGTGAAAAAAGCAGTTTCTGTCAGAAAGAACTGTGCTCAGTTCTGAGTACCATGACCTGAAAAAACGAGGGGCCAGCAAACAGAAAGGGGAAATGATGTGGAATCAGATTAGGTTTGTTGCCTGTTATTTCAAATACCACAGGTATCAGAGGGAGATAAGTTTACTTTAACATAAGAGAGTTTTTTGTGGTTATGTTTTATTTCTTTAATATTACTACAGTCCAAAGATAGAATGAACTACTCCCAGGAAATGAGTTGTTATGGAGTCTGTGTAAGCAGAGAGAGATTGGATTCATGTGGAAGTAGAGGCTGGTGGTGGGCAGAGTCAATGTTCTGAGTTCAGTGATGAGAAGATTTGTGCCATCCTGAAGCACAACAGAGTGTAGCATTAGTATTATAAGCTAGGTTATCAGATCTGAGGTTCCTATAGAGAGTTAGTAGAGAGAAATAGGAAAGGCCTGGAATAGCAGAGTTGTGAATTTCTGTTTGATACACCAGGTAATACAAACCACTGAAGGTTTCTGAGCCTTGAAGTATGATCAAAGAGGAGTTTTCAGAGATGAGTCATTTGGAGATGTATGGGATTGATCTTAGGGAGTAAGATAAAAATCTGAGGGTGTATTAATGAGCTTGAAATTATATAAATTTTTTTGCATATGAACGTGTATACATTTGAGTGACTCAGATGGGTCTATTTCACCGAGTGATCAGGACTCATTATTGTAGGAACTAGAGAGACTGTGTACAAGGGGCTGAATTTTATATTTTCTACAGGAGGGAGACCAGTAATAAGGCTATTATAATAACAGAGATAGAAGGTAGAAAATAAAAAGGAGTGAGAGAACACTCCTACTGAGAACAGTGTAATAAAAGAACTGAGTCTGGCCGTCAATACTGGTATAACAGCTCTAACTCTTCCAATTGTTGATTGTTTAACTTTGCTAAAATTATTTAACTTCTTGGAGCGTTAATTTACTTAAGTATTGTAAAATAAAGTTCATAATATTCCAGTGAGGAGCAAATGATTTGTAAATTATTATGAAAGTATTCTACAAACTTAAAATTCAAGACAAATATTGGTTATTATTACAGTGGGGCTCTGAGAGAGGAAAACTAAAGACTGTTTTAGCAAAAGTAGAGAATTGGGGACTTTACTACTGGAGAATCAGGTAGAAAACTGCAGAGAATTTGGATTGTTTTGAGGCTTGGAGTGTATGCAGAATAATTTAGTATTTTAATTATTATCTTCTTTTTATTCAATACTCCTTATTTTCCAATCTCAGCTAAAAGTTATAGTCTCATGGTTTAAGGCTTAAAATATATAAAGCAAGACGATTGACTAAAAAATTGCACTTGAGGTTGAAAACTTCATTTGGACTTTTGGAGTCCCTGGAAGGTATTTTTTGAGGGGGGAGTAATGTTGAATTTATTTGTTATATGTCAGTATTCCTGTCTTGGCCTATTTTGAGGTAACTAATTGCTCAAAGTCAGTAATTGTCTCACTTGTGTGTATAGACCAAGTGTCTACCATATTACTTGGCACATGGTAGATACTCTAATGATTGCTGCATGATGAAAGTGGGGGCTCAGTTGCCAGACAGTGGATATAGTTAAGAATGTTGGGCTTTTTAGAGGATGGTAGTTATTTTAAACCTTGCTCAACAGATAACTCTTTCCATATGTCATTTGGGATTTCTTCACATTACTCTCACAGTATAAGATGAAGACAGTTGATTAAAAAGCAGAGGAGTGGTTTATGATACGTACCATTTTTGTATGCTTTGGCTGTAACACAAAATTATAATGTGAGTAAGGGGAAAACTACTTGTAAATGCGATATATTGATATATGTGATATATCTGACTTGGTCTATGAGCTTTGCTGGATTTCATAGACTTCCTATTTGAAGTGCCTAAGGAGGTTACTACTCTTGTCTTTATTGCAATAACCTATTAAAGGATATAGAGCCAGTAACTAGCCAGTTACAAGCTTCAAAATTTGTTTCTCTACAGTCAGGGACTTAGCCCTAAAACAATTCTCCTATAATCATTAGAAACACAGATTTTCAAAATGGAGACTGCTGTGTAGAAGCAAAATAGGCTCTGAGACATTACTGTACTTTTAGATTCCTTGGGAGTTGAGAGATATATAGTTTAAATTAAGGCCTATTCATAGGGGACCTGGATTTCATATTTGAAATTAACTTCCTCACTTCCTTTTCCTATTTGTGTTGCCTGTGCTTTGTCAACTACTGGACCTTTGTATATAAAAAGGTTTCTCATGCATTAGGCCTTATTTGGTATCTACTTCTTGTAGTGATGCTATGGGCCGGTGCTCTTGAGCAGCCATTTCTGAACAATAAGACATAAAGTGTTACTACCATCTGTAGTATTTTATTATATGGAAAAAGAGCCTTTTATTTGTTTTACTCTTACCTTGTTTTACCTTTACCTTAGATAAAATTACTATTTTTATCTAGTTGTCATATCAGAATAGTCTAAGGATGAGGAAAGGATGCCATTATTTCAGGTCCTCCGGCCTCAGTAACATTCATTTCACACAGGGTCATCTCTTTATGGATACTTTACTGAAATCTGGTAATCCAACTCTTAATCTCTCATAGTTTTCATATATTGTGAGATAGCCAAAACATATTCTTGTTGCCTGACAGAGCAACAACAGTAACTCAAGTAGTTGGTGAATCACTAAAGGCTTGGTGTCATATTTACTTCACATTTTTCCTAGTGAAATACAGATTTTGGAATGTAATATACTGTTCAAAGGTTGAAGTGGAAACATGGATAAAGTAAGTTTTATTGCAGTTGTTTTGTGAATCTTTCACAATAAACTACTTGCTTTTGCTACTTCCTATTTTAAGTCATTTCTAAAAAGTCCCTTGAAATGACCTGTGGTTATACTGCTACAGCAATATAATTGAGAGAAAAGTTCCTGAATATTAAACTAATTCCTTTTAATTGCTTATTCTGATAACAAACACAATTTTGGAGAAATGAATGTATGTGAAACAAAGAGTCTATTATTTCTGTAATTCTACTCCAAATTTGATTTGCTCAAGAATATGACTTTATCTGATTTTTATCTTTTTGACTTTTTGCCTAGAAATGCCATAGCAGCTGGAAATTGTCAGATTATTGTTCTGAAAATCAGAAATGTCTAGATTTTTGTAATTAGAGAGGTGAGCCACAGAAGTAATGAGACTTACTTTTTAAGAATAATGTTTCAGGTCCTAATATGTATTCCATCATGACCAACTGCATGGTCGCTGGTAGTGCAGTTTTTAAAATAGTGTAATATTTGCTGATATACATAATATCATCAATCATGCTAAAACCATTTCCTTATACATACTGTAAACACACACATACACATGACAGTGTAAGATTCTGAGCTTAATTCTAAGTAATTGGAACCACTTACACAAGCAACTTCAGTAAACTACTTTTTGAGTTTCATCCAGACAAGAGAGAAAAACAGATTCTAGTATTAACAGATGTGCATAAGCTTATATAAAATATTGTTTTCACGTGGAAACGATTCCATATAGAGAATAATCACAAAGACTATGACCCTAACACTCGAACTAAATCTTCAATTTTCATTCTAGTGATTTATTGTTGTTTAACTCTGTAGCTTCTGAGAAACTAGGACATTAGATTTTACTAAACTTTCCACATCTCATATCCTCTCCTGTTCAAGCTTGTCTGGGAATTTCATCCAATTCTTATTTGAGGGGGAGTTGGAGGCATTTAAGCAAAGCAAACAACTAAATGCTGTGTCAGCCAAAACTGAAATGTTTACTTTAGAAGCATTTTTAAATGTAATAAACAAAGTCTATCAAAATAACAAACGTTCACATAGAAAGGCCTTAAAATGCACGGAAAAGGATTCCTTTATGTTTTCTTGAGAAGTCCAAAACCATAAACATTTTGAAGTCCACAAATATATTGGGAACTTCAGCCAAAGTTTTATCCCTGCAGTATTTAATTCCCACCACTCAGACAGACTTGTTAGATGCTCTTCAAATTGCAAGCATAAAATCTATCTAAGAATAATCGGAGGTAAAGAAGTGTGAAAATCCTTGCTTAGGTTTATATGATCCATTTCCTTAATTTAGAACAACTTTAAATGCGTCGGTACTAAGAACTTCATTTTGACAAGATTGATACCTTTTCCTTATTAAAGTACTTTTTTTTTTCAGATTAGTATTAACTCTTGATTGGTTAGCATACTACTTCTGAGTGACACCTGCCTAAATCTACATAATCCAAGAATACAGTAGTGTACATGGAATGTATTTTTAAATTTTTTATTTTTACACTTATTTGTACATATTTGCAGTACATAATGGTTATTAATTGTGGGGAGTTGGTAGATGTATATAACACATTTTAATTCTTTTTACATCCCCCTTCCCCTCCTCTCCCTCCATTTCTTGGTTCCCTTTGTTAATGCTTTTTTGTAGTTTGACAGCTATTTGTAATCCCTAGTATACTTACTCTTCCTAGTGAAATTCTCCAGATGCAATAGCAGGGTTTATGTCTATTCCTTTAAGAATTTTTGGTTCAGTGGTGGTTCTCAAGCCTGTGAATTTGAATCGCATATGGCTCTCCATCAGTCCTGTTAATTTACATACTCAGAAATACTGAGGCTTGGATATTCATATGTTTAAAAGTGGGATAAGTGATTCTGATGAACAGATAGTATTACGCATATTAGATTTTTATGGGGATTTATTTTTGAAATGGAAACTTTTGTGATAGTTGTGTTATAATTTGGGAATTGGCAAGACGTTTCTTTGATTTTAGTAAGTTAGGGATGAAAGTATAAGTATTTAGGTGGACATGAATTTCTTTCAAAATAAGTCACTTAAATACATTTATTAAGTGCTTTCTAAGAGAATAATTTTCAGTGCACCTTTAAAAGTGCTGCTGAAATGCTGCATATAGTTTTGGAATGGAATTTAAGAAATTATTTACAGCTGCACTCCAAAACAGTAGTCACTAGCTGGATGTGATTACTGAAGCAGTTGAAGGATGGTTAGCTGGAATTGAGATGTACTAAAAGTACAAAGTATAGACAGTATTTTGAATACTTAGTGTGAAAGAGAATACTCACTGTACTTTTTTTGTAGATAATATGAATATTAAATCTCAATAATTTTCATATTACATTTTGCAATTTTCTACATTAAATACCTGAATATATTGCTAGTGAGGTATATTGAAATTTTACAATATATTGGCAATATTAGCACACAAAAAATGGAAATGAAATTTACTCAGAAGCCAACTTATTCTCTGTAACTATTAAAGTTTCAAGATGTGAAGTAATGAACTAATGAACTAATCTTTACTTCAATTTTGAAGTGGAATTTGTTAGAGTATATTCTCTAGGCACAATATAAAATGTCTCTGAACTTTAAAGATACATGATGATTTAAGCTCAATAATGGAGTCCCAAGGGATCACAAAAATTATTAGAATTTATAATTAAAAGTAGGTGGCCGTGTAAGCGAATAATTGTTATTTGTTGTCATTGTTATCAGTCTTTTGAGCTGACATAGTTAAGAAAATTAGGTATATGACATTTTTATTTCTTCATCTGAGAACTGTTTATTCATTTCAGTTGCCTATTTTTGGATCAGGTCTTTAAATTTGGGAGGTTTGATTTTTTTGAGTTCTTTGTATAGTCTAGGTATTAGACCTTTGTCTGATGTATAGTTAGCAAAATTTTTTCCCAGTCTGTGGGTTTTTGCCCTGCTCTATTGGTGATTTCTTTTGCTGTGCAAAAGCTTTTAAATAGCATGTGGTCCCAAGCACTGATTCTTTGTATTGTTTCTTGTGCAGTCTGGGATCTGTTCATAAATTTTTTTCCTACCCCTGTGCCTTCGAGGGTTCTTCCTGTTCAATTCTCCAGTACACTAGTGTTTCTGTTTTAACATTTAGATCTTTGACTCACTTCAATTTTAGTTTAGTACATGGTGAGAGACATGTATCTAATTTTCATTTTCGGCATGTGGCAAGTCAATTTTTCCAGCACCATTTGTTAAAGAGGCTATCTTTCTTCCAGTGAGGGTGTTTAGCTCCTTTGTTGAAGATGAGGTATTTGAGTGTGTCTGGAGTTGTTTCTGCATCCTCCAATCTAGTCCATTGCAACAAATACATGAAAAAGTGTTCAGCATCACTAGTCATTCGAGAGATGCAAAGCAAAACAATGTTAAGATTCCATCTCACTCCAGAAAGAACCGCATTTATGAAAAATTCAATCAATAACAAATGCTGGCAGGGCTGTGGGGAAAAAGGAACCCTCCTCCACTGTTGGTGGGAATGTAGACTGTGGAAATCAATATGGATATTCTTCAAAAACTACAACTAGAGGTTCCATTTGATCCAGCTATTTTCCTACTAGGGATCTTCCTAGAAGAATTAAAATCGTCATACCACAGGGATATATGTACAACCATGTTCATAGCAACACAATTTGTAATAGCTAAGTCTTGGAAACAACCTAAATGCCCAACAACCAATGAATGGCTAAAGAAAATGTGGTTTTTCTACACAATGGAGTACTACACCACCAGTAAAAAGGATAAACTAGAGTCATTTGTATGTAAATGGATGTTGAGAACATACTGTTAAGTGAAATAAATCAGACACTCATGAAAACACATCGAATTGTCTCTCTGATATGAGAAACCATAACTGTAAATAAGGACAAAGAGGTGTAATAGATATTACATAAAAGGAAGATAATATACAAAGGAGAGGAGAACTAAAAAGAGAAAAGGGGGAAAAGCAGGAAGGGAAAAAAGGAAAGAAAAGGGCAAGAGAAATCATAGAAAAATATGAGTAAACCTGCTGTAAATAGGGAAGGAGGGAACAGAAGGGAGGAGTGGGGAAGAGGCGGGAAAACCAAAATACATTATGTACAGGTACAAAATACATGTGACGAATGTGATCATTATATGTACAATGTACCAATACATGTTCATGGTTAAAAATAAATAAAATATGAAAAAAATAAGGACATTATGTATATGAGAGGGTCAGGGCCCTGCTTAGGGCTATGAGAATGCTTGAGCATCTCATAACTTGGGAGGTTACATTTTAAATAGGCAGTCACTAGAAAATTTAAAGCTTTTGAATCCAATTTCTTTAAATTCAAGTAGAGGCTTTGTAAGCAGTAAGTTTGTTTGGTTTTTTTTTTGTTTTTTTTTTTGGTGCTGGGGATCGAACTCAAGGCCTTGTGTTTGCTAGACAAGCGCTCTACCAATTGAGCTAGATCCCCACGCCCTTGTAAGCAGTAAGCAACTCTCACGTTTTGGTTGGTTAAAAAAAATTAAGATGAGAGTTGTTGAATGTACACTTTTTCCTCTCAACAGTCAGATGCCAGTACCAAATACAGTATGTGGATAGTTGAAACCAGGGCTAACAGTTTCGGCATGCAAGGAAAGTTCTGCACAGATTGTGGTAATGGACACTGCAATCCAAATCAGATAAAGGCAGGCACCATAAGCAGAATAAAACTGAAATAAAAACTCCTCGGGGCCAAAGGATTGAAGTTCAGTGGGGCTGAACAATTGTAGAGCTATAAAGACAGAAAGAGTAAGCAAAGTTTTGAGATGCTTGAAATCAAGATTTCAGCAAATGTGTAGTATTTGGTGAATGTAGGGTCTAAGTCTCATGTTGGGAATGAGTAGTTGAATATGCTTAATGTGCTTGAGTAACCAAAACTAAAGGAAATGATGCTGGAAATGAAATCATTAAGAATGTTGTAGGCAGGGGCTGGGGATTTAGCTCAGTGGTTAGAATGCTTGCCTTGCAAGCACAAGGCCCTGAGTTTGATCCCCGGCACCACAAAAAAAAAAAAAAAAAAAAAAAGAATGTTGTAGGCGGTAGTAGAGCGCAGGACAGTGAGCAGTGTTATAATCTTGGGTGTGAAACAAAAGTAACCAGATGGGTTGGTTAGGTCATGTGTTCTAGGTCACTGGATCTCAAATGGGGACATTTTGCCCCATAAGGGATATTTGATAAAATCTGGAGACATTTGTGGTTACCACAACTGGAGGAATGGTGTATATACAATTAGTATCTAGTGAATAGGTGCCAGGGAGGCTTCTGAACACCCTACAATGCTTAGTGCAGCCTTTTTCACAACAAAGAATTATCTGGCTCAAAACGTCAAGTACTGAGGTTGAGAGATCCTGTTTTAGGTGGATGAATCAGAATCAAGACATGTTGGTTAAAAAAACAGGCTAAGAATACAATCAGTCTAGTAAATATTGTGTTTCTATTTAAATCAGTATTTTAGCTTCTCATGGAGTAAAGAATAGACACATTAAAAATAAACATTCATCAGCCAGGTGCAGTAGCACACGCCTATAATCCCAGCACTCGGAAGGCTGAAGCAGGAGGACTGCCCCAAATTTGAGGCCAGCCTGGGCTACGTAGTGAGACCCTGTCTCAAAAAACCAAACAAAAATATATTTGAATGAAATATATGAGGGTGAAATCACGAGGAGGCATTGAAGGGAGGGGAGGGGAATGGGAAAAAAAGCAGCAGCAAGATGATATTCCACATACACATACAAATCCCTATGATGAATGTTATCACTATGTACATGTAAAATGTACCATTAAAATTTAAAAAAGTAAAATATGAGGTTGTCAAAGATTTCATTGAAGTGGCATCTGAGAAAAGATTTAAGAAGATCCCCCAAAATATAATGAATGTATCTTGACCTGAAAATATAATTTGGGTTTGCACTTAGCTAACAGGACAGAGTAGTGTAACTGAGTCTCTTTACTAGGAATAAGGTAGGTTATACTAAATGCTTTGCGTGATGCCAAGTTAGCCTCCATGGAACTTCATACGGAACAAAAATCTTGGAAAACAGAGAGCATAAACAGGACAATAATTCTGCCCTACACTATTCATCCCTGTTTTGATTCTTTCATTTGGCAGAGAATTGACAAGTTGATGATTAGCCCTTATTTTACCCTTATTGTTTATATTTGCCTCTCTTCAGGAAATAACAGTTAGCTGGTAATCTCGATTTCATAATGGCATGAAGGCAAGATAATGGATTTCCAGTAGGAGACTAGGAGCAGTGGGAGAAGAGGAAAGGAAGGTTAAGTTTACAAAGGGAGCTAATGATTTGGAATAAAGATTTATGGTACCTCCTTTACTCTTCCTTGCTGTTAATCACCAATTTTCAGTATCTGAATCAAGCCTCTCATTAGTTCTCTCTGTCTCTCAGGTATGGTAACAGCACTAGGAACTACGTTATCCGGGTTGGGGATTATCATACTTTGGTGCCAGAGGAGTTTGAAGAAGAGATTGGAGTTCAGCAGATTGTGATTCACCGGGAGTATCGACCAATCAGTAACGACTATGACATTGCCCTGGTTAGATTACAAGGACCAGAGGAGCAATGTGCCAGGTTCAGCAGCCACGTCTTGCCAGCCTGTTTACCATTCCGCAGGGAAAGGCCACAGAAGACAGCCTCCAATTGTTACATAACAGGATGGGGAGACACAGGTAATGTAACACAAAGAAATGAACGAGGAGAGCTGGACATGTTCTCGTGTCTGGTATCACGCATCTGGATTATAATGGGCAGTGAGATCTAATGGTTTCAGGCTTAGTTGTTTGGAAATTATGCCAGGTGTGAAATGCATGCATGTAAATTTAGATTCATATCCCGAGGATACTGTTGGTTCCAATTCGAATTTTAGCACATAGAGAACTCAGTTGTCAGAGCAATTTAGGAATAAAGAACAGTCTAATTTTTAGTGCTTCAGACTCATGAACAGACAGGAAGAGATTTTATGATCCTACCCCAAGATTTGGGCCTGGCAGTCTATAATTTTAAAGCTTTTCCAGATGCCTTTGATTTATCAGGCCCAGAAAAGGGCTTTCTTTGGTGTCTGGTTTATTTCTTTGCCATGGAGTCCTATCAAGCTAAATTTTATGGAGAGTTCTTAAATGTACAGTAGACAGGAGTGGCTGAGGTGGAAGCTAAGGTCAAAGAGAAACCCAGTCCAGTTTTTCCATTATTCCTTCCCATTCTTGCCATTTGCAAGAGTAGTGTTTGGTTTATGTCCTTTTTGGGTGAATATAGTTCTTTGAATTGTCCTGTAGAGTTAAATTAATGTGTCTTACCTAATCCTTGCTCAGGATGAACCTTGAACTCATAGGTTGGCTTCTTTCCACTACAAAGAATTACACAGAGTTGTTCTTTTGAAGTATCAAACAAGTTATTTCTACAGGTGATTAAAATTAGGTTTTAAGGGTTTTGGGATTTAGCTCAGTGTAGAGAACTCTTGCCTAGCAAGCACAACGCCCTGAGTTCAATCCCAGCACCCACCCCCAAATTAGGTTTTAATATATCTCAGTGTTTATTTTATCCCATATTACACTCAAGCTGGTCTTGTAGAACATTTATAGCAGCTCTAGAATACTAAGAAAACACCGGGAATATCCTGAAATAAACTGGGTGAGAAGAGGCATTTCCTGAATTTAGTAATAAAATCAGGTCAAGGTACATGTTTTTATGTTGATGCATGAAGCAAATCATCTCTGAAAAGACTAAAGTCTACTAGAATTTTATAATGTCACCTTCCTTTGGACATAACATCTAAATGAATAGAAAAGACCACAGAAGTAAATTTTATGGAATTTTTTGTGGTCTACTTGTTTCAATTTAGTAGATGGATAAAAGAACATGATGGGATCTGTATTGCCAAAGTTATTATGAAAGACAAATCAACTGTACATTTTAGCCACTAAGTCATGGCTTACCAGGGAAGTATAGTATCTTAATTAACATACGGCAAAACTTGAGAAGCCTGTTTACGCATGGGAAAGTATTGCAATGTTTTATTCCTGGACCATTCCTCATACAATATTATGCTTCTGTATAAGACGGCTTTCCCACCCTAAGTACTTATATGTAATTACCATTCATATTTAATCCTAAAATTGAAAAGTAGATGGCTCTTGAATGGATGTGCCACTGCAAAACTAGTATGAATGTATTTTTAGCTTTTTCAGACTTTTCTTCTTTTGGGTGGGTATGGTGGTACTAGGGATTGAAGCTAGGGCATAATGCATGGTGAGCAAGCACTCTGCCATTGAGCTATAGTCCCAGCTTATCTTTCAGTTTTTCATATACACAATTCAAATACTAAAGTCTGTATAAGGGTAGTTTCTTTAGGTTACCTCTTCTCTACAGCCAAGTCCGTGTTATGCATTATCCCCCAGAAATTCAGTACTAAGAAACATTTATAAAGGATGTGCCAACAATTAAAAATATTATATGCTATTTGTTACCATCTATTTTGAACTACACCAATGATACAGTAGAGATTTTGTTTCCAGGACTATTAAATGTTCATTTAACTGCTGAATGTTGATTTTTAAACTGAAATCTCATTGACTAATTCACATGTTTGGTCTGAGTAGGCCGAGCTTATTCAAGAACACTACAACAAGCAGCCATCCCCTTACTTCCCAAGAGATTCTGTGAAGAACGTTATAAGGATAGATTTACTGGGAGAATGCTCTGTGCTGGAAACCTCCAAGAACACAAACGTATGGACAGCTGCCAGGGAGACAGCGGAGGACCACTCATGTGTGAACGTCCTGGAGAGACCTGGGTTGTGTATGGGGTAACATCCTGGGGATATGGCTGTGGAGCCAAGGATTCTCCTGGTGTTTATACCAAAGTCTCAGCCTTTGTACCCTGGATAAAAAGTGTCACCAAACTGTAATTCACAGAAATCTCAATAGTAAATATTTGAAGAAGAAATGGAAGGAACCTCCCCTTAAGGCCACTATTACCACCACACAAGCAGTGAGAACTAATGGGAACTGAGATCCATGTTTCTACTTTTTATTGATATAAACTGCATACCCCTTGCTGTTTTTAAGAATTTGTGATGTGTACAGTTCTGTTTAGATACCTCAGTGTAACATTATCTTCATTTGCATTGTTGTCTGATCCAAATTACTGGGGAAATTCATTTGTCTTATTTCCTCTGATTATGTCTCAGCATTCTCCACATTCTTTATTGATTTTGTAATAAGGCAGTTTTCATTTGTTTGGATCGAAAACTCCTTATAATAGAATCAATATGGGGTATGGATTTGTACTAAGAACCCATATTTGATATAAAGGTACCTTTTACTACACTCTACATGTGGCATTTTCTATTTAATTCCTTTGCAAAAGGTTATCTTCATATATCACCTCTGTGGCCTTTGTTAAATAAGGAAATCAATGACCAACAAGGAATTCTGTTAACAACTTTTAAGGTGGACTAATAGGATCATGAAACCACAGGATATTTCACCTGTTACAGTATACTCAATGAAGGCACTTGGTATTTCCAAGTATCCTTGTTAAGTACAAATACTAAGCAAACTATCAGTAAAAGGAAAACTGTTGAGTTACTATTAAAATTTTGAAGGATTAACGTGAAAAATGCTTGAATATATAACCTTATTAGGCATAGTAACACTGTAGTGACCTTTAACAACCACTTGAGATCTACAACTTAGAAGGTAGAATAAGAAAATACTACCTCATTAGCACAAATCCAGTTTTCTGGATCATGATGGGAGAGAGCCATCTACTGGAACTTTGCAGCAACTGACTTATACCTGAGGACCTGAGGTTTCTCAGGACCAACAGGATACAATTCAACCCATTAAAAAATACACAGGAGGGGCTGGGGATTTAGCTCAGTGGTTAGAGTGCTTGCCTTGCAAGCACAAGGCCAAGTTTGATCCCCAGCACTGGGGAAAAAAAAAAAAAAACACCACAGGGGATGGGAACATAGCTCAGTGACAGAGCACTTGCCTAGCATGTGCGAGGCCCAGGAGTCAGTTGGTTATGAGACAGCTTTATAGGGCATTTTTGGTAGTAAAAACAAAATCTTTGCCCAAATAAAAGGCACACACCATTAAGATATCTAATACTCCTAGATAAGGGAATTATCCAGATGTTATTAATCTTTCCCTGAATTCCCAGTTTAGAAACAAGGTTAGCATGAACATTATTATGGTTGTAAATAACTCTTAAATGGCCATCACCAAGAAACTTCAAGTTTTCCCTCCTGCATTGAAGCATGTCCCTTTTATAAATCCCATTTTGTAAAAACTGGCAGAAACCTGTAAGTACTTTATAGCTTTATTACTTTTGAGGTGAAGAATCGGTGTCAGGTAGAATAGCACTAAATATTTTCTAAAAGCCCGTCATCTCAATTAAAAAAAATTACTAAAGCGGTATTCACATTTTTACACTTGCCTAAGGGGCTGAGAAATATGTGCAATACAGGTGAAAAAGTTCATCATTACAGAAATCTTTCTCAACAGCTGCCACTGTAACTATTGCTATCAGGTATTGGCAAATCTAAAGGCAGCAAGTGGACTGCAGCTAATTCATAAATAAATGATTTATAAAATGTGTATTATAAATAGACAGTTTTGTCTTAAGTGACTTTTTTTGGAAAATGCAAATGCTTAGTGGATATTTATGTAAACAAAGCACATCAATTCTTGTATTTTATAGTTGCCTTAATTTTGGGTGTGGTATGAAAAGACTGCTCCCTTTGTCATAACCTGGTAAATGCTACTTTTTCACCCGTTATTTAAGGAACACTGCACATTCCTCCATATAAATCAAGTATTTTATTCAATTATATCAAGAAAGTACCTTAAATACTAATTGAAACAATTCAGACATTGAAAATACTGCCCCAGTAGCAGTCAAAACACATACTTCCCACTAAGATTTAAATCTGGTGACCCACTGCAATACGCTGCATAAAACTTCACCCGTAAATCACTTTGGATTTCTTGGTACCTGTAAGGAAAGAAAACCAGCATCAGATCTGTGTATTTACCTCATCATTGATTTACTTTGTATTCAACTGCCTGTTGAGTCAAGAGAAAAAGCCAGTCTAACAGACACTCTTCCTACGACTGCGATAAAGGTTTGAGACTATTTGGAAATATTTATGAAAGGAAACGTACCTTGCAATGTTTTCCGTTACACATCAGCAGTGGGTTCCGCTTCCTATAAACATTTGAACACGAATTAGAATAGTTTGCCCCATACCTCGGTCTCCAATAGGTTTTAAACAGTGAAGAATGTTACTTGTGCAAGTCAGAATCTGATACCAATTAGATGGTGACAGCTTTGCCAATAAACAAGAATATGCTCTTCCATGGCTAGGAAGGGAGACTGCCACAGCTGACAGGTCCCAAAGACACATGGAGATTCGCAGCCAGCAAGCCCAACTCCCAGTACTACTCACCATGTGCATCAAATTGTGGCGGTTCTCAGAGTTCTCCGGCGCACACAGTACTCAAGGCGGCCACATGACTCCGGCAGCGGAACTGCTGGTCCCCTGCCCCGGGGTTACCGGGTGCCCTGGGCACACGCGCCGGTCAGGGTCCCGGGTTGCACGTGGCCGTCATGCGACCTAACGAACACCGAAGTCCGTTCGGGTGCTCGAACCTAAAGGCTTTTAAAACTGACCGCCTCCTACCACTAAAGCAAGAATTCTGAGCCCCCTGCATTTTAATGACGCCAATAAGCTCTAACCAAATTACCACTTTAGCGCGCAAAACAACACTGATTATTCTACACAAACCGAACTCATTTCCGGACGCAAAAGGCCGAAGTCTGTGGCGCGTACTCTCTTATAGAGCAGATGACGCTCTTCCGGGGGAAGCGCTGGGGAGGGCGGGACCGTGCACTCCTCTCGCCCCGCCCCCTCCTCCCAGCCCCACCCCCGACAACTTTTCTTCTGTCAGCCACCTCCTTCTGAGGTTCCGCCCCACTCTAGGAGCTTCCCGCTTCGCTCTCCTGCCCGTCATCTAGGACTGAACTGGTTACCCGGATGCAGGCCAGACGCGTGCGCATACAAGCGAACAAGACTTTCTCGCGAGACCGTGAAGCGCTGTTGCTCTCCTGCGCGGGCTGACTGAATTTTAGTAGGAAGATTATTTCCTGTTTAGGGTCGTTGTATTGGAAGTCACTGTTGCGACGGAAATACAA
The DNA here is from genome assembly GCA_004026905.1 of Hystrix cristata. Classification (NCBI taxonomy): domain Eukaryota; kingdom Metazoa; phylum Chordata; class Mammalia; order Rodentia; family Hystricidae; genus Hystrix; species Hystrix cristata. The sequence goes on along the minus strand of PVJO010000778.1, from coordinate 150,410 downwards.
ATTTCGGCATGTAACCTTGTGGTAGGTTAATTTATATAAAGTTGGCTTTTTTTTTTTTTTTTTTTTAGTCTCTGCTAATGAACTCTTCGTGGTATTCGTGTCTTCCTGTTCCGCTGGAATTGCTTGCAGTTCGCGAAGCGCTAGTGTCAGCGGCTTCTCAGGGTTTTGTTTTTTTTGATTTTCCTTCCAGATTTCTTAAGGGAATTGGTACGCCAGTACCGACAAATTCAGCAGACGATTTCGTAAACACAGTAAATAGGGCCGCGCAAGGTGGCGCGTACCTGTAATCCCAGCAGTCGGGGAGACCGAGACAGGACGGAGACAAATTCGTACTCAGCCTGGGCTATTTAGCGATGTAAAGAGACCGTGTCTGAAATTTAAAAAATGAAAAAGGGGTGGGAGGGTGGTAGCTCAGTGAAAAAGCCCTGGATTCAATAGCCAGTACCAGGAAAAAAAAAGAAAAGAAAAAGACTAGAACAAAGAAAAGGATGACTAACTTCTATTGGGCATAGGTGGAGAGTGACTCTTGTGGTCTTACTCAGCATCTGATCACTTTCTTGAGCTTTAACAGCTGTGACTCGAGTGTCTGGCTCTTAATTCCCTTCGTTTCATTGAGGGTGCAATTAAAGAAAAGGTAGAGCCACTGTCAGCGTAAAATGGAATCTCCGACGTTCAATAATACTTTTAGCCAGGTGTGAAGGCGCATTCCCACAATACCAGGACTCGGTAGGCAGAGGCTGGAGGATCACAAATTTGAGTCTTACTTGGGCAATGTAGCCATTTAGCGAGACCCTGTCTCAAAGTAAAAAAAGGACTTGGGATATATGTAGCTCAGGGCCAAGGGCCTGGGTTCAATTCCCAGTATCAAGAAAAAAGAATTAGTTTTAAGACAGGTGCTTGCGCTTGTTAAAGCATAGTAAAATTTATTTTGTTTTCTCTTTTACTTTTCTTAGATATGAAACAAGTATAGAGAGGAAGCTGTTATTTAGTGCTGGACCATTTAGGGCAGCACATTTACAGTAATTGCTGTCAAGGAAAAGGGTATCAAGACCTTGTAGGGTGACTAAAGTGGTACAGTGGAGATCGACAAAAATTTTGTGAGGTCTATACATACTCTTTTTGGGAAAAAATTAATGAGATTAAAAGAAGCAGCAAGACATGTGTACAGCTACAAATTCCATATGATGAATGTTATCATTATATGTATCTAAAATGTACCACTAAAATAAAAAATGAAAAAAATTCGCTCTTATGAGTGAACAGAGTTATAGAAGATACATTTTAACTTGAAGTACCTAAAACTGTTTCTAAGGCTCACCATATTTCATCCTATCTTTCGCTCACCTCATTTTACTTTATTCATCTCACTAATGAACTATTCAGTAATGAGGCTTAAATATTTAATCACAGTAGGGAGTTTTGTCAAATAGCCACGTTTATTAGTTTCTTAGAGTTCCTCTAACAAAATACCATGCTTAAACAACAGAAACCCACTTGGTTACGGTCCTGGAAGTCTGACATCAAGGTGTCAACTGCCGTTTCTTTAAAGGCCTCTCTTGTTGGCAAGTCCATAAATGCTTGTCTTTTTTCTGTGTTTTAACATGGTTTTCCTTAGGTACCTGTCTGCATCAATCATTTGTTTTTTTGCCTAGCTAGGGATTGAACCCAGGGCCTCACAAACGGTAGGCAAAAACTCCACCCTGAATCATATCCCCGTCCTTAAAATAATTCTAGTTATAATTGAAGACAGCCCACTCTAATGATCTCTTTTAACCTTAATTATCTCTTCAAGGATCCTGTCTCCAAATACAGTCACATTCAGAGGCAGTGGGGCTTCAGTCTTTAACACACAGGTGTTCCACCTCTGAACTCCACCCCAGCCCTTTCTGTGAATTTTTTTATTTTGAGAGCTCACCGTGTAGCCCAGGCTGGTCTTGAATTTATAATCCTCTTGCCTCAGCTTCCTGAGTAGCTGGTTTACAGGTGTACCTCACCATGCCTGGTTTACTGAACATTTTAAATGACTGTCTCTGTTGGGTTAAGGGGATAGACTGTGTAGTCACACATGTCCTGGCTTTTGACTGAACTTTGTGTTTTGTCTGAACCTAGACTTTAAAAGGTCTGCCATTTTCTACCCCCATATTTTGTTTAGGTTCGTTTTTCCATCTTGTATGTCTTCCTATTTTTAATCTATCAAATTTTTATTCAGCTTTTAGTGCTTTGCTTAAATATTGCTGGTCCTGTGAAAATATTTATTACTCCAACTGAATTTTTTTTTTGGGACATGATAGTACTTGAATTTCTTGTGGTATCATTATAAACTCCTTGTGAAGGGCAGTGTCTTTTTGTTTATTTTTTTTGTTTGTTTACAGTACTGGGGGTTGAATCCAGGACCTTTGTACTATGCTACATCCTCAACTCTTTTCTTATTTTTTATTTGGAGACAGATTCTCACTAAGATAAGTTGCCCAGGCTGGGCTGGAACTTGCACTCCTCCTGCCTCAGCTTCCCAGAGTGCTGGAATTCTATGGTGTGCTGCCATGCCTGGCTTGCAGTTGTTTATTTGAAGTGCCTAGAAGAATGACTTGTATTAAGTGAGCACTCTTTTACATTACTGTATGCCTTGAGGTACTCAGGTATCTCTGAAATTGAAAAAGTTGTATTTTTATTTTAAAAAATCATTCTTCTGCAGCAAGAGGAATTTAATCCCCTTCCTTGATTAAAACACCAACTTTAGTATGACCTGTGTTTAGTAACTTGCTTTCAAAGAATATAGTAAGAAAAAAGGGGAAAAGTATAACTTTACAGTGGAGAACAGTGATAAGTACTACCAAGTCCAGGTAATCAGTATTGGTGATAAGTCATGGTGATGGTGTGTAGTGTGGCATAGTTAATGAAAAGGATACTTCTTTTTGTGTTATTCTTTCTCAAAGCCTATACTCCAGTCTAGCCATGAGACAAAAGTCAGTCCAAATCAAATTGAACATTTTACAAATTACCTAGCTAGTACTCAGCACTGTTGTGGTTGCAAAAAACAAAAAAAAGGAGAAAACTATCAAACCAAAGATGACTAAATGTAATGTGGCATTGTGGCTGAGATCCTCAAGAAGAAAAACGAAGTTAATGAACAACTAGTGAAATCTAAATAAATTGTGGAATTTAGTCAAAAGCAATGTGCTAAAGTTGATTTCATAGTTATGACAGATGTACCATGGTATTGTGAGATACTTAAAAAGGGGAAATTGGATGAGGTGTGCATATAGGAACTTCCTGAACCATTTTTGCAACTTTGTAAATCTAAAATTTTGAAGTACGGTTTAAAAGAGCAATTATAACTTTACTGTCTCTTATATTCACATTTTAAGACAGTTTATACTTTAGTGATGGTTCCTATCCACCGTTATTGTGAAGTTTGTGGCTGAGATGACAATATTTCTAAATTTGTGGAGATTTGAGATCAAATCCAATGAATTTAGTCAATAATCAAGGCAAGGTTTTGAGCCTTGGCATACTCAAGAGGGACAGTGTGGTAATAGAAGAACTAAAATCAATTTTAAATAAAGGTTGAAGATTTTAAACGTCAGATGAAAGGTGAAGCTTTTAGAACTGATAAGACTCACTGGGCAGTATTTCAACTGTTCAGTACATGGACTGAGCAGTTTATTGTAGAATATTCTGTTTGTTTGTTTGTTTTAAGACAGGGTTACTGTGTACCCCAGGCTGACCTTGAATTGCCTGCCCTCCTCTCTTAGTCTTTCAAGTTTTAGGACTACAGGCATATACCACCATGCCCAGCTTTAGAATTCATTTTTTGACTCCTCTGCCATGTATTTTATGTTCCCTTTTCTAATTTTAGTATAGAAATTGGTAATCATTAGAAAAATTAACATACACATCTCTCTCATGAAAGCTGACATGAATGGGAGAAAATGTATTCAGGAAATAGCATGTCATGTGGACCTATTTGCATCTGGAAATACAAAAAGGGAAATTGTTAAAATAGGAAACCTGTACTTTAAGTTTTGTGCTTGTAGCATGGTGCTGCTGCTAAGAAAATTGAATACCTGAGTGGGTGCCTTTAGAGGAGAGTTAAACCCCTATGTAAACAGATGAACTCCAGACTTATTGCCAAATGACCAACTGAAGTACAGACACAACTGATGAATAATGTGTGCACTTAATAATCAACAGATGTGGTTGTGACTAATGTGAATCTTCATAATTCAATACATTGTATGTTGTAACAGATGTACTTAATGCGCTGTGTGAAATAAACATTTTCTGAATTTCGGTGCCTGCAAATTTTTGTTGCTTTTATGTGGACCATCATTCCTAACTGTCATTGTTTTTGTTGCCACTCTTGTCTTGTAAATCCTCGGTTAACACCAATTTGATGGAAATTTTGTGAAGCTTGTTCTGCAGGAGGTCAAGGCTTGGATGAAGAATTCATGGGATAAAATCATTGACGGCTGTGCTGCCACTGCACTATGAGCAGACTACAGGGACAAGAAATATTCATTTAAGGAAAACTCTTCCTGGAAATGAGAGATTGAGGCCAATGGCTCTAGAGGAAATGGAATTGCAAGAAATTCAGGGTTTGTAGAGTTTTGATGATGCTCCAGAAGAAAAAGACATGACTGTATTTGAATAAATGTAGGCTTTGTACATGAATAAATTAGATGTTGCACATGAATGTAGATTTTTGTACTTGAATAAAGAAATGTAGATTATTGTACATGAATAAATGTAGATTGTTGTATATGAAAACGTAAGAGGTCCCCTGAAAATAAGTCCTGTGTGTCTTCTGGAACAAAAACTAATATAAGACCCAGACTTATTTTCAGGGAAATACGGTATGTGGCTGGAAGGAAGAGAATTAGAAATACCTGTGACTATATCTTTATGGCACTAATGATTTTTCAGTTACCATGTTATAACCTCTTTACATTTTTTATGTATACTTTCTCTATTGTCATATTGCTAATCTGAAATAACATATTTGAGCAATCTCCCTGCCTTTCCATTTCTCTCTGTTAATCTATTATAGTGTATCCATGAAAGATTAAATTTACTGAAATACAATTTTCTCCTTGTAGGTCACTTAAAATGTAATAGTTTTCCTACTGATTATCAGGTCAAATTTCTCTCATACTATGTTAAACTTAGTATGCTCATCCTTATTTTTATTAATGTTATTTTATAGCATGGAATATGTTCCTCATACTTCCTGCCTATTCTTTAGGACACATCTCAATTCATATTTATTTTTTATAGTAATCTTTGTTCTAGAACATTGGTGAATATTGACTGTTTCCCCTTTTTGCCATATTTTATGTTCTTTGTGCCTTAGGTTTTAAAATTTTTTCATCAGTTAATATTTAATGAGTTTCTACTATTTGCCAGGCCCTGTTTTACTGCTTAAAACTACAACAGTAAACAAAATATGCTTTAACTTTCATAGAGCTTATAGTTTAATTGCAGAAAATAGGCATAATTGTGTTAGAGTTCTGTCATAGAAGTACTAGGAAATATATTATTGGGGATTTGACTGTATGCAGTTATGGAATGGCAGAATCAAGAACAGCCAACATCTACAAGAATGAATTGTAATTCGTGAGAATGGATTAGAATTGTCATTGATTTCCACCCAGTTCTAAGGTTTAATTTTGATCATTGGGGCAATCTTCAAACAGAGCTGGTGACCTTTATCCCAGACTTTAGTTAAAGTTTGAAGAAAAGACCTGACATGAATTGCATAACCTACAGAACTGGCTACTGCCTTACATCTATAAGATGAGCAAACAAGAGGGTTGGGAATTTAGCTCAGGTGGTAGAGTGCTTGCCTAGCAACTGGAAGGCCCCGAGTTCGATCCCCAGCACCAAAAAATAAAAGCAAACAGATAAATAACAACTTGCACAATCTGTAGCATTGCCTCATGCCCCACACTGAGCACAAAAGTATAGTAAGTGACTTCTTCTACCAGGTCTACAAAATGTCTCCTGTGGTCCATTCTAATCTGAAAGTATTAAGGACAGAATGGGAAATGTACTAGATTAGCTAAATTAAAGTAGAAATAAATTATTTTATTTTATTTTACTTTATTTTTTATTTTTTGGTGCTGGGGATCGAACTCGGGTCCTTGTGCTTGCAAGAAATAAATTATTTTAGATATAGCATGTTAGAGTCAATAAATGGTATAGGGAAAAAGCAAGAAAGGAAATGTGAAATCGGGGAGGTAGGAATTGAAGTCTTAAAAGAGATGTTTAGGGATAGTATCATTGAGAAGGTGATATTAAGTCAAAGACTTGAAGGTGAAAGAGACGTGTAGGTATGTGGAAGAATGTTCGAAGTTACTTAGTGGGACCATAGTGGGTGTGGTAGGCTAGATTGCCAGTGATCCTGTGTTACTTCCCTGTATAATCCTGAATGGCAAAGTAATGAGTGCCACTTAGGCTATAAAAGACTGACTTGTATTTTGGTACTACTTTCTCTTTTGGCTTTTTGGAATGCTTACTTTGATGAAGCAAGGTGCTATGTTGGAAAGGCCTGTCTGTCAAGGAATGGAAGGTGGCTTTGACTAGCATCCAGCAAAGAGCTACAGGCCCAGAAGCTGCAGCCTGTGAGGTGCAGCCACACTTGATTGCTGACTTCCACAAAGTATGTGAGATAGTAAACAACATAATCTTATATGTAGAAAGCCTTAAGAACGCCACAAAAAACTTTGAAAACTGATAAATTCATTAAAGTTGTAGGAAACCTACAAACTACAAAACCTAGTACAACTTTCTATATGCCAGTAGCAAACAATCTGAAAAAGAAATCGAGAAAACAGTCAAATACAAAACAACAAAAGCATAACAAGCAAGACAAAAGCCTAGACATAAATTTAACTAAAAAAGTAAAAGATTTGTACAATGAAAATTATAAAACACTGATGAAAAAATTGAAGAGGAAATACACAGAGAAATGGAAAGCTATCCCAGGTTTATGGAGTGGAAGGATAAATATTGGTTAATATGCCCACATAGATTAAATACAATCTATATTGAAATACCAATGATGTTTTCCACAGAATTAGAACAACTCTAAAATTTATATGAAACCACAAGACTCTGAATAGCTAAAACAATTTTAAGAACAAAGCTGGAGTCACATTACTTGACTTCAAGATATACTACAAAGCTCTAATAACCATAACAGCAAGTTACTGGCATAAGAAAATGGAAATATACATGAATGAAACAGGATAGAGAATCCAAAACATGAATCCATCTATTTGTAACCAACTGATTTATGACAAAGGCACCAAGAATGTACATGGAGGAAAGGAAAATGACTAATAAATGGTGCTGGGAAAACAATATCCAGATGCAGAAGAATGAAACTGGATGCTCCGTCTCTCACCATATTTTTAAAAAAAAAAAAAGCCTCAAAATGCATTAAAGATTTCAATGTAATACCTGAAATAATAAAACTTAAAAAAAAGAGGAAGTGCTTCGTGTCATTGATCTGGGCAAAGAATTTTTGTGTATGATCCCAAAAGTACAGGCAGCAAAAGCAAAAATAGACAAAAGGGATTATATGAAAACAAAAGATTTCTAGACAGCAAAAGAAATCAAAAGAGGGAATAGGGAACTTAAAGAATGGGAGAAAATATTTTCAAGCTATTCTTTTGACAAGGGAGTAATATCAAGGGATTAATATCAAGTACATAAAAGGAACTAAATTCAGCCCCCCAAAAAAGTCCAACGAAAATGGGCTAATAAGCTGAATAAACAGTTCTCAAAAGAAGATGTACAGATGGCCAACTGGTATATGAAAAAAAGATTCAACATCATCAATCATCAGGGGAATGCAAATTAAGAGCACAATGAGATATCTTCACACTTTAGTTAGAATGACTATTATCCAAAAAACAAAAAGTAGCAAATGTCAAGGACGCAAAGGAAAGCAAACTCTTAAGCATATTTGTGACTATACAAGCTAGTGCAATTTGACCCAGTAATTCCAATAGTGAATATATATACAAAGGAAAGAAAACGATTATGTCAGAGATGTTTGCATTCCTACAGTTTTTGCAACACTATTCATAATAGCCAAAATATGGAATCAATTTAAGTGGGTTTAGTAAGGGTCTATCAATAGAAGCATGGATAAAGAAAATGTAATATATGTATACAATGGAGCATAACTCAGTGATCAGAAATTGAAATCTTGTCATTTGAAATACCGATGAGCCTGGAGGACATTAGGTTAGGTGAAATAAGCCAGGTAACGAAAGACAAATACCGTATGTTATCACATGTGGGAGTTATAAGAGTTGATCATATAGAAATAAAGAATAGAATTGTGCTTAACAGAGGCTGGGTACCATAGGGAGCAAAGGGAGACGAGTACAAGACCATAAGGGGTACAAAATTAACCATAAAGCATACAAAATTAGGAGGAATACATTTTAGTGTTTTAGAGAAGAGTAAAGTGACTATAGTTAATAATTTACTATCTTTCAAAATAGAAGAAAGAATTTTGAATTTTCCCAAGAGAAATGTTTGAGGTCATAAATGTGCTATTTATTCTCATTTGATCATCACACATACATCTGTTGAAAGATCACATTGAACCACATAAATATATACAATTGTTTTGTGTCAAATACAATACATGAAAATAAAATAATGCAAAAGGAATGTGTGAGAATAAATACTTTCAGCCTTTAAATTTTGGGATAATCCATTATGAAGCAAATATAACTCATAACTTGGTGTGTGCTGGGAACATGATGCATGAGACCAATTTGGATAGAATAGGCCAGTAGGAAAGAATGTTAGAAAAGTAGTGGCAGGCTTCTTATGGCCTTATTGGTCATCGCAAAGTCTTTAGTTTTATTGAGTAAATTAGTCATTGGAAACTTTTGAGTAGATGGATGATAGAAGCAAATTGAGGATTTACATGCTCTCTCAAAGCTCTGTTTAGAGGAGACACCAGGGTAGCCTTAGGGGAAAGGTTGGGAACAGGGAAACCAGTTAGCCTAGTGCAATAAGATGAGAGAATGGTAATGACTTAGTGGTAGCAAGCAGAGAAATAAATGATTCAACTCTAGATATATTTTTATAGTATAGCTAACGATATTTGTTGACAGATTTGATTTAGGATGTAATAGGAATATAAGGTATGAGAAAAACAAGATTTTTTTGGTTATTTGCAGAGATGAGAGATGCAGGAGAAGGTTTACCAAGGAATACTGCTTTGTACCTGTTTCATTTGATATTCTTTTAAAATATCCATTCAAGTGGAATTGTTTCTGGAGAGCAGTCTAGGCCGAAGAAACAAATATAAAAGTTGTCAAACTATGGGTGGTATGTAAAGCCATGAGATTGGTTGCTAATACTAAGGGAGGAAATAGAAGTAGGAGGGAAAACTGAGCCTTGGGACATGTCAACATTAATCTCCCAGAAAAAATATCTGGGACCTGAAAAGGAGATTGAGAAGTAAGGTAGGAGAAAAGCTAGTGCAGTGTGATATCTTGAAGGTAGGTCAAGATAATTTTTCATTATAATAAGAGAGGTTATTTATTGTACAAGTAAGATGGTTGAAAAATGATAACTGGATTTACAGAAGTCATTTGAGATGATGTTAATAACAGGTTCAGGGAGAATGAGAGAAGAGTTGGAAACAGCTTCAAAGTGGAAAAGAAATGGCGTTATACTTGGAAAGGGATGTGAGATCAAGAGTAGGTTCTTTTGAGGGCATGGTGATTTAAATAAGGTCTTATAAGGGGATGCCACAGAAGGAGAAGTCACCTGTGCCATAGGACAGGGCTTTCAGACAGTGAAACACCAGTGCAAGGCAGAAGCAGGAGGAGCTTGGCCTACTGTATTCAAGCACCAAGAGTGAAGCATACATGCATATATGTAAAAGCTTGTTCTTTACTTGACATTTAATATGGCATATTAACATGGAATATCTTATTAATGCTTTAGAGTATTTGTAAAATTAATAATTGTAAAATATTTAATGCTTCTATACTAGATATATTAAAATGACTGGGAAATTTAATGTCACTTGTTAAAATACTCTTTCTTTTTTTTCTCATAATGTACAGTATAGACGTTTCATAATGTGAGATACTTACTCTAGTACCCCATTCCAAAATACTTTTGAGCCACTATTCATAAGGATTATAAATATCTATAATACTGGGAAGATAAGGACATGTTTACGTGAAAGTTGATGGAATGAAACAAAATTACACGAAACGTCAATTTCTATGAGGCCACTAGGTGGCTCTGTTACTCTTTTATTTAGGTATGTGTTTAAACCCTTGAAGTTACTGAGTATATTCACTAATTATTGTGAAGGAATGTATTGATGTATATGTGAATAATAACATGAAAATGTCAGTATGCCTAACGACTCTATCAACCTACCCTGTTGTCTCTCGTTTTATATAATAAATATCTATACTAAATTTCAAAAACCTTAGATTCTACTAGACAGAAACTTTTTCAAGTACATTTTCTAAGAATACAATTGAATTATGCCATACGTTTTTTACATGTGAACTTGATGTATAGGTTTTTGCCACATTAAATCAATTAAGTACAATTTAATTCATTTTCCTATTGTCTGAAATATTTAAGTTAATACATTGTTAATGTGGAGTATATCAAAGTAGACAATGATTCTGTTAGAAGAATAAAATATTTTTTCCTAGTCTACTATAGGACAAGATACAATCATATCTTTCCTGTAGTAATACTTTCTGTATGTTATATGCTCAACTAAATGTTAATTGACAAAGCTAAGGTGATAAAAATGGCAAAATCTGGAAAATTATACTTAATATTCAAAAGGAAAAAGGGATTGCCTATAGTATAGCAAAACAAAATTGAGAAATGGTTTTGCCCTAGAGTATATCTCACCTCTATCTCTGCTAAAAGTTTTAAATTTAATGTCTCTACCCACTCCCTACTATGGGAATGTATTTCACATTTTATAACAAATAATTTCACAGAGAAACTTACGGTAAACTGGAAGTGATCTCTACCATTCAATATTTATAATTAGAATAGATGATCACTATCTTGAGCCTCAGTATTAGACATTTTAATCCTTAGTGCTTTATGAAGCATTAAGGATTATATTGATTAAGTTTTATTTGATCTTCAAAGAATTGATGGAACATATTACTTTCTGAAAAACTTCAGCTTGAGCTGAATCTAGAAAAATCAACATAAAAATAAAGGACTGCAATTGGCATATGAGAATACTTCAATTTAATACATAAGTTTTAGTACTTATTCCTCAATTCTAAGTAAAATTACACAAAAATCAAGTAGAATTAGAACCAAAGAAATGAATTGCATTTCTCGAGTTTAAAGCCCTTATCTGTATGATAATTTATGTACATGTACAGTGTGTCTTAGAAATCGGAAGGGTCCTGAAAGAAAGCCGTGGGATTTTGACTTAAATTTGAAAAAAGTAGTCCAATTTTTTGAACTTTCATCATTCTTTAGAGTACTGGCCAGAACTGACTAAAAATAAAGAAGAGAAATTTTAAAAATGAATGTGCACAAAAGAGGTCTTTAAAGTAGCACTTATTTAGTATACCTCAGGGAAGTAATAACAATGTTTATGGCTAATGTTTCAGGGTAAGGAAGGGGTATGGCTAATGTTTCAGGGAAAGGGGGAAAAACAAAATTTTACATAAGACAATCAGTGTAGACTTTATTGGGAGAAAACATTTGAGCAAAACCCAAATAAGGAGTGGAAGTTAGCTACATGTCAGCACAAAATCTCTATCAGATAGCAGGAAGCCAGGGCAGCTGCTGCAGAATGAGAGGGGGAAGAGGAGTTGTGGTCATAAAGGGAATAGATGATGCCAAATCATGTGAGGCTTCATGGGTCCCTGAAGGACTGTGATTTGTAGTCTGAATAAAAAGGAAAGCTGTTGCAGGATTTTTAATGGAGTTGTGCTCTGGTTTAATTTGTAAAAGGGTTACTCTGGGTGCTGGGTGGATAGTCAATGGTAGTAGACAAATATGGAAACATGGAGGATATCCAGAATAAAGATTATGGTATCTCCCAACTAGGATGGGAGCCTTAACATTGGATATAATCAAAGATAGAGCCAGTGGACTTTCTTGACAGATTGAATGTGTGGTGTGCTAACTAAGGAATTAACCATTTCATGTTCACAAGTCATGCCTATACTCAAAGGAATAGGGTTTTACATGAATGTTTCTCTTAAGGTATATCCACCATAGGATGAAACCAATTATTTAGGAGAAAACCACTATTTACAGCTATGCCTCATCTGTAGACTCAAGTCTCTGTATTGTTAGGCCTATTTGTAGACCACCTAAATTAAGCCAGAGTCTATAAATAGTTTCAGCTCTGAGTTTTCTTTTCTCTGAGTCTTTATCATTGCTAATTAGATCTGGGCTATAATGCTTATGTGGGTGCAAATTCTATAATCTATAATGTGTGCAGAAATATAGCTTTCTTTAGTTTTCAGTAATTGTTCACATTCAAAATATGGCTCATCACTTTTGGAATTTCTAAGTCTCTTTTAGTTAAAACCTGGTCAAATGCAGAGTTTTGTCATCTGTTTTTTTTCTCTCTCTCCAAGGTAGCCATAGCAATGGATGCCAGATGAGAGGGAAACATCTGAGACTCACTCATCATCTGCTAGAATTAGATGAATTGCAACAGCTTCAGTCTTTGGTAAGAGACATCTAGCTTTCTTGGTCTGACCTACTACCATAACTTGTGCTCATCAGTGTGTGCAGATTAAGTGTTCTGGTCCCATTTGTTAGACCCCTTTTGTTATGGCTTGTATCTATATGTTGCCCCAAAGCCTCATGCAGTCACAGGTGGGGCTTTTCAGAGGTGGCTGGATCTAGGGTGTATGATGCTGGGATTAAGGGTATCCCACCCTGGATGTGTGAGTGCTACCTACTCAAAGGGAGTGAATAGAATATAAGGGACAGAAAGACTTGCTGCTGCTTCTGCTGCTGTCGTTGTTTGCTGCTTGCTGCCTTCCACCTGCCCTGCTTTGACATAGACTGTTTTTCTTTCTTGATGCCCCTCTGTCCTGTCACTCTGCCTTGGAGCCAGCCAACTGTGGACTGAAACCTCCGCAAACTGTGCACCAAAATAAACCTCTCCTCCTTTAACTTTGGGTGTTGGGTATTTTGTCTCAGCAGTGAGGAAAGTAACCAAGACACCTTTGGATCTAAAGTCCTGCTTTTAGTAATTTTTTGCAACTACTCTGGAGAATAGGAGATTTTCTGAGTTGTGAGCCATTGTGTAACTTGTGCAATCTCAGGCCATCTGTGCCCAGAATACCATGTGCTGTTTCTACTATTTGGTCAGGAAGAACTATACCGTCGTTGGGCAAAATACATGGAAGAGGTTGTTGCCCAGTAGAGTTTTAAATGGGAAATTGGACACAAGCTTTCTCATTGTTTGATTCTCAGTTTTAAAGAAGATTTTTCACCTTTTCATTTTTAGGCCTCAGCTTGATGGCAATGAGGGAGTGAAAAAATTCAAATCTTGTGTTACCCCTTCTCTTTCTTTGTAGTACTCCTTCCTCTCCACCCAGGAAACATCCAGTCTAGGAATTGAATGGGAAGGTGGCGGAGGAGGGGTGCCAGTATGATTTAATTTTCTGCTGTTTTCTTTTTATCATGTAAATCTTGTCTTTGGATACTTCATTTACTGATTTCCTTTTCTGAGTAACATGTAGCATCTGATGCTAAAATCAGCTGATGCTTACATCTTTTGCATGTGTGCACCTTTCACTAAAATGGTTTTGGATATTTACAGACTTTTTATGATAAATTATTGCTATGTTGTTATAAAAGTAATACATGTACTTAAAAATAAAAAGTCAAATATTTCTCCCTGGTCCACTTATCAAAATTGACCCACTTTTGCCATTTCTCTTGAAATTCTGCTAATTACTTCTGTAAGTATACTTCTTCACCTTAAGTTTTTGATTTGTTAACTTTAAGCAGTATCTGTTGGCTCCTCACATGAAAGATACTTTGCTTATTTTTCTTCATTTACATTCATTTTTCCTAGTCCTTTTTTTATGGTACTAGGGTTCAAACCCAGGGGTGCTCTGTCACTGAGGTATATCCCCATCATTTTGTTTTTCAGTCAGGGTCTGGTTAAATTGCTCAAGCTGACCTTATACTTGTGATCCTTCTGCTTCAGATCTGTAGTAGTTGGGATAACAGGTATGTACCACCATGCCTGGCCATCTTCTTAGTTTTTGAGTATATATTTTTATTCTTATTTCTAGCTCATATTTTGGTTATGTTTATAGCTTTAAATAATAGGCTTAAATATCAGTTTCTGCTAGATTTAACACAGGCAAGAGCAGACCAGAGTGAATATTTTTTTTTTTTAGAGTGAATATTTTTTGATGGTAGATCCTGAAAGAAGTGAGTGAAAGAGGTTGAGCTATTATAGCCCAATTTCTGCTTCCACTTTTACCACTTAGATAATCCATGATTTCCCCCCCCCCCGTTAGAGTAGGTAAGAGACAGGGAAAGTCAAATGTTAACAATAACTGGTGTACTTCCATGGAATGAAATAAAGCAAGGGGGGAAAATAGTATCCTTTCCAGTGCTCACATTTGACTTCCATTAACAATGGAAAAATCGATGCCCCAAAAGTGACCTACCCAATATAAAAGTTAAGAGAGGATGCTAGTATATTCTATGCTCTTTGATATTCTGATTGTATTTAAGAGATTGCTGTAATTAATTGGGAATAAAAACAATAAGGTTTTCAGGTTGATCATAGGTGGAAGTGAGAATTTATCAATATGTATTTTATAGGTTTTTATTGTTTTAAAATAATTTTAAATTCTTTTACATTTGTCAATTTATTCATTTGTATGGGAACTAAGCTTTATTTTTGGTACTATGTTTGTCTTATGGGCTTTTAAATATTTTACTTTCAAAGATCTAAATTAAGTTCTGAATGCTATACGAAGGCCCTAAGAGTATTATTGGAGTTGGAATCTTTCCTCATGAAGTGATGGAAGCAAGACCAAGTTGATTATCAGGAGCATAGAGGCAGGACTTTAATGGGGCTTTAGCTCAGAAGAATGGTAAACAGTACTGGTTGAAAGAGAAACCAGGCTGCCTTGCAACCAGAGGAAGGGGCAAGCTTTTTGTTGAGTTGCTGAGGTGGGCCAGGGTTTGGTATTTTTCATCAGTTATGAGTGTGGCGTTTTTATAAGGAGTTTCTTCCTTGTGAAAAAGATATACACCAGTAGTCATTTAGTTTATACTTAGAGGTATTGTGGCACCAATCATTCTGGCTTTTATGATGAACTGGTCTTGCGGTTAACCTGTTCCTTATGATATCATTGTTGAAAATGAGGGAGGGAAAGAAGAAAAAAAAGAAAAAAATACATGCCATTTGTTATGGTTTAAATATGAATTATCTCCCACAGACTCACGTGTCGAGGGCTTGTTCCCCAATGTAGCAATGTTCCGAGGTGAGAACTGGAGAGGTAACTGAACCATGAGAGCACTGATTATGCATTAATCAGTTGATGAGTTCATCAGCTGAATGGGCTATTAGGAGGTGAGGCCTAGTTAGGAGTATGTTATTCAGGGCATGCCTTTGAAGGGTTTGTCCTGTCCCTGGCCCTTTCTTCTCTCTCTGCCTTTCTTTCCTTTTCTCTCTGCTTCCTGGCTGCTATGAGATGATCAGCTCTCTTCCACCTTCCCCTTCTGCCATGTTTCTGTCTTGGAGCCAGGTAACCATGGACTGAATTCTCTGAAACCTTTACCTAAAATAAACCATTTCCTCCTTTAAGTTGCTTATGTTGGACATTTGTCCCAGAGATGAAAAGGTGCTAATATACCATTTTTAAGGGCTGAAAGTTTAGAGTTTAAAACCTTGGGTATTTTTCTATACTTTTTGAGTACTGTTCTTTCAAAGGGTGACAGATCAGAGGTCAGGAACTCAGATTTGTCTTCCATCCCTATAGTAGTTATAATGAGAGTATATGGACTTATTAGCTTGCATTTCTGTTTAACCTGGTTAAATTTAAAAAGTTCAGATATAGAGTATCATTTACCAAATAGACAAAGGAAGACCCATCTTCTTTGGTCCAACTACATAAATTATTCATAATATTTAAGAGCAAGATCTGATTTCCTTTTCAGTTATTGATTTGAGTAGAGCATTTTGGCATCAGAAATGTAGCTAGCAGGCATTTCTTGTACTTAATTTTATCTCTCATAACCAAGAAGTAGCTCGATGTAGACAAGTTTATGTAAAATTTGTTACTGATTCTATATGCTTTGCAAGTATTTCACATTTTATTCTGTTTAATTCAGTTTTATATATGGTAAAATATGGGCAAACATATTCTTAACAATATTTTGGAGACTTTATGCTGTGAGCATTCAATTTGTAAAATTTGTTTTGATTTCCTAGAAAAGGATTGTTAAATGAATGTAGCTAATTTTATGTCAGTTTGATTGGGCCATGGGATGTCTAGATAGCTGGTTAAACATTATTTCTGGATGTGGCTCTGAGGGTATTTCTGGAGAAGTTAGAATTGGTATGTTGGTGGGAAATATTCAATCCATTGAGGGACTGAAGAGAACAAAAAGGTAGAAGATTAAATGAACTCTACTTGGCTGTTGAGCCACAACACTGATCTTCTGTTCTTAGTGCTCTTTGATCTCAGACCTTCAAACACAGAGTAGACTCTATACCTTTGGATCCCTGACTCTCAGATTTCTTTAGTTTTTAATTTAAAATTTTGATTTTCAATTTTTAATTTAATTTTTAATTTTAATTAATTTTTAAAAATAAATTTTTATTTTTTTATTTTATTTTATTTTATTTTTTTTGTGGTACCGGGGATTGAACTCAGGCCCTTGTGCTTGCAAGGCAAGCACTCTAATCACTGAGCTAAAACCCCAGCCCTAAAAATAAATTTTTTAAAAATTTAATTTTTAAATTTTTTTGCTATGGGGATTGAACCCAGAGCCTTCACACCAAGCTACATACCCAGCCCTTTTTTGAGATAAGTTCTTGCTAAATTGGTAAGTTGCTCACACTGACTTTGAATTTGTGATCCTTCTGCTTCAACTTCCTAGAGTGCTAGGATTACAGGCATGTGCCACCATGGCTGCTGACTCTCAGGTCTTTGAAATGTACCACTGACTTTCCTGGGACTCCATCTTGCAGACAGCAGATCATGGGACCTTACCTTTAAAATCATGTGGATATATTCTATCTCTTTATACACACACACACACACACATATATATATGTATATATACACATATATATACATATATATAATATATATGTCTTTGTATCTATATCCTTTGGTACTATTTCTGTTGGTACTATTTCTGTTTCTCTGGATAACTCTAATACAGTAAATGAGATATTCGGCATTATTTGGCATTATTTGACTTACTAACATTATTCATGATACCTCCTTCTCTGAGAGATGTCTCCAAGGGTATGGTGGATGTGAAGCTTGTTCTAATTTCAGTGACATCAGTTTTTTGTCTTTATTACTTTTGGGAATAGATTGAGAAATGATACTGAAAGGTTATGATAGTTAAAGGATTAATGGAAGAAGGTACAAAGGGAGGTTAAAAAATAGATTTAATAGTAATAAATAAGCAAATAAATTTGATTCTGTAACTTTTGTTGAATCATTGAATATATAGAGTATATAACTGCTGGTGTCTGTTTCTTATGAAGAAAACAGGGGACAGTAAATGGCAAGAACTAGTAGTAACACTGGATGGGAAGACACATCCCTTCAATTCTGTTGGGTACCCTTGGCCATGGGTGAGAGGCTTACACAAAGTAGATTCTAGATTTTCTTGGGAATGGAATCCAAGTCCCACTGAATATCCATCAGGGTTTCTCAGAGAAACTACTGAAACTACTGTGAGAGGTTGCATCATAGGCTTACAGATGCTGAGAAATTCTGCGGTCTGATGTCTAAAAGCAGGAAACTGGATGCAGACCATGGTATAATTCAGTGTGAAACAGAAGGCCTGAGAACAAAGGGAGCCGCTGGTATAAATCCTAGCCTCACAGAGTTGAGAGGTCAGTGAGGCAACCAAAAAAAGAGCATTTCTCTTTCTTCCACCTTTTGCTCTTTTTAGACCCTCAGTGAGTTGGATGATACACACCCACAGTGGACAGGACAATGTACTTCACTGATTTCACTAATTCAAATACTAATGTCATCCAGAAACACCTTCTCAGCCATGCCCAGAAATAATATTTAATCTGGCATAGTGAAATTGACATAAAATTCACCATCACTCTGTCTTTAGCTTTAATCCTGAAAGGCCAAATTCGTAACTATGAAATTTAGTCAGTTCTTGTGGAAAGTAAGTGAAAAGATGGTGAACATTCCATGCTAACCTAGAAATTATGCTTAAAGTACTATCCACTGTGACTGCTACCATGATTGCTGCTTGAGGATGACTGTGTGTGTGTGTGTGTGTGTGCGCGTGTGTGTGTTTGTATGTGTGTTAGGAAGTTGGGGAGATAGGAAGAAAGAAGCAGCTATGTTGCAGATGGTAATCAAGCAGAATTACATTCAGCAAAATCAAACTTAGCTATAGAATGTAATTTGAAATTAAAGAAATAACTTCATGCTGAAGTACTTGACCAGTTTGGTGCCTGTTCATTAGTGAATCATTGCTTAGGGTTTAAAATGCATTTCCTGGAAAGTGCAGGGTTGATGTCTCTGGCAGCATAATATTATGTCACTGTAACCCACTAATATTGATGGATTGGTTTATTAAGTTGTCACTGGTTGATCCTGGAGTAGACAAAGCATAATGGCATTTTGGAAAGAAAATTGATAGGAAGAAGGGAGCAATGTGTTTGGGACACAAGCCTGTGGGAAATTCAGTTGATGAACCAAGACAAGATGGGTTGCAACATAACAAAATTTGACATCAACAAAGAGAAAGGATTGGAACAGAGAGAAGAAAGTTTGTGGAGGATGAAGATGTCCCCTCCTTTTTTTCATAGGGATTGCTTTTAGGTTTTTATAAAGATAGACTAGCTAACAGCTTTTATGGCTCCAAAAAATGGCCCATTTTTAGGGAGCAGAATAAAATATTAGGAGTCAGAAATTCTATAACCATTCATGTTTTCAAGTCTGTTAAGCAACAACTGTGTGGTTCTCTAATTCTCTTATTTTAGGGCCCCATGAGTGATGTAGGTGCTGCTTTTATCTGTTAGAATTAAAAAAAAATAACCAACATCTCACTTTAGAAGGCTATTTGAAAGTTTACATAAAAATACTTTCTTGTTTCTTAGTTGGAAGCTTCTCATCATTCCTCCGTTTTAAATTATATTTGTGCTATATATGTTGTGTAACAGCTTCCCACTGCTCCAAGGTAAAACCATCAAATACCTCCTTATTGCCTAAAATTAGCAGGCCCAAAATCTTCATTTTCTAATCAGAGTTTATTGTTGTACATATGAGGTACCATGCCACTATCAGAATTATATCCAGATTTGTTCTTCTAAAAAACTCAGAGAAAAAAAAATCTTTCCAGTTAATTTCATTCAATGTGAATGACAAGAATATCATAACTATAAACACTGAAATAACCATTTCATTTCTTCCTGAGGAAGTTTCATATTTTAAGCAATGAAAAAGGGAATCCTATACAAGGCTAGTTTCAGATCACATTAGTTCTTATTCTTTTCTCTTGTTTATTTTGTTACTTTCAGAATAGCATAATAATCCGCTAGAGTATAGTGTAAAAAGTACGCATGACCTGTAGAATTTGATGCTGTTTCCAAGACATAGTCAGTCATCAAAAATCCTTTCAAAGCTTTTGTTGCTTTGCATAGCACTGAATATGTACTTGTGAATGAGTAAATATTGGTTCTGATCTTCCTTTTTCTCCATTCATTATGCAAGCACTGAGTATGTTTTTACCATTTATTTTTGAAGGATGAGCTATTTGGTCAACTCAGTTTACCTAGACAAAGGATGCTGTCAACAATTTTAGTTAGACGTTCAAGTGTATCTCATCTTTAGGCATGTATGTATCAGTTTTCCTGTATCAGCAGAACATTTCTAAATGTATATAACTGCTGGGGTCTGTTGTCACCATGTTTGTCCCTTGAAGGGTCAAACAGTTTTTCTTAAATTAATGAAAATTAATGACTATCCTAGTAAGTTTGGTTTGTGCTGCCTCAAAAGAGACAGTAGTAAGCATAACGACTGAGTCTACTACATTTGCCCAAATGATTTTGATTTTGGTTTTTAGTCAAGGGTCTTAAAAATTATTTGTTTTCTTTTTTCAATTCCTTTTGACATTTGTTTTAAAAATTAATGTATCCTTTGGGTACATAAAACTTTAAAAATTCCCATCAATAATTACAATGTACATTAAAACACTTACAGTAAGTAGAAGGATATTACAGCTTGTCTTCTAATTAGTAAATAATCAATAGAGTTTAATTTCACACATTATGATGACAATGGAAATATTTAGCTATAGCTTTTCCTTGCATATCTTTTTTCCTAATCATATCTTTAGTACTATCTTATAAAGGCTAAGTAACAAAAGCATGGAATTTATTTTCTACTTGAATTTTATGCATGTGTAAAATATATTTAACAATTAAGTAAAGAGTAACACAAGAAAATAAGTGTGACTTATTTTCTGTTTTTGAATATTTTATTAGACATATATATAATTTAAAATATAAGTGTAAATATATTTTGGGAGCCATGCTTTGCTGATTTTTGTACTTCCTGAATTTAATTTAGTAGATAATCTGGAAGTTTAACTGTATTGTGTTATCTTCCATGAGCATGATGTATGACACAGTCTCAAAAATGGGACTTTATCCTGATTATTTTTCACTGTTTTGTATCAAAAGTATCATTTCAAATATTGGCTAACAAATCATATATTAATTTTTTTGTTATAAACCTGTACATTGTATGATTTTATTTTGAGCTATATGGGAAAATGTAGTTTTTCAATAATTTAAATATGAATAGCCTCAATGTATCATCTAGGGAAACTGTCCTTAGTCTTCATTTATAAATTTTATTCTGGGGAACATAAAAAAAGTCATTCATATTTAAAAGTTAATCTCTTTCCGGAGATGATAACATACCTCATACTCCAAGAATACATTTTGGTAGAGATAGACAGGACAACTGCAGTAGATTTACATTTTTTTTTTTTTCTTGTGGTGCTGGGGATCAAACTCAGGGCCTTGTGCTTGCAAGGCAAGCACTCTAATCACTGAGCTAAATCCCCAACTCCAGTAGATTTACATTTTACAACAAGTGGGCATACAATTCTCAGTGATATATTTTGAGATCCCTAATATTTCTCCCTTTTAGAAGATTTAGTCAGTACACTTCATTATTATTTACTGTTTTGGTATCCTTAGTGTGTTTCTATTTACCATCTGACAGTTTTACTTATTATATACATTTCAGTATAACAATTATATTGTGATGGAAGCTTTAGTCATTTTTATATAAGTGCACTAGATTATAGATGTGAAAAAATCACTTTTTTAGCATTTATCTTTTTTGATACAGATAAAGCTCACATATAACTTTTCCTTTCTCTCGTCTAACACAAATTATAATATACATTTTTTCCTAAATTCTTCAGTGAAGTTACATGTTGGCAAGCATTTTCATGAATGTTATGCTTTTGGAATTTTATGTTACATTGTAATGTTTATTTTGGCTTTTGTTCATATGACACTTTATAAAATCAAAGTATAAGAAAATGTACAGGCAAACAGTGGCCTAAAAATGTACAGAGACACAATCTTAGTCGATATACAAAAGTGTAAATATTACTATGAAATGGAACATTTTGCATTTGTGTTGTTATGTATGTTGATTGCTACTGACTTCCACATGAGTGCACAGTAATGTACAGTAATCCCGCAGGCTCAGGGATGGGTTACAAGGAAGGCCACAGGCCTCAAGGCTTTTAACAGGTATTTTTTCTTTCCCTAATTATCCACATGCCAGCACATGGAAGGAACTTTGTTCTTTTTCTTGCTTGAAGAGGTATATTTTTAGACAGCCTTTTGGTAGCTTTGGAAGCTTTGGAAAAGGTGTATGTTATTACACGGAAGAAGAATTCTTAAGATGTTTTTTTCTCAGTGCTATCTCACTTTTTGCAGCTCCTGTCTGAGCCAGGATGGCAGAGGCTGCCCCAGTTTGTGCAGCAGCTTTGAGAGTTCCACGTTGTGATCTCTGTAGTAGCTTGACAGAAATGCTCTGCTCTGAATGGGGAGGAAGAGATAAAAGTACATTTCATTTTGTTTATTACAGTATATTTCATAGACTTCGATTATGTTTAAATATCAAATATACCAAATCAACTGGGTGTGGTGGTGCCCGCCTATAATCCCAACTACTCAGGAGGCTGAGGCAGGAAGATCATGGCAAGTTCTGGGCCTTGGTTACATGGTGAGTTCAAGGCCAGCATGAACTACATAGTAAGACCCTGTCTCCAAAATAAAAACCTCAAAACAAAAACAAAAACAAAAACAAACCAAAACCAAAACCAAAATGAGGTATACCAGATCTGGATTAAAATTTGCATTAATCATGTGAGCTATTTATTTAGAGCATCCTATAATGCTTTGTTGATGATCTTTAGGCAGTGTACTGGCATTTTTCTCTCCTAGGAGGAGGAGAGGTGCAGAGTGTGGTGAGAACACCTGCCTTCTCCTACTTATTTGTAGGCTGCATTTCCTCCATGCAGCCTCTTTTGCTTTTGCCTCGTTTGTGGCACTTTTTGCACAAAAATCAGCCACTTTACTCCCTCAAATAAACTCAGGAGTTATTACACAATAACCTTGTTAAGAGATGTAGACCTTGATATCCTGAAAAATTGGATTTTTCTTATCCATATCTACCACCAAATTTTGCACTGTTTCTCAACATGTCTGTCTTAGACCAGAGTAAAATAAAATGCTGAGAAATACATTCTGCAGAATCTGTTAAACATTATAGCTTTAATAAATATAGAGAGAAACAGGTTTGACATAAAATATTTCTGTATTGTTTTCTTGAAATACTACAGAAATTGCCTTTCAATTTTTTTAATATAGTAGAATTGTTAATACTGCAAAGGTATATTTCAATAATTAACCAAATAAAACCTGAGCTCTAAGAATGTAATTTCTTTATTGAAACAAGAGAATCTTCCTCTTCCACATGCCTCCTCTACAGAATTTATGAGCTTATTGAGCATAGGACCTATCTCTATCAGCCCTGGTATAACAAATGACCCTCAAAGTCTTGTTAGTTAAAAGTGTTCTAATAAGTTCATGTTGCCTGAGGATTCTTAGACTACCTCAGTATTGTCAGCTAATAGTGTATTAAATATTGTTGGGAAAGATCCCAAATATTTTTATTTCTGAGTTCTAAAAAAATATAAATCATAATCTACTTGTATTCTTGTATTCCAGAATACATACCAGCTTGACTATTAAATAAAAATATGAATAAATTTTGCTATTTGTGAATTAAGAAAAATACAGGGTACACAAACTGAGAAAACTACAGCATTAAGGTTCATCGTGTCACTGTTCGAAACACAGTGAACATAAAGTGCTAGATAGCATAGTGTGTACGCTTCAATTCCTTGAAGCCTAAATTACCTGCTAGTATGTTAGCATTTGGGAAATATATTAATTCTCTCAGCCTATTAGTATATTAAAGCTGAAATCTTAGTACATTATACCAGTAATTAATATTATTTTGGCTATACTTACTACTACATAGTGATTTGACAATGAAAAAAATTAGAAATCTTTTGGCTCTATTTCTAATTGAGATATTTCTTGTCTTAGTTTCAAGTAACATTTTTTTTCTAAAATTTCTGGGTACTTTTTTTTAATGAGATGTTATCTTTTTGTTCTGGTTCAAAATGACAAATTCTGCTCTTTTCTTCTTGAATGACAAATAACAGAATGTTATGGAAATGCAAGTGTTACTTTTAATTTTCAGAAAAGCTGAATTTTGACTTTAATCATTTCCCTAAGAAAATAGATAAGCTAGATATTATTTTGTTTTCTATATTTAGTTTATATTTTTGTTTTATTTATTTTATTTTATTTTTTTGGTGCTGGGGATTGAACTCAGGGCCTTGTGCTTGCAAGGCAAGCACTCTAACCACTGAGCTAAATCCCCAGCCCTTAGTTTGTATTTTTAAAACTGTACTTACATCAGAATCCATTGGAGGGTATTTTCTTCCTTTACTTTTTCCAAGGCATTTTGTTTTACCTTCTTCCAGTAACTGACACCAGAAGCCTTTATGAGAATCAAATCTAAAAAAAAAGGAAACCCCAAAAATATATTTGTCAAGCAGCTTATAAGATATAATGATCAATAGCATAAATTTTGTTATTTGGATAGCAATCTTTAACCAGGGAAGCTGGAATTTTTTATGATATTCTTTTGCATAATTTCTTTGGTATACTTCTGAATTCTCAGTCCATCTGTGATGTTTGTAAGTTTGCCAGATTTTTAATAGAAAAATTTTCAACAGAAAATATCCTATTAATAGAAATATAAGGCTACCTCCTTCATCTGGAAGGGAAAAAATCATAAATTTTAAGCCGGTTCTTTTCCTTTACAGAATTAAAAAATGACAAATTGATCTTTATCTACATCTCTGGTTTAGACAGTATTTTTATGATACAACTACAGGGTAATTCAAGAGAAATGGTTTTGGTGTGCCATAGAGTGATGACTTCTAGGATTCTCTAGCTATAATCCATTTAATTGTTTTGAGAACTATTTTCTTGTTTTGGTGAGAGCTCTGCATTAAAGTTATAGCACCTAGAAGTGGGACTTTTTTTTGCTGTAATTATAATAATAATAGTAGCATGTTAAATTTATATTTTAGTTTACCAAAATATTTCATATAACTTTTTCTCACTTGAGCCTTCATTATAACTCCTTAAGGAAACAATATGCAGGATTCTCCCTATTTTAGAGCACCTGTTCCAACGTTTGGCTCTTGTGAATAGTCAATAAATATTAGTTCAACAAACAATGAAAAGGAAGAAAATATTTGTTAAGGGCTATTTTTCTTGGACTATATACTTTGTTAGCATTTGAGCGAAGACCTCCTGGTTCTAGGGTCAGGCCCTTTTCTTCTTCATTGGTCTCTGGGTATGCTTTGTATTATCGTTCGCTGTAAACCAAACAGTAATTTCTATGTATAGATATAAAAGTGAATGTAGAAGTCAGCAATGACAATTCTTTTGCATTGATTTTTATCTATGATTCTACTGTCATATTGTCTTCACCATTAGGAATAATTGCCAGTTAGGATCACTTTTTCCTTTGGTCTTTAATTGATACTACTCTTTTTGGATGCTATTTCCAGCATCTTCTTAAAAATACCGGTGTGAACAATTTTCGAAATTCAAATAAAAACAGATTTAAACTAGTATAAAACACTGAAATACATGAGGATAAA
This sequence comes from Hystrix cristata, assembly GCA_004026905.1. NCBI lineage: Eukaryota > Metazoa > Chordata > Mammalia > Rodentia > Hystricidae > Hystrix > Hystrix cristata. Next base: position 124,877 of record PVJO010000778.1, on the reverse strand, counting down.
GTTAACAAAACGTATGTGCACAGAAAACTGCAAAACAAGAGAAATTGTAGAAGGCCTAAATAAAAAAGCAGCTATACTCTGTTCAGAGATAGGAAGACTATATTTAAAATGTCAAGTCTTTCCAAATATATCTATAGATTCAGTATGAGTCCAATTAAAACTCCAGGGGAATCTTTTTTCTTTTGTAAAAACTAAAAACAATTCATAGTGCATATGAAATTGTGAAGAATCTAGACAAGCTGAAACAATTTGAATCACTTTAAAAACAAAAAGCTGGAGATCTCTGAGTCTATAATTTCAAGATTTACTATAATGCCACAGCAATCAAGGTTGCATTAGACTAGCATCAATGCACAAATGGATCAGTGGAGTAAAACATAGTTGAGAAATAGACCTATAGATCTTTGTCAACTTATTTTAAAAAATAGGTGCCAAACTAATTCAATAAGAGAAAATAATAGTCACTTAAACTATTATTTCTCTTCAGGAAGAGAAAATAATAGTCACTCAATAATAGTCACTTAAACAAACTGCAATGGAAAAATTCAGTATCTACATGAGATAACTGAACATTGGCTCTTACATAACACTGTATATAAAAATTAATGTGAAATGTATCACTGACCTAAGCCTAAGAGCTAAAAACCATGCAGATTATGGAAGAGGGCCAAGCATGGTGGTGCCCACCTGTAATCTCAGCACTCTGGGAGGCTGAGACAGGAGAATTGCAAGCTCAAGCCCAACCAAAGATGTTTTAGGATGAATAAGAAAATGATAATTTTGACTTCATCTAAATTTAAAATTTGTGCTCACTTTGGCAGCACATATACTAAAATTGTAATGACACAAAGAAGATTAACATAGCTTCTATACAAAAATGAACTGCAGACTGAGGGAAAGTATTTGTAAATTATTTATAAAAAGGAGCTTGCATTGAGAATATATAACTGATATAAAAGATAACATCAATAAACATTGAGGAAAATATTGAAACAGACACTTCACCAAAGAAAAAGTGTGAATTATCAATAAACAAATGAAAATTTACTCAAGATCATTAGTCACCAGGGAAATGCAACTTAAAATTACCAATGAAACAACAGTGACTAGAAAGAATAAATTTAAACACCAATACCAAGTGTTGGCAAAGATATGGAACAGACAGAATTTAAATATATAATCGTTATGTGACCCATTTATAGGTATTTGCTTAAAGAAAATAAAAATATATGTAAAGATCTTTACACAGATGTTCGTAGTAGCATTGTTCATAATAGTCAACAACATGGAAATAATTCTTCTGTCCATCAACTGATGAAACAAGTACTACTCAACAATAAACAGGACTACTTATAGATGTAACAGCATATAATAATCTCAAACAATCTATGCTAAAGTAAAGAAAGTAGATGGTTTGATTATCAGGGGTCAGGGAGGAGAAAAAATATGAGGAAACACTTTGGATTAATGGAAATATTCTAAAACTTGCTTGTGGTGAATTTAACTATAAACATCACAACATTTTATAATATGAATTTGTGTGTGAGGATAAGAGAGAAAAAGAGAAAGAGAGAGTGTCAGAGTCTATATGAATCTAATCTTGTAGAGTTTATAAATATTGGCTTATAAAAAGAATGCAGACTTAGATTTCTGCCTCTGACCTGACCTGCTTCTGGTATTAGGCAGTAAAGTAATCACATCCGACTTAGGCAGACCCTATTTCTCATCATTATTAAAGCAACTGTAAGATCAGGATAAAACATGATATGTCTTCATGCTGTTTACATTCTTGTTTGAATCAGTAAGACAAGTAAATGAATTAATTTTATATTCAGTGGTGCAAGAAGGCATTAGTAAGCAGTATTATTTAAATAATTAATGTATAGTAAACCTTTGGAAAACACTAATACAACATTATTTCTGGAAGTCTGCTGTTGATATAACATTTTCCTATCAGCAATTTCCACAATTAAATTCTGACATATTTTAAGTATTCAAGTCATTAACACTCAGAATGCAGATCAGCTATTAGGAAATGTGTGTGTGTGTGTGTGTGTGTGTGTGTGTGTGTGTGTGTGTGTGTGTGTGTGTGTGTGTGTGTGTGTGTGTGGGTGTGGGTGTGTGTGTGGCTGGCACCTACCCTAGACATCTGTTTGCATAAGTTCACAGGTAGTAGTTATAAATATGTCTGGGTGGAAATGAAGAGAGAAGGGAGGAAAAAGATCATCCTGTCTATTTTTCAGGTGCCTGGAAAGACCTGGTCTGGTCTCTTATTAGAGACCAGCCACAGATAGAGGTAAAGGGAATGCTGTTAAAAAGGGCCTTGTGAGTTTGAGAACATGAGCAATACTGTTTCAGAGCCCAAGTGAAGAAGTTTAACAGAATATGAAGAAAGGTCTCCCCACATATATTCAGAAGTGCAACAATGTCCTTCTGCAGAATACTCTTAAAACTACTAATGACAGTTTTAGTACCACTGATGTCTGGTGGGGCACCAGAGAAGAAATGTTTTTCTGCAGGCACTGGCAGCCATGGTCCTGGCTGGGCCTGTCCTTTCAGAGCTTTCAGCTTGCTTTTAGCAAGTGAACATTTTAGAAATGTTATGTGCTGTTTAGTGTTTTTCTAAACAGTTACTCTGTCCTGGGAGTAGGCGTATTTATCACTGTGGCCCTGGAGTCATGGACATAACAGCCATTCTATGTTGAATTTAAGAGTAAAGGAAGACAGACTATCTCCTGGGGACCTCTACAAATAAGTGGAAGAAACTTGTGGGCAGGGCACCAAGATTCTACAAGGAACCCCAAAAGAGTGACATTTTTCTGTATTAATAGAAATGTGATTCACCTTGGTGAGATGAATCCTAGCAAACATTCAGATAACACTTAAAAGATAAAGATTAAAGTATGACTGATATGCCTTTAAACTGAAATAACATTTCCATGCATAAATTTCAAAATCAAAATACCATCATTTAGGTTGCTAATATAGGACAAACACAGTAGTTTTTTAAATGCATTGTCTTCTGAAAACCGTATTTTTATTATTTAATGAATTATTTAAGTGATATGCATTTTATTTTTACCAACTTTTGGAGGTATAATCTACATATCATATTGTTTACCTTTTCAGTGATACTTGCCATATTAATATCGTTGTACAACTATCACCACAGTCATGTTTCAGTACATTCCTACCACCTCAAAAAATTACTAGGCAAGTAATAATAGTTTTTTTGGGGGGGGACTATAAATTTGTCATTTCTTGACATGTCCTTGTTTTTTCTGGTATGGGTATACCAAGTTAATTGATTCCAGTTTATGGATATTTGGATTATTTCTCATTTTTAGCTATAATGAATTATGGTGCTATGAATTTCACTTCAAAGTATTTTTGGATTTAGGTTTTCATTTATTATAAGGTAAATTCCTATGAATAGCATTGGATCATTGGTTGAGTTTGTGTTTAAATTTCAAGAAGCTGCAAAACTGCTTTCCAAAGTGGCTATATATTATATATTAACATTAACCATATATGAAGTTTCTAGTTTCTTGCCAACATTTGGTATTATCTTTTGCATTATTGTCATTTAGTTCATCTTTTAGATTACAGTCATTCTATTGGGTATGTAATGCTCGCTCAATGTAGCTTTAATTTTTATATATCTAGGATTATATATTTATTTGCAAAGTAACATTCAGTATATCTGGAGATAGTTTCTGTTCTTAATAATCTCTGATGTAACGTAAAAAGCTCACATTAAGATTCCAGTTTTTTTACAAAGTACTGTACTTTCTGTTGATACATGTTCATTAGTAAAATTTTTCATGATTGGCTCCAGAGACAGGTTCCAGAGATAGTTGATCAATTTTCAATTCTGCCTCCTCAGTGTAACTTGCTGAATGACTTCTGATTTAACTTTTCTGTGCTCTGGTTTTTTCATCTGGAAACTATGAAGCCAACAGTACCTATTGCATAATGTTTTTATGAGGATATGTATAAATATACAACATATAATATTTAGTAGATATAAATATATTTTGAAATCTTACAACGCCTTAAATTTGATTGTAAGAAATTACAGTAGACTTTTTTTCTTTAGCATTTCTAGGTCTCTTTCATAGATCATTCAGAGAACCAAGAGATTTTTAGTTATTATGGCTACTATTTTTTGCTACTAAGAAGTGTTTGAATATGGCAGAGTTTTACTCAGATTCATCTGCAGTGGGCTGGGAAAGAATTCCTAGGCAATGTAAATTTGATTGCTAGGGAAATGATATTAGAAATGAAGTTTTTCTGAATTTTGAAGCAGCTTGTCCTTTTTGATCTAGCTAAGCCTCATCCACAAAATTACCCCCCCCCCGCCACTGACACAACTACATTCAACCCTTGGTCTTTAAATTCTAATTGCATATTTATTAAAGTTTTCATAGTTTAATATTAAAAATTCATATAACAGCCTGGTTTCATTAATCTTAACACATGTATTAATTGAGAAATGAGATATGAGGTTCAAGTATTTAACTAACTAGTATTTCTGAATGTGAAGACTTCTCTCTTGGAAGGCTAAGTGTTAGTTGTGAATGGTTAGATGCATGACAAAATAAAAAGCATATACTTTTCATTTTAGTTTATACATATTGGCACAGTCCATGTCAGGCATTATTTTTCCTTTTTTCTCTCAGATGATTAGGCAGTTTCAAACACTGTATAACATACAACCTGAAAGCTAAAGTAATGTCACTATATCAATCCTAAATCACAGTTTAGGGATTAAGGTTAGGTTGAAGGAGACTTATAAAATTGTACTTTAATTGACTGAGAAAGTTCACATTTATATTACATTTGTAATTCTTATTTCAAATCACATCTGTCCTCACTGAGAAAATAAGATTTTTTTTTACATGTTTGGTATGCCATTTAAAACTGATGATGACAGTACTAAGCCTTTTAAAACATAAACTGTCCAGTGACTTTGTATGAAATTTGGAATTCTTGAACCCTTTCTTTTGCAGTTGTGGAAAGGAATAAACAATACTTTTTGACAATGGAGGATTTTTGTCATTCTTCTTGAAAATAGCTTTAATACTAGAATTTGCTATATTGAAGATAATCAGTTTAGAGACCTCTTAAATTGTACTATTGAAGATTATGTCAAGATTGTATAGTAAAACTGTGGTGTGGAGCTAGTTTTTAAATTAAATTTTTTTTGTGTGTGTGTGCTGAGGATTGAACTCAAGGTCCCTGGGCTTGCTCAGAGCAAGTGCTCTACCTCTGAGCTAAATCTCCAGACCCTATATAGAGCTAGTTTCATTAATGTCTTTTACATTGTGTATAAACCACGGAATTTATGCGATTAGTGAAGAATTCATACCAGTTTGTAGTTTAGTACACCCTTCAAGGAATTTAACTGAAAAAATTAGTAATTTAAGCATCAGAGATAATCTTCACTACCACTAGCAGAATAAGAAGCAATGTTAACATACACAAAGGATCTTGTGGCAATTGGTATAGATGGTATTTCTGAGAACATACATTTTGTACTGATAGTCTCCTCCAATACTTCCCCCGCTTTTTTTTTTTTTAGACAGGGCCTCACTATGTAGGCCAGGCTGGCCTTGAACTAGCAGCAGCCCTCTTGCCTCAGCCTCCTGATTGCTGACATTCCAGGTGTGTCCCATCATGCCCAGCAAACCCCCAGTATTTTCAAAGCTCCACATCAACAACTGTCAGTACACAGTTACTGACCAGAGTGACTAAATGGTGAGGGCAGGGCTCAGATAAACACCTGCAAAGGGTTGAAGGAAAACTGATTTAGACCTAAGACAGGGCCATGAACCCTAATATTCTGTAGCAAGTGTGCTGCTGGCTTTTACAAGTATGTCAGGTCAACTGATGATTGACAAGAAAACACAAAAGGACCCTGAATGGAAGTGCATTATCTCATCAGCAGGTGGGAGTGTGGGCAGCCCGCTCAACCAAAAACTGTTGTCTCAGGAACTACACTATCTTGCTACTTTGCCCACTGAGCTTCCAACTAGGAATCATGTAATGGGTAATTTTAGCCAGATACATCCCAGGTGCAAAGTGACCCACAGTTCTTCGTATATAGTATGTTGGTTTGATATTAATTCTCTTAAGTTTACATTGCCTTTTCTCAGCAGTGGAGATGAATAAAAAGCATGCTCCTGAGCTAGATAAAGAGGGGACAAATACACAGCATGCAGGTCAAGGACCACTCCATAATAAAAAGAGATGATGTTTTTATAGAATACTCCACTTCTTTTTCTGAAATACAATGGCATGCCATATAATCTATATAAAAGACACAAAGATAAGCCAACTTGAAATAGAAAACTGTTTAGAAAATAAAAAGCTTTCTTTCCTGAGAGATTTCTTAAAAAGATATAAAGCAGAAAGTGGACTCAAATTTCTAGCTGCAAACTAAAATCACTCATCTTTCTTTAAGGTGAAGTTGAATTTTAAAGTTATTGCTAGTGGCTCTTAGTACTTGAACGAAGACCTACAAAACTCTGACAACATTGGTAATATAGAAAACAGAGGTCAGTGCGTTAATAGTAACAACAAAGTAAATGGCTCTCAGGAAGGAAGCTCAAAACTCCAGAGTTCCACCTACTCCTTTGTCCTCTCTATCAAAATGTCTCTCACATATTTTTATATATGACTTGTACAAGATATAAGAAGTGTTTGATTTTTTTTTTTTTTTTTTTTTTTGTGGTGCCGGTGATTGAACTCAGGGCCTTGTGCTTGCAAGGCAAGCACTCTAGTCACTGAGCTAAATCCCCAGCCTGAAGTGTTTGATTTTTTTCCCTGCCAATCCTCTACTGCAAGGGATACTGAAAGTAAAAGACTTCCTCTCACTTTCTAAATTGTCACAAGATTAAGAGTACAATAAGAAAGGAAAACTTTTTGATCTATGGAACTGTTTTATACTGAAAAATACAATGGAAGAATTTCATAATACAGTCTTTTTGAGTTTCTTGAAGGCTTATTCCAAGAGCCCTAACATTTAAAAAAAATATTTACAGTGATAACCAGGTACATAGGCTATCCAACTCAGTACCTTCCTGTTGCTCTTGGCACGTGAGACAGAAATACATAAATACGAACCTCATATAAAAAAACAAAAAAAAAAAACCAAAAAAAGCAAGCCTCATAAGTTTGATTGCCAACCATTACAAATGGACAGTGTAAGAAGGAGGTGTAATTTAAAGTTTCTAAAAGGAGGTCATACTTAAAAATACAGCACCAGGACTAGAGTGAGGTAAGAGCTACTAGGGCAATAAAAGTTAAGAAGGCACTCGCTCAGACATATGCATAGTCTTGAGTGATTCTACTAGCCTTGACTCTTGATGGAGACGATTATCTAAAAAAAGCCGAAGAAACTGGACAAACTCTATCAACAACAACAAAATCGAACCAGTGCTATAATTGCTAAGGCCTCTAGAGGTGATGGCTGGGTCATATTTATAGTGGGTAAAGACAAGAAGCAAAAAATTGATGCATTTGTAAGTTTGAACAAAACTAATACATCCCTCACTGCCTTTTCAGTCACCCATTGGACTCTTTCTTGTTGTATGACATTGTTTCTTGTTGTATGAAAACTGCGCAAAAGTCAGCTCCCAAACTACCTATTTAATTTCCTCTTCATCTGTCTAAGTGGACCCACTGTTGTTTGTTAAATAGATTTAGCCCTTAACAATATATTTAAAATACTGTAGCTGCTTTTAAGGTTAGTTCTTGGTTTTCATTTACATACACGAATACTCATGTTTATAGCAGCACAACTCGTAAGAGTTAAATTTGGAAGTGGCCTGTATGCCCACCAACAGATGAATGGATAAAGACAATGTGGTATTATACACAATAGAATATTATTCAGACATAAAGAAAGGTAAAATTGATTCATTTGTAGGAAAATGGATGCACCTTGAGACCATAATGCTAAGTGAAAGAAATCAGATATGGAAGGTTGAATATTGCATGGTTTCTCTTACATAAGAAACCTAAAGTTTAATAATTGAAAAGAGCAAAATAAAGTATAAGTAAAGTATAAATAATTGAAAGAGCAAAATAAAAGATAGATGATAGGAAACAGGGAGATAGACTTTGTAGAGATGGGAGGGGGATTGAGGAATGAGGGGAGATGGGAGGGAACAAGGGGAAGAGAGAGTAAAAAGGATCAAGATGTAGTATTTATATGTACAAATTACCCAGGATGAATGTATTTATCATGTATTACAAACAGATACTAATAAATCTGATCCAGAAAAAAAAATTCATAACTACTTTGTGTTTTCACTTTCCTTGCAGGAAAAATGTTTGAGTAGTTATGGAACAACAGAGGATTTAGGATCTTCTCTGTTGCACTATTTAAAAGTTTTTTCCCCAGTGGTTAATATCAAACTGGAAAATATAAGTACAAAGGAACAGTAATCTGACAATTACATTACCAATCTACAATTTCTTTAAAGTCAGTTCTTCACTGAAACGTCAATACACTAATTGGAATATAAACTTACGTTAATGCTTCTGAGTAATTATAGTGAGGAGAGACTCCTAGAAACTTCTGAACTTCATCCATCACTGTAGCTGGATCAGTTCTTAGTTGCTGCCCATCGATAATCAGCAACTAAATTACCAAAAGAATATTAATAATAGTAGTAATAATGATACACAGTGAAAAAAGACATGTTAAATGTTAATGAAAAATTTCTGCACTCTGAACTTATTCAGAGACACTGTCCTGAGGGGATTTACATGCATTGTTGTTAGACACAATCAGGTCATCCTTGTTAATGACATGTAGCAAGAAATAAATCATAGTAATTAAGTCCATCCATGTTGTATTATCTAAGAAGTCCTACAAACACCATGAAAACAAAAAAAGCCAGCATGGGAAGCAAGAGAGCTTAGATATGTGACTACGAAATCACCAGTGTAAACCAAGTTCCAAAACAAACACAACGGTGATTCCATGGATCATGTTGGGAAGGAACACTGTAGAAATAAGTCTAGGTGTAATGAGGCAGAAGACCTAGCATTCTTCACAATTCTGTTCAAGAGTAGCACGGATAAAGTTTGAAGAAATATTTTGATAACCCACGTGGAGAAGAAGGTAAGATTCTCAGTCCTGAAGATGGACAGAAGTCCTTCAAGGTCAGGGAAATAAATTATTTCTGGTCAGGTTAGACAGCAAGATGAAAGAGCAAACAGGTCATGATGAAAGGCCACAAAGCCTGTAATGCAACTCTTTTCCAGACCTCTTTTTTTGTATTTTCAATTAGTCTAGACTAGCATTGTTCAGTGGAACTCTCTGTGATAATGGACACGATCTACAGCTGCCATGTCAAATAAGTAGCTATTGGACATTTGAAATGTGCCTAATGTAAATGAGGTACTGACTTTTTAATTTCACTTAATTTTAATATAAATTTAATTAGGCAGATGTGGTAGCACCTATCACACTGGACAATATGGTTTTACATACACAAATACACACTACATCTTGGTGCCACAGGAATTTTAAGCAGTCCAGTAGAGGAGCTGGTTTGTCATCTAAGTTGATGCTAAGGCAAAGAGATAAGAAAGAAATCTGAGAAAATGCAGGATTTATGAAAAATTCATCAAGGTAGTTCAGAAAGGAAATAATGGCATGTAATTAAGAAAAATAATATTTGTCTTGTTTGGTGAAGAGGCTTCCTTTCAAACTTTATTCATGTTAGAGTAAAAATCAAATCTGATGCTTTTGAAACTCCTTAAGATCAGGAAAGACATGCACTAGAAAATGGAACAGGGAAAATTATCTAGAAATATTCATAGACAGAAAATTAAACTGTTTTTCTGCCTCTGCCTGTTTTTCTTTGCCATAGTTTCATTATTTGCAATGAAAGAGTAAAAACTAGTAATGTTTTAATGAGTTAAAAACCTCCTCTATCCTGGAGGCAAGATCATCAATTTAATGAGAATTGTGACAGGATATACATGCTTATTGCTTCATACCTGAAACGGGGGGAAGTAAACAAGCCATCTCTCGATGTGACTGGCGTACCACCCGGGAACCAGACATCTCTTCTGCAGGGTTCTGAGTTCCGCGGGTGCATGGGGCCCAGCAGAGATGACTTCATAGAAGCTAAACTTCAGAGCTGCAGGGTCTTCATGCGATCGCTGATGCTATGATGAAAAGATGGATAATTAATCTAACCTGAACCACAGGCATAAATAATTAAAAACCAATCTTCGTGAGAAGTCTCCAAGCTAAAGGAAAGAGAGCTTCACTGTTGGAGAGTTATTTGTTTTGAAATTAATAAAGGATGAAAATGTTTGCTTGGAGCATCAAAATTTAAAGTTATGACACTGATGAGAATATACTTTTTGAGCATTTATTTGGTGGAGGTTGCATTCTTATTAGATTCCTTAACCAACTCTACAGAGTTGATTCCTTGGTGTATATATTTTATTCTGAAAGCAAGCTTTTCAAAGTTGCATTAATGTCCCCTTTTCAGCCCAAAAGCAAATAATTCTTCGTGCTCAGTGAATCTCCATAATATGTAAGCACTCTACTAGTTCTGCCAAATAGTTCTGGTCCACCTACTAATGTAGTTTTAGATTAGAAACGCTCTATTGGCTATTTTAAATGGAGAAACTACTAAAATCTCTGACATGTACATTATCTGAAATCCACAACTTTTATCTTATATTATCTAGCATCTAAAACCCAAGATTATTTTATCTAATGTTAACCTTTGGGGTGAATCAGAATCATTTGTTGTGCAGAACATGCAGAAAGCAGCAATCCAAAAGTGAAAGTGTTTCATAATGGCTGTGGCTCAGGCCCATGGTTTTGAGAAAATCACCTTTTCCTTAAATTGACCAATAAATATTCAGGCTTAGTGGTGAGTTTGTAGCTGTTTTCCACATCTAGTTGAATAGCAAATTTGCTGCAATTGGGATTCCAATTACTGTACTACAAACTCTACTAGACTTTGTTAAGGCCTGCATTTTGCCACTGTGGAGTGATTTATTTGCAATATTTAGGATGTTTTGTTAGCTTGCAGCCTTGAAACCTCCTTTTTCTGTAAATTCCCAATTTTTCAGGCTAAGTGGTTGCCAAGCTCCAATTTCTTCTTCCTTTTTGAGTCAATTAGGGCTTATTTCTCTTTTCTCTAGATACCTGGAAAAGGTAGAAAGTGCAAAATTAAATTTGTCAATTTGCAATGTGCTCTATATTTTGATTTAAAAGATGGCTCTAGGTTGGAGATGAATGATTAGTTTGGAGTTGTGGATTTCCGTGGACCTTAGTTTTCCAGGCTATCTCCAATGCTATTATGCAGATTATTATCAGTATGCTTATTTAGGATTCTATGTACTTTGTATGATGTTCTCCCACTCTGTCCCTGCCACATAAACCTTTCCTGACAATGTTCTTCCACTGTGAACCTGAAAAAACTGCTTTTATTAAAATAACAAAAGGGGCTTGGTGCTAAGAAACTGGATTCTATAATGTCAATAAACTGTCAATACTTAGTTGTTTGAAATCCCAGAGCATCTGAGCTGTTTGTGTCTCTTAGAATACAGACAATTAGTTTTACATCCAACCCACTTGCAGGGTTTCAGATAAGGAGACTGTGTATACACACTATTCCACATTCATCTGAAGTTCATGCTTTTCAGCGCTGACCTGTTGATAACCCCTTTACAGGTAGCTCTGATTTGCATGTATCAAAACACTCCTTCATTTTAATTTTACCTCAGCTTCTTCTCTTACGAATCCATCCTTTCTTCAGGAAAAGACAGTGGTTCTTTTGGTATTCAGGTTCCTCTACAGCAGCCAGTTAATATATCTAACACCCAGGAAGTCTTTTTTTTTTTTTTTTTTTTTTTTGTGCTGGGGATTGAACTTGGGCCCTGTGCTTGCCAGGCAGACACTTTAACCACTGAGCTAAATCCCCAGCCCTCCACCCAGGAAGTCTTTAGGATGACCTTTATCACCAAATTAGTTTATCTGTCTGCCCATCACTTACTACTTTCTAATTTATAAGCTTATTTACATATATAATATTTATGCAGTAGAATAAACCAGTCTTAAGTGTAGCATCCACATTTATTAATATAGCTTCAAGTTACTTTTAGAGTAAGACTCTCTACAGGTTAGTTTTAGAACTATTTGATGAATGAATATATGAATATTAGGAAAATATTTTTTAAAATTATAAAACTGAACTATGACAGCTAAGGATCCTAGAGACTAGTGGCTCTGACTGTTTCATTATGTTCTTATGTTTAATTTTGACTGCTTTGTATTGAGCCTTTCCATTTTTGCTGATCAAAATATCACTGAGACAGGTTGTCTCCCTAGCTGTTATTTTTAATAATGTATTAAAGTAGAAGTATATTTGATAAATGTCTTCTGATTGGAGTGTTCAGTTATTTCATAGTATCATTTTTGTGCTAGGCTCTAGCCAGTGTCAGAAGCATCATGACAAATGAGTATATGTGAAAAGCTAGTAATAGCTTTAGAAAGGTTGGGCTTTCAGAGATGAAGAATTCTTGTGTATACTTTGAGACTAAGTTGCTTCTTCAGTACAAGCAATTATTTAAGCTCTTTTAGAGGTTAGCTGAGCTATATATGGCCTAGAGCTTGCTTTTGTTTTGTTTTGTTTTTTGGTGCTGGAGATTGAACTCAGGGCCTTGTGCTTGCCAGACAACCACTCTACCACTTGAGCTAAATCCTCAACCCCCTAGAGTTTGCTTTTGTAAATAAAGTTTTATTGGGACATAGTCATGCTTATTCTTTTACATATTATCTTTGGCTGCTTTTAAAACAATGATAGAATTATAACAATTTAGAACCTGCAAAACCTGAAATTTTGCTATTTAGTCCTACACAGAATACATATGTATTAGTTGAAGGTAATGATTTTCAAATATTATAACAGTTACTTTTAAAATGGAGATGTATATAAGCACAGATAATATTTTGTTTCTTACATTTTATTATATCAATGCATTTTATTATATAAATTGATTAAACTAATAAAACATTAAAAGCAAAGGAGAAAGTTGGTTTTTTTCAGGGAAACAAACACTTACCTACTTTTCTGTAAATATCAAACAATTAGATCTCTTTTTCTAAACTTGAGATTGTGACTATTGGTAAATATTGTCCTTTACTGTCCAGACCCCTTCTTTCCCTGTTAGAGTCCGTTTTTTCCTTACCTGATACCAGGAATATGCTCGGTCCGACGGGTCAATGAGAATAGTGATGATCTTGGCTTTGGGGACTAGGGAAGCAGCTCTTTTAGGAGCTTCCTCTGAGTGGAAGTAATTTGCACTCTTCTCAAACAGAAAGTCAGTGGTGACATTAGATGGAACTGGAAAGAAATCCATATACCTAGAAAAAGAATATTTTTCTCAAAGTAAGACCCTGGTTTACGCTTATATCCTGGTAACTGAAGATGTTAGAAGTGTCCCACAAACTAGTTTTCGAAACAAAAACCTTCCTCTTAAAAGCATTTGTCCTCTATAGTTAGCAAAGGAAACATGTCCGGTGCACTAAAAATGCATTTTGAAAATGTTCTTCTGAATACGTCTTGTTTTGCTTAATATCAGATAAAAAGATCTGAGATAACAAAAATATATAACAAAATGATCAACCTTACTATATAAACTATATCTAAATGTAGAGAAACTGTATAGAGAAAGAGGTAAGTACCCAAACAAAAAGAAAATTTGATCAAAACAGCTGATACATTCAGTTCCAAGACAATTTAAAGGGATTCAGACAAAACATTTTATCACAGAAAAATAATTTCACTACCACTAGTGTGTTGTGCTGTTATATTTAATCATATAGCAGCAAGGCACAGTGCCTATCTGTTGCAAATATTGACTATTGGCTTAATTTTTTCATGTAAAGACATTTATGTCTTGTTTTTGGAATAATTATAAGTTTTAAAAGTATGTACATATTTACAGATATGAGATCCTATCAAAATTCTCAAGGTCAGGTCTTGTATCCTTAAATGTTGTGAGAATTCAGGTCACCAGCAGCATAAAAACAGGGTTACCTGTAGACTCTAGCACTCTTAATACACCACCAGTTTGATTTTGTCAAATATAACTAAATCAACTTATGATAATATAAAGCACTAAGGGAAACCTTTTGGAAGAAAAGAGCTTTTCAAAAGAGATTATAATCATTTAACTTCTAGGGATTCTTATATTTTATGATAATCATCTCCCTTTCCAACCCCCCTTCACTTCACAAGCCAGCATGACTTCGAGCAATCAAGGTGAGGTAGTTCAATAATTACTGAATAACAGAGTCATTAATATCCATGCAGGGCATTCTCTTGTAATGTGTTGTTTCCTTTGCCTTAAAGCTATGTGAAACTTCTACAGACTTTTGATGATGAAATCATGTCATTTCACTTAATAAAGGTTGTGGTAGGATTCCAGTTGTTAATACATTACAGAATGTAACTGGTACAACAAGTGATATCTTGAGCCTCAGAACAAGTAAGAAATCCTTTTATGTTTACTGAGAATTGCATTGCTGGTGATAGGTTCTTCTGGCATCCTTTTACAGAGAGATATACAAAAGAATAGGGAGAGTTTGATCTGCTAGCTCCTCCATGGTGCATTGTATTTACATAAAGTACCACATTTCAGGTTTTTTTCTTATTTAGAAGCTCATACTGGTTTCAGGTGTGCTAAGGTTATCACTAGTGTCTAGTGATATCCTGTTTAGTTAAAGCTTGTCTCAAGCTTGCTTGTTCTGAGAAAGGCATCACAAATCATAGAGCCATACACATGTGTGACAGAGGTGCTGGAATTAGATAATTTATAGCTTCTAATACTGTCCAACCTCCCCCAACATGTTTCTAGAACAGTTTAAGCTTTAAAAACCTCTTCAAGTCATCCTGGATGTTGGACCTAAACTGTGCTGATCTTGCTTGGCTCCAGTGGCCCACAGAAAAGTAGGCTCTTGTTAATATATTCACATTTTTCTAGTATAGGGGCTGGTACTTACAGGCACTTGAAAAATGTTTGTTCAATAAACAAATAGGCAATATTTATTCTGATCATATTTCCAGAATAAAATATGGAAGTTCCTTCCATAGGCTGACTTTTGGGGAGGATGTATTTAGGTTATCCAAAGCACTGGCACTCATATCAGAGTGGTTTAACTATTTGGAGGTATGTTACAGTAACTGCCTCCCTTAAGATTTCCTACTTCAATAAATCATAACATGTTAGCATTTTTTCATCTGAAAGATGTGTTTTTTGCAGCATTCTATATTTGCTTGTTACTTGTATTGACCTTGAGTATTTTAACTGATTTAACTAAAAGCCAGATTACTACTTTAGGGTTTCTAAATGCTAACAGGATTCTGTGGCTTTCTACATATCACTCCAATTCTCTATTACATCCCCATGTGATAAAAATTACAATACCAAACCAGGAAACCTAAAATTTAAGTGCATGCATGAATCAAACATTTTTCTGAGCTCTTCTGGTGGCAAATCTTGGCTATTTTGTCAAAGATGAAGATTTCTAATTCTCCTTTGCCCTGCTTCGCTTGTACCTTAAGCCTTTTGTCAGTTAAGGCAGCCCTAGTTTCATCCGGTTCTCGAGAAAAAAAGTCAGATCCATGCACCCAACCCAACCTAACTAACAGTGCCTGAATTAATTCTTTAAATTACTCGGGAATTAACTTTAAAAATTAATTCTTTTAAATGCAGTCTTTGACTTTGTAGTACCATAATCCAAAAAGACAGCTGAGGGACTAATGTTTCAGACAGAGGCCAGGCCAATCTGAGGACTATGATTATATTTGATACTATAGAGAGAAAAGCTGTAATTACCATTGTAAATTGATACTGCAGTTACAATTATTTGTTATTTTCTATTTGCATTAATTGCCTTTTTATACATGTATAATTTGTCAATCAAAATGTTTGTATTTGGGATAATTTTATTCAGTTATATTTAAAGGTTTTTATTGCTCTTTAGATTTCTAATTATATCTTTGTAAGGGACTTTTTGTTCTTACTACAGTGCCTATAACATTACTGCCTTATGATCAAAAAGGTCATATTTGGTAAAATTTGTGACAAAAATGATTATTCCTGCATTTATTTTTAAATTCCAGAGCCTCAAATATTGCATTTGCTTCTGCTTCCAAAAAGTCTTTAATCAGTCCCTTAGTCCTGATGTTAATATTCCATTGTACAATATATCAGTATATACATTGGAGTCAATGGCCAAGTAGCAGCTGAAATAGTTGATGGTTTCTTGATTTCCCTTCCTGTTAATATCACACAATTAATATAAGTACTATACAGATGAATTAGTAGTGAAAGATGTAACAACTAGAATATATGTAAATTCTTGTCTTATGGATGCTCAAGTGTACTCTCAATCCATTTATTTATCTTTCTGTTTAGACTACCAACAAGCTGCTCTTGAAGTGGCTGATAATCATAAAATTGAGATCATGCAATTTGACAACAGAGGTTAATATACATGATTTTCATACTAAAATAATTGCAAAATGTTTATGCTCTAGAATTATAAGAGTCCCACTTTTTTAGACCACTTTCTATCCAGCATTGTACCCTAATAGCAAGACCTCTAGATACATTTTATAATTAACACATCACCTTATAACATTCATTTCTATTATATTACTGTAGTTTGTATATATATTAACATTTTTCCTTTTAAAATATTTCCTTCAGATACTTAATCTATTTCTAATTTTAATTCAAAGGTAAATATTAAAGATTATACATTTTGATAGCTTTTTATAGTTTTCAGTTCTCATGAAGTATATGCACATGAAGCTATCATTTCTCATGAAATATATACCCTACCAAACAGAAAATTACATATGTAGACCATAGTATCACCTAATGAAAAGTGTACGTGAGGGAGATATGAACATATTTTCTTAAAAATAGAGAGGAATGAAGTCTCCAGGTGTTATTTCTCTGACTTCACGTCTATAATTACCATCAAAGGTAATTAATGTCAATTGAAATTATATGTGGGCTAAGACAATGAATCCCTTCATAGACAAGGGTTGGAATATATGAATGTTTGAATGTATGAATCTGTGTATAAAATTGGGCTTTTGAATGTATGAATATTTTCTGGACTTTTTCATGTTATTCAATTTTCAAGGTAGAAGCGCTAACTTTTTATTTTTTATTTTTTGGTTTTTTTTTTTTTTTGGTGGGGGGGATGCTGGAGATCGAACTCAGGGCCTTGTGCTTGCTAGAAAAGGTAACTTTTATTTGTGGTTATAAACTTTTATTTTTCATCGTAAGCACTCAGATTATGCTGTGCACAGTACATATACTTTTAGATTTATACTAATAACCCATCTTACCAATCAATCCCCCTGTGGTAGTTATTTCTATTAAAGAACTGTACCTCCTCAAAGGTTTTTGGGCTGGGGGAGTTACTAAGGATGGAAGGATGCATAACCAGGAACAAATACAAAGCAGTGGTACCTGAAAGACAATACAGGTTTAGAAATTAATGAAATGAAAAGTTAGTTTCCTACCATTAGCATTTCAAAGTCATTAATAAAGTAAATATTAACATTTTCCAAACAGATTCATTATAAATAATCCTTGACTTATATTGAGTAGAAAACAGACATCTAAAAACAAACAGTTTCTAAAAAAATGAAGATAAACCGGTGTGAGGAGGAGTTTGTTGCAGGGATTGGAAGAAGCAGCTTTTGATCTTAGCTCATTCACTGATTTGGTCTGCGACTCTGGCTTTTAGCTTCTCTTTGTTTCAGTTTTCATAATGGAAAATCACCTGTCATACTTATTTCATAGATATTCTCTGAGGATGAAAAGACATAATGTACCTGAAGATATTATGATATTAATAAAGCACAATATAAGTGAAATATATTATTTTTAATATATCGTATTACCAAAATTGAAGATTGGGCTTTTATATAAATTTCTTTCTGAGGTTTATGAAAACTAATTAAAGACAGAATTTAATCTTTTAGGACATTTGCCTAAATTTGAGGATGCTTATGTGCTTAAAAAGTAGTATGTAATTATTTAAATTGCTACAGTTGAAGAAAAAGTGTTCTTTCTCAGTAACATTGCTTTCAAAATTAGCATTTTATTGGAAAGAGAATGGCATATCATTTGTGTCTATGTAGATTTGTGACTACTGGGGATAACAGGTATTTTTTTTTTGAGAAGTGGCAATGTAATAAGGTATAAAATTAATGTTTTTTGGCATTAATTAGGAGGTAAGTGTGCAGCTTAGTAAGGCAGAAGAAAGTTAGGCACTTTGGGTTCAGTTTGTCAATTGTTTAACCATGTTCTTGCAACTGTGACTGTGTATACAAGAGCATAACATAGAAATATTTCTATTGTATATATTCAGCACTCCTAGTTTCTACTTCCCAACTTTAACATGACTTACATTGTTAGACTATCTGATGGAACATGCTCTGTTAATTGTAATCCAGGTTGATAGCTAGCAAGAGAAATCCAACATGGCATCACAGTACTTCTCTCACTTGAAAGAATTATTTTTCTAATTTTGCTTAATAGGAATGTCATGTTGCCATTTGCACAGAATTTTGAATTTTTTTATCTCTCTGGTAAACTTTCTCTAATATTGTGACTTAATCTATCATATCTATACAACAGAAAAATTTTAAAGTAACCATGAACAGCAATATTGTTGAAAAAATGAACTGAAAGAGATAGCATTTCTAGGTTCTATCTGAGCCAAACGATGAACATTTTATCTAAAATCATAGATAAGCTGTAGGGACTGAAATATAGTACTCTATGATACACAAAGTGAAAATATTCTTCACAAGCTTGACTTAAAACAGTGATGCTCAAATTTTTACATATATCAGATTCATTTAGAAAGTTTGTTCAGCAGATACTCGAGCCCCGCCCCACAATTTCTGGTTTAGCACATGTATGGAGCGGCTCAAGGATTTGTGCTGCTAAAAAGTTCTCTGGTGCTGCTTATACTCTTGGTTTGGTGACTATCTTTTGAAAACCAATGAATTAAAAGAAATGTGAAAAAATATCTAAGATTTGTTGGGGGAAGATTTTCCCATTATTTGAAGCCCACAGTAAGGTAAAAAGAACACATTCTTTGGAGCCAGGTAAATCTTAGGGTCAAGAGTTTCATTTCCAGTACTTACCAGCCTTGTGAACGTGAATAAAAATGATTTAGCTTTGAGTCTTAATTTTCTCATCTGTGCATTGGGGAAGAAAATACTTAGCTACCAGGGTTTTTTTTTTGTAAGGGTTAAGTGAGGTAATCTATCTGGAAGTACTAGTACCACATCTCAATATTTGTGAGGTGTTTTAAACATAAGGTAATGCAATTTAATTTATAATTATAATAAAGAACTATGTTAAGTACATTTCTGTATCACTTATGTAATTGAGATACAATTCAGAAAAATTAAGTCCTTTTATGGCAACAAGAAACAAATATTTGTGATGATATATATATGTATATATATATCTTTTCTGAAATTTATTTTTAAGAATTATATGAAATCATTTTTTTATAGACTTTCATGACTAGAATTAATAAGACAAGCAGAAAAAATAGATATCTTTTACTTTGTATAGTTAGTAAGAGGCACGATGTAATTTACTGGTCATCAAAAAATAAAATTGTGATATCTGAATCCTGTCTTTATGTATAGACTTTGCTCTGAATAACCTGTCAGTGGAGATTAACTACATAATCACAGAGAGACACATTTAGATAATCATATATAAAGATTCGTATTTTATATTTTTTCTCATTTTCAACACTGAAAAATGTTTGAATATCTTGTTAACTAAAAATCTATGCAAAATTATCCAGGAAAACACTTTTGACAAAACTAAAGTGAAACATAAAGCTATTTAATTCTTGTGGAACTGATATGGGAAGATATTTTTGTCTAATTAAAGATCAGTTTCATAAAATATTGATATTTACAACATGGATGAATCTCAAAAGTATCATGTTAAATGACAGAAGTTACACATAAAGGACCACACACTGTCTTCTGTCCACATGAATGTCTAGAAAAGGTAAAACACAGGCAGAAAGTGGTTGCCCATGGCTGTCGAGGTGGCAGGGATTGGGAAACTGACTGCAAAAGGATGAAGAAAAGCTTTTTTTAGCACAATTGTCTCAGGTTTTGAATGTGGTAGAGGTTACCTGACTCTGTACAATTTCCAAAATTCATCAAATCGTACGTTTAAAGTGGGCGAATTTTATTGCATTAAATCATACTTCAATACAACTGGGAAATAAATTTATATAAAAAAGAAGCATTTTCTATTATTTTTTTCAAAAGGGAAATGTCATATCCAAATAGTAACATAAACATTGGAAACTGTATTGTGTTTAGGATGACAAGTAATAATTCTGCCATCTAACCATGATATTAAAATGTGCGTGTATCCAGCGCGGCATGAGATGCAGCATATCCTGCAGGGCTTTCTGTAGCAAACCTGGTATGCCAAGCATCAGAGAGAAGGTGTGATCAGTAATGACAAGGTTATGTGATGACAGTGAGAGTTCACTGAAGAGACTTGAGCTTCAATGTTTTCCTAGTTGCCTTTTGACTTTAGATAGATAAGGACAAGAGAAATAAATAAGGACAAGAAAAGTATTTGTCATACTTATTATTGTTTTCAGATTGATATTTACAAATGGAGCTGCATTGAAATGAATAGGATAGAGTCTGTGTACCCTGCATAGAATTCCCCTCAGCTATTTCCAGAGAGACGAGGCAAGGAAATGTATTCTCCTTAGCAAGCAATACAGTTGAAATGGCTGTTTTCTGTGAAGCCAGAATGCCAGGTCCCAAAATAATTTATCATGCAGAATACAGCTTTCTACAGCCATACCACCCTGAATGCGCCCGATCTCGTCTGGCCAGAATATAGCTTGAATGTCTTCCACCGGGCTTCATTTTAATACAGATTCTCACAGAAACAAGAAGTTTATGGGGAAAAATTGCACACCAATTTAAGAAAAAGTGCAATAGATTTCTCCCGGGTATGAATAAAGATCTTTCTTAGCACAAAGTTTTGTTTATGTCAAGGAATTCTGCTTGTCAAATATCTTTTAGACTGTTAAAATATACTTATCTCTGCAAGAACTAGTTTACAAATCAACTATATGAGGAAGATGGCAGGGTAAGAGACTATTATTTTCTGGAAAGGATTTATTATAAAGAGTTCCATGTACTTATATGTGTCCCTCTTGACTTTTAACAAAATCCTGTCACTTTCTAAACATGTGACTAATTTTGGTTTTAGAAATGTTAAACACTTTTCAGGAAAGATCTTTGGAAAAAATAACATGCACCACCAAATTGAATATTCAAACAGTGTGACATCAATTTCATGCTTTTTACTTAACACATTCCCCCCAAAAAAACACTTTGACAGGGCACTTAAAGACCTGATCAAGATAAACAAAGATTATATCAGAGGATAACACTTTATTCATTTATACAGGATTCATTATAGCTTTATAGGAAATTTAAGAACTCATTGTGACAATAATTCATTGTCTAGTCATTTGTATTTTTACAACAGTTTGCTCATAGTATTAAAAGTTCTCACCAGTTTTCTGGGGTCCTATGACCAAGAATTTTGGCAAGCGATCACAGGTTTTTTCTTTAGACCAAATATCTCTGTGGCGTTTGTCATCACATGGATTCTAAAAGTTGGAGAAGAATATAGAGATGTATTTTTTCTTGTGAGTGTGTCCACTGTGTGCTAGCATTTCCAACCTTTGTCCTTGTAAGATATCTCAGGAAACAATGAGACAAACAACAAGGTTCCTTTTTTTTTTTTTTGAAAGCCCTAAAGCGTTACCATAAAAGATTTAGAATAATCTTTATTTCTTCAAGTCAAGGAGGTGGGAGAGAGGAGATTTCTGCTTTGGTCAAATGGTCTCATAGCAATAACAGCTTAATATTTTTCTGTTACTGGAAGTTCTATGTTTTAACATTTTTTAATAGTGAGCTTGCTGAGTAGAAATATACGTCCTGCTAACCTAAAAGGAGATGCTCAATATTTAATAAATATCTGAAATACAAGGCGTCAGATTTTTTCTAAGTAACTTTGAGCTTTCCTGGTGTGCTTCAAAGGGATAGGGATCTAGCCATAGTAATACCATTTAAGGACAGCTGATTCCTTTCAGCTGCCTTCAAAGGTCATAAATGTGTATCACGAAGTGTGACATTAGAGACTTTAACGCTAAATAGTACTAAATTTAAGCAAAAGGGAAAAATGAGATGAATCACTACTTTCAGGATTCTGCCTTTGCTCTGTAACACTTAAAACCAATATCCACTGTGCATGACATATCTAGAAAACCCTTCATTTTAAATACAGTGTATATTATGTAGCAAAATGGAAAGAATTACAGTATGCTTTCATATCATTTTAGGAATGGGCACACAGGACCATGTTTTATTTCTATTCAAATAATACTGTAGTATATGAAATTAAATAAACTGCTTATTTGTAATTAAAGTGAAGGTAATCTTTTTGGCTGCTTTTCTGGAAAAATTGTTTTAAGCTTGTCACCTGAAATAATAATGATTTCAGTTTAAAAATACGGTGTTAAATTAGCAGGACAATTGCATGCCTTTCCAGTCACTAACATTTGTAGTGGTTAAGAGGCTTGTTGCAACAACTAGAAAATAATATTCTTCCATAATTCCACAACCCCCGACTTTAAACTGTTACACTGTTGTGTCTCTTCTTGGAAGTATCTGTTTGTTCCTAGGGTAATTAGCATACAGTTCAAAGCTTAATGGATTAAATATAGAGTTCAAAATTTATCACAACTTTAATTTGTGAAATTTATTGAGTTGTACTTCTGAATATTGTTACTGTTTTGCCACTTAGAACAGTGATTAAGAGCACAGCCTTTGAAGAAAGACTGCCTAACAATGGTTGCTGCTCTGGCACATGTAACTGTGTGTCCTTGCTTAACTGACTGGGACTTTCTCTGTCTTAGTATCCTCATCTGTAAAATGAGAATAATAACTATACCTCCCCATAGGGTATATGTGAGGATTAAACAAGTTAACATATACAAAGTGCTTAGTGTGATACATAGTTAAGTACTTTGTAAATATTAGCTAAAATTATTAGTTTCTGCAGGTCATCAAGTAGGCAATTTTAGTTTAGTTTCCACAGTTCTACAATACATAAGAGTCTATGATTTGAAATGTAGGTTATCCCTAGAATAGTTGAAATATGCCATGTTAATGTTGTATTTTCTCTTAAGAACTTCAGTGACTTATATGTAAACAATTCCCTCATGTCCCAAGTAATTCCCAACTAATATTCCTGGGGTGCAATTCATATTCTGTGGCCACTGGTGCACATGATGGCTCAGAAGGCAGGTGTCAGTCTTCAGCTTTTCTCAGAGACCCTTGATGTAGTTTAGTCGTTAGAGATGGGCGACGTGTTCAAGGCTCACTGGCTGACCCTGGGCTGATACACAGCTGATTTTCCATTTTCTACCCTTTCAACCTACTGCAGTCCGCAAATTGATCTGTCACTCCTGATTGCAAATATTACATCTACTGAATCTCTCACAGAACATTCTGTAATTTCTGTCAAAGGAAGAGAGAATTTGACTCAAAATGTAATATAAGAGTACAATTCAGGAAGTAGTAGCTAAAAGGAGTTTTTTCCAAATGCCTTCAGTTTTCAGAGTTACATTATCTTACGGAACTATGAAATGTATCTGTGGGATTAATGAGTTATAATCAATTATTGGACCCAATTTTACCTGCCAGAGAGGGTCTTTCTGATCAGGAAACAACTCAAAATACTTGTGAGCTAGTTGCACCGGAGGCAGAGTCTGAAGACGCAGATTGGTCCAGGTCTGTACAAACTTGGCCAGATTAACAAATGTGTATAATCCCAGTCGGTCATTCCCGTAGTTGGACAAATGGGTCATGAAAATACTGATCTGAAAAAGACAGAAAGTTTTGTGTAAACACCAGTTATTTGAACACTAGAGGGCAGTATAATCATAGCAATGCTAGGTGTTTTTTTTTCTTAAACTGCATAGGGTTTCAATTCAAGACATGTTTTGGTTTTGGGACATATCCTAAACACTCTCATTATACCGATGCATGCTAGATAATAGTTACCAGCACGACTTAATAAATATTTTTCTTGAAATTTTAATATTCTTCATAACTAAAAATGAGATTAAAAAATCTAATAACTGCCATATACCCATCCTGGTACAATCAGATTAATCCTGAAAACATATCCTAGATGTCAACATATAATGCCATCATGATATGTGGACTGCTAATCATCTGGAGCAGCATGAGTCAGGAAGTTTGGATTTTACAATTTCAGTCTTGTTAGTTCAGTTTACACTGTAGTATTTCCAGTTACGAGGTATAGGTAATCAATGAATTGTTATTTTAGCAATAACTGAATGTCCTTTGATTTGCATTTCTTATACACTATACTATGGTAACACACTGGTGCCCGAATATTATTTTCCATCAATAATACTTTCAAATCCTTTTCCATATTCATTGGCTCAATTACTCCCAAAATAAAATATGTTCTTTAAGAAAAGCTTTTGGTGCTTGTTTGGATAAAATTGACTCTTGCTGTAAAAGGAATTGACCTAGACTGAATCTGTGCATTTGGGAAAAAAAATAAAAAACACAGCACATGTGGGGAACTTTTTATAATGCAATTGGTTAAATTTGTCTGGGATGTAAAATGGGCATTTGTAAAGTCACCACCTTAGGTAAATGCAAATAACTTTTGTTGGTTATTTGCTGACAAATGGAAGGAATTCTTCTGTGTGAGAATTTCTGTAGTTAAGCAAACCAATGTGGCATTTATGCTGCTATAAAAAGATGATAGAAATAATTCATGTGACAATAGTACTTTTGCAAAATATATAATTTCTTGTGGGTGAAGAGCAATCATTGCTATTATAATAATCACACGAATATAACAGGTCAGTCATTAAGAGGATGAAAACTTATTGAGGTAAAATACCAGAGGTGAAAAAAGTTATATTACGATTTGACACAGTACACAGAATAAAAGTAATTACAACTATGATTAAGAGGAAATAGCAATATTCTATATTCTATAGGATTTCACAAAGAAAGTTTCAACTGTGATCAGGAAATTTAAGTGTATTTCTGTACACTTTGCTTTAATATATATAAAATCTTAGAACTTTCACAAACAATACTTGAAGGATGGTTTTAAATAGCTACCAATATATCGATGCAGTCATGAACCTGGTAAGACTTTTACCACTTTATATGCTTCTGGTTAGTTTTTATAGTGTATTCAATTTTGTGACCCTTATATTCCCTTTTCCGCCTCAAACTATTGGTGATTAAGAAACTTGTGAAAATGAAAACCATTCTTAAATTGGAAAGTTCTTTTCTAATATCTGTAGGAGGCAGTTTTTATTTCTTTGTTATATATACAGCACATTTTTCAATGCAGCATGATAATAAAGAGTAAAATGATTCTTCAGTTAAAATTCTCTTAAGAAGAAAATTTTAATATGATTAAAGTATTTTAACCTGGTTAGCCACAATTACAATATTTTTATAAAATATCAATAAATCCATATGTATCATACTTTACTTCAATAGTATTTTCATTGGAAAGAAAATGAGCAACTTAAAGGTACTGTTGCCATACTAATGGGTTTAACACCATTTGAATTCAGTATTGAACCACAGAACACATTTTATCTGTGAAAATTAAAGCAGAGTACTACTTTTGTATGTGCATGACTATAAGAGGCAAAAAAAATGCTACCCTCTAATAAAGACAACCAACCCTATATGAGTTATGAGCTAGTTAATGACATTGCTTTTGCAAGAATTAAGGCAGTGCTCTAAAGTGTTGAAATAATCCTGTAAAAGAAAGACTACTTAGCCTTCAAGCATAGAACCTTTCCCCAGATTTTCAATTGTGTTTTTGTATATTAACATAAAACAAGGTGAAAGTGCTATTTTTGTAATGCATGTCACTTCATGACCCTTTCAGGCTTTGGACTCCAGCTTGGGATTTGTTTTGTGCTCTTAAAGAAATACACAGCAATAAGGAGAGCGTAATTCATCAGGATATAAAACATTTAAATTTCTTTTTAAAGTATTTAAAAATGAATCAGTATTTGTTTTGACATGGGATATTGCATATCTTTTGCTGAACATGTAATCTCCATTTAAAAAAATTTCTTTTTTAGTGAAAAAGCTACAAGCAACAGGATTGGCAACTACAGATATGTAATGAGAATGTTTGGATCAAAATTTAGATTGCTTTCCAGGTGGCATTTCTTTATTACTCATGCTCTGACCTATAACATTTATAAAGTCACTTCACTTCTTGGCAGGTCGTCACCTGACAATAATTTCTGCATGGCACAGGCAGAAAGAAAGAAAAACTTGAAAAGGTAACCAGTGTAGGGAAAGTAGATACTAGTCTTTTCCTAAAGAGGATACCTTTATATTTTTAAGAGTGGTTCAGAATTAAGGTTCTATTTTAGTTTAAAAAAAATTTTTTTTTTTTTGGTTGAACTAGTGATCCAACCCAGGGCTTTGTGCATGCAAGTGTTGTATCCCTGAACTACAGCCCCAGCTCCTGAGGAATAGATATCTTTTTTTTTTTCAAAATAAATTATTTTTATTATACATGGAGTTTCCAAAGAGGAAAATATCAAATTACTGAATTTATAAAATAATTTTTGCTAAAAGCACACTATTAATTAGTTACCCAAACTATTAACTGCTTCTAACTCAAATCATTGAAAATGCTGTCAAAGGTGTGAAGTTTTGTTAACAGTTGAAAAAAAGTTTTTCTAGCCTGATAGGCATAGATATGTACAAAATTCTTGCCTGTAATTTCTTTTTGTGTAAAAGGCAAGAGGTATGTGCCAAATGCTATATAAAGTAGTATTTATGAGAAAAGAAACATACCACTCGTAATCAATGTAGCTGAGAAGGATGTGGGAAGCTTTACCTGTACTTTCCAACATCAACATTGTCAATCTATTAAGTTCCAAGTATTGAGGAGGCATGAATCAGTACAAAGAAGAGTAGGGAGCACAACACAGGTTCTGGTGCAAAGGCTATTGCTGCTACAGCAATTACCTGTTTCTTTTGAGAAAGTCAGAGGAAAGCAGGGGAAATAGGGATGTTAAAAAATTCATGTCATTTATTATAAACAATGCATTTCATGACTGTGCTGCTCAGTTCAAATCCACAAATATTTTTCTAATCATCTTTCTATTTGCTAGATACTGTGCTTGGATCTGTGTGTGCAAATGTAAACACTTGCTTAAGTTTTGTTCTAGAAAACATTCAAAGTTCAAAAGGAAGGGAGAGAAAGCTGTCCTTCTACTACTTTTCCAATTTTGTTTTGGTATCCTTCAAGGTAACCAAAGATTGAAGAGCTTTAGTAAATATACAAACCACATAGAAAAATTTAAAATATTCTAGTAAATACACGTTACACTCAGAGACTCTGATTTCCTATGTTTGGAGGAATCCTTGGTACCCACATTTTAGAGGATTTTTCTTAGTGGTCTTGTTATAGGCACTATCAGAACAAAATTTGAGGAAATCTGGCTAGATCTAGTTTTTCCAACAGAAATATTTATTTCCCATGGAAATGTTTGTTTATTCTCACAGAAAAGATCCAAATCACCAAAGCCATTGGTTTCTCTGTACTGGTCATTCGAATACATTTTAGAAACAAATACATCTTTTAAATTCATGAATGAATTTTGATGCTCAAGGCTTAGAGCTGTCCGCAGCACAAATAACACCTTGGTTAAGTGTCCTTGGCCAACTTTTTTTTTTTTTTTTTTTTTTTGTGGTGCCGGGGATCGAACTCAGGCCCTTGTGCTTGCAAGGCAAGTACTCTAATCACTGAGCTAAATCCCCAGCCCCTTGGCCAACTTTTTTTGAAGCCTCTTTACTACTTACAGATGTATGAATATGCACAGAATATTGCTAAAAACTCAGTTCTTGTAGCATTGTAATTCTCCTTTAATTCTATGTTTAATTTTCCATTTCTAGTTGTGCCTTTTTGATGTATGTTGCTTTATGACTTCTCTATTTAAAACTATGCCTTGCATGTTCATTTTTACTTTATTTTATGACATTTTAACGGTTGTGTGGCAGAGGATAAGTATACTGTATTTTACTCTTGGTTCTTTTTTTCTCCTTGTCTTAGATCCCAATACTAGAAATACTCTTTAGGGTAAAAGAAATTAAGGAAACTAGTTTATTTTTATGAGGCAGTGATCAAACTTTGGAAGGTTCACTTTTATTATCATGAAAAAAATATATAAGGTTCAATCACTGTCAACATTGTATTCCTTCAAATGAACACATCTGATTTTCGAAAATAAATTATTCCAAGCAGAAAGGCTATTCTAATGATGCTCATGGGCTGACTTTCTACTCTATAATTTCTTGCTTCAAGCCTTCTAATAGTTATTCATTACCTTTTGAATTAAATGAAAGCAGTGTGTCATCCTAAGTTACAACATGGTCTCAGTCTACCTATTTAATGTCTTCTGTCTCCTTTCTGCGCTCAGGACAAAGTACTATCTTGCTTGGCCACCTGCTCTTCAGTGTTTCCTGGGTGCGCCTATGCCTATGACTTTTTTTTAGTGCAATTTATTCTCTCTAGAATGCACTGCTTTACTTTTCTATATTTAGCTCAATCCTAAGTATCCAAGAGTGCCACGTCCATTTTTTTTCAGATCTCTGTAGGCAAATGCAGTGTTTTAAAAAAATTTGAACCCTAGAGCATACTAGTTTTGTCTTTCTAACATTTTCTAGCCCTGAATTATATTATGATTTTTTAAAGAAATACTTATTTTATTTGTCTCTGGATTGTAAGGTCCTTAGGGGCTGCATTGGGGCCTTTTAACTTTATTTTTACCGCCTATGATATACATTATGAACCTTGAGCTGGTACTAATACATTTATTTGTAAAGGTGGGAAATCTAAAGTCAGTAATTTTTTTTTCTTTCAGTTCTAGTCATTCTGGTAATCACTCGCCACTATTAAAATTGTGGGCCTCCTCAATGATTTATTCTTGTCTCCTCTAACATTATTTCCATTTACTCTGTATTTCTCTCCCTGAGCTCTTGTTACCTCAGTCTCCACTTACTTCCTTATTGCCCACTTCCCTCTGTTTCCTGTGAAACCTTATTCTTTTGTAAATATATGATATCTTTACAATTTGATTTTGGCCTGTCCAGTTGGTAAGAAAGTAGGCTCTGTCATCTCCTATTTCTGCGATTTTTGCAAGTTATTTCAACTCTCAGTAGTTTAATTTACTTATTTAGAAGGGTGTAACAATAATAACTAGCCCATAGAGTTGTCATGACAATTATGTGTTTAAAAATAATTTAAAGCACTGCCTGCCACACAGTAACTATTTAATAGATAAAAGCTATTTATTATTTATATATTGCTGTTATTTTGAGATACACAATTTCTCATTTATAGCTTCCTTCTAGCAGCTCATTAGTCTCATCACCATAGACCTCCAGCCTCACAACCCTCTCAACTTTTTCTGCATCTGTTGTCTGATCACAGTGTGTACCACAGAAGATTCTGTGGTCAGTGATTTGCATTTCTGCCCGACAATCATCCTCAGATTCTTACATCCTCTTTTTTGCTTTTAGTGGTCTTCAAATTTGAGACTTTACACCAATTTTTTTCATTTAATTATTTTGCTCCTACATATGAACTGCTTGGCACAGCTCGAGAAAAAACCACACACACAATGGGGGCTATTCGTAACACACAAGCATATGGTCCTCAATCTCAAGTGAACCCTCAATACTACTAGATATTCTTTTTATTCACTTTTTTGTCGGTTTATTCTTCAGTTCCCTTTAGCAGCTATTTCAAACTTTAATTCCTTTTTTGAGACATTTGGCTCAATTTCCACTCTTTAGAGCTAGTAATCCTAAAATTAATAGGGAGTATAGGTCATCAGGGAGGAACTCTTTCAAGTCCCTACTGTTCTTCATACACATTTGGTTTTTAGAAATTTCTCCTCACACCTGCAGTGTCAGGCAAAGGTGGTCCATTTCATATTCAAGACTGTATGTTTCCCAGTGTTTTTCATCCTACCTGCTTTTAACTCCCATGAGATTTATTCATCACTTATTTCTTTGCTTTCCTCTCTTTTCAATCATCTCTACTGATCCTTCTTTAATACCTGAAAACATGTTTGAATCTCTTTCATTTTAGGTTTGCTCTTGAGCTTTTATCTTTTCTAGCCACTGTCCACCTCAGCCATATGCTTAAAAGGAGCAACACACAGGGGCTATCTTTACTTTTCACCTCCATTCAGACCTTTGTAATGTGGCTTTTGTCTCTGCCATTCCACTGAAAAATGCCTTCCTGAAGATGAACAATAGCCTCTTAGCTATATAATCCCATGAACACTTGATCATACTTTTGACACGGTTGACCACATTTAAAGCTTTCTCTTTCTTTGACTTTTAAAAATCTTTTTCCTACTTCTTTATCTCCTTCACTGATTCCTCTTTCTCCACATTACCTTTAAATACCTGATATTTCTCAGAGTTTTGCTCCTTATGCTGTCTCTAGGTGTAATCACTATCTTGATTCACAAATCTCAGCTACCATCTGTCTTTCTCCTGAATCTCATATGTGAACATCCAAGTGTGTAGTTGACATTTCTACTTGAATGCTTCACAGTCATCTCACCCAAGATTTGGCTAAATGGAACTCAGTATGTTTTTCCCATAGAGTTAAATAAGCTCTTAGAAAACAGAGACCACATTTGCTTCATTATTGTGAGGTCCCCACCACCTACCCTAGGAAATAACTAGTACAGTATAGCTGCTCAGTAAATAAATATGTAAATGAATGAATCTTTACCATTTGTATTTATTATTTTGATTAAGATTATCACTATTCATATGGTCATGAAGCCAAAACATTGAGAGTATTCCAGATACTTATTAGCCCTTTTTTTCTTATTCAACTTACCTGGTTTTGTTAAGAGTCTTTCATAATTGATCTTCTCCTCATTTATACTTTTCTGGCTGAATCCCTCATTGCTGCTTACCTGCATTCTTTTAAAATCTTCTAACTGATCTTCATCCTTCCTGTATCATGTTCCTGTAATCTATTCTCTAGAACAGTGCTATCCAACAGATACATAATGGAAGTCATACATAAAATTGAGAATTTTTAGAAGCTACATTACAAAAGCAAAAGTAAATGAGTGAAATTAATCTTTAGTTTTTTTTTTGAGTGAAATTAATCTTGATGATCTATTTAATCCAACATAGAAAATATTATTTCAGCATATAATCATCATTTACATTATTAATGAGATACTTGTTTTGCTTTTGTATCTTATGGTACATCTCCAGTTGAACTGGCCACATGAGATTTGTGGCTACCTTACTAGACAGTGCAGCTCTTGTATCTCCATCTTCAGTGCTCCAAGAGTCCACCATGATCTAACAGCTAGTCCTACCTTCTTCCCATCTTCCTATGTTTCCCCTTACCTTCTTTTCTTTCTGTTCCAGTGATTGTATCCACGCACTTGTAGCTGTTCATTCTACCTGGAATGCCCTGTTGAATTTTTACCCATTCATGATTTTCCTAGTGTGATGTAACCATTCTCTCTGTACCTTATGCTCTCTTGTAACAACTATTGCAAAAAGTTATCTTGACTTATTATGTGTTCCTTTTGATAAACTGTGGGCTCACCAAGAGTGGTAACTGGGTTATAATCACCATTCTGTCTATCATTATATATGTGTTCATTAAGGAAATGTTTATTAGTTTAATTTCATAATAGGCTACTGCTAAGTATTTATTGAATAGAATTAAGTTTACCTCATAACATGTGACTGAGTTGTTCTGCTTTTAAAAATCAACAAAATGGTGTCATCTGCAAGAAAATGGATGGAACTAGAGACCATCATGTTAAGCATAATAAACCAATCTCAAAAAGCTAAATATCACTTGTGTTCTTTTGTATGAGTGATCAGTCAATCAATTAATCAAAAATTGAGGAAGAGATGATGGGAACCTGGAAGGGGAAGAGGACACAGGGGAGGGTGAAGGAAACAGAGGCATCAATAGTAATGAAAATAATCAAAATATGTTACTTACATGTGCCAATGTACCAAAACTAATCTCATTAATCTATGTTACTAATGTGTACCAGTTATAAGAAGTTACATATTCAAGTCAAAACACAGAAAACATTTTTAAAAAACAAAAAGAAATATACTAAAAACTGCCACAAATTGTTTTTATGTATATAAAATTTTACATATAATACATAAAGTATGTATGTTACGAATTATTTTATATAAAAATTTTAAAATATATCTGCATATATACATAGTACTAGTATTTGTTCTAGTTAGTTTTTGTTTCTTAGCAATATATCTTTAGCATTTTGCATTATTATTTAAAATGCTTTTGTTGTTGTTTTGAAACAGGGTCTCCCTATATAGTTCAGACTGGCCTTGAACCCACTCTATAGCCCATGCTGGCTTCGAACTCATGGTGATCCTTCTGCCTCAGTTTCTCCAGTGCTGGAATTATACGCATGCACCACCACGCCCAATTTAGCATGTTTTAAAGAAACATGTGTGTATATTTAAATGGCTAAATAGTAAATCTGAGTTATTAATTGTCACAGTTTAATTTTCTACTGTTGGCACCTTGGTGTATTCCTTTGTTTGTTTGTTTTAATTTTTTGTGGTGCTGGGGATTGAACCCGGAATCTCGAGCACGGTTAAGTGTGCGCTCTACCCTTGTGCTCCATCTCCAGTGACAGTTAGTGCATTTGTAAGCTTTCATTGCTGTAAAACAACAGTGGGACATCTCAGCTTATATCCTGGCTACATTTCTAGGAAAAAAGTTCAGAAGTGGTTGAAATTTCTGGTTGCACAATGTGTTTTAAAGGCTAGTATTTTATTTGCCACCCGGCTTAGATCCAGCACTGGCCCAGGTCCCTCGGCTTTATTCCTGTTCTCCAAGGGCATGAATAAGCACGGAGGAAGCATGGAGGAAGACGCAATCCACTGGGTCTGTGAATGGTGACAATTCAGGGTTAAACTTGGATCATTGCTTTTCATTTTCAGGACTCCTGCTGCCTGGAATGCACTACTGGAAATTGTATTAGCTTTGACTATTTGCGTTTAAACTGATGAGTCACCATTGAAAGAGGAGCCAAATGTAAACACGAGGTTAAGAGGGAGTTGGAAAATGGTCCTTCATTACCAAACTGTGGAGAAGGAAATGATAGTTGTAATAGCTCCATTTTAATTACTTGTGAGAATTCAATGAGATAATATAAATCAAAAGCTCACTACAGTTTCTGACAACATAGTGAACACTATGTTGAAAGAAATACATGTTACCTGAGAAAGATTCAGGAAATTAATTTCATGGAGTAAAATACAATATTGAGAGCTTTCTTGAAATTCGTATACTGAGGCTAAGCAGTTATAATTATTTGATATATTCTGGAGAAGGCATATGAGTGTGCTTTGTAATTCATTTAGTTATTTCATCAGCCAGAGAATGCTTTATCCTTTTTTTTTTTCAATACGGTTGACTTTGAAGATGTAGGATTATTATGCTGTAAATGGTCATGGGATACTCTCAGTGTTATGCTGTATCAAATATTATATGGGGTATAATTAAGTACCTGTAATCTCATAGCCTTCTTGCCTCTCTCTGGTCTATTTGTAAAAAGCAATGAATAGAATACACTAATGGCACATTTTTTCATCAGGTCATGGCACATATTCCCAGTGTAATATGTGGATTGGGGAAAATTGGATGCTTAGAAATTACTGTGAACCCAAGCTAAGCATATCCTTCATTCAACTTTCACTTAGATCCCAAAAGGTGCCTACTGACACTCCAAACCCAAATAATTTGAGGGGATATTTGACAGAAGGGGAAGTGGAGAGGAAAGAGTGGTATCAAATAAATTGTGGTAGGCACCCATAAAGGTAAGGGGCTTCGAATCAATAAATTCTTTAGTTTACCAGTGATCTCTTTTCTGGTGTATGGACAATCTGGAAGGAAGAGGGGGAGTTCCATAATGCAGAGAATTCTAAGATGATTCCTTCCCTGGGCATATAATATATATACAGTGTGTTATGGTATGTGGCAGTTTATGAAATCCCAGTTACACAGATTTATAATTTATATTTCCTAGCTTTAATTAAGCTTACTATCACAAAATGTCCAAGTGTCTTAACAAAATGCTTGAGAAACCATGGTTCATAGGAAATACTAATAAAGAAAGAAATACTAATAAATGAAGGACAAGAAAGTGGCAGAGGCAACACCTGTGCCACTTCTAGTATGAGCTAGTGTCAATCACATAATGAGTGAAAAACAATGATGCCATAAAGGGATTCGAAAAGAATAGATTCTCAAATTTCCATATTTTCAAGAACATTTGAAATATGGATTTATAACCAACAATCTTAATAAGAAGCCATTCTGATTAGCAAGATGTTTAGAAACCTCACTGGTTTCATCATTTAAAATTTTATATTTGTATGGGTATCTATGGTATAAAAATGTTAATATAAGATGCTTTAATTAAAATTCCTTGTGTAACTCAAGCACTAAGCAATTAGAATAATGGTATATAGTCACTAGAGCAATGTTATTGCTTTTTATCACTGTCCTTTTACTATATATTTATGTGGTAGTTCCCTCCTGATTGCTGGATGAAGGCAACGACAGGCAGAATGGCCTCCCTAGTCTCTCAGGTGACAGAATGTTCTTATGTAGCTTTAAATTGTTAACATTTCTTGATTTAGAAGATTTAAATCTTCTGGTCCAGAAAATAATGAGCACTTCAAACTTGTTGCAATATGAAATATTTTCTTTTCACCCAGCTAGGACCTGGTGCAAAAGACAATCTATAAGGGAGGGTGGAAAGATATTTATTCTTCTTCAGTGATTTTATTTTCCTCATGGTTATTGAGGTTTCTGGTTCCTTTCTATTTGTGAAATGAAAGTAAAGAGTGAAAGGGATGCAGGAAATTACCACCTGATTGATGCTGTCAAAAGATTGTATATATTCAAAACCACTTAAGATCCTTAGAGAGGTAACTGTACGGCCCCACCAGAGCAACTACCTTCACTAGGCCAGCTTATCTCCCAGTCCTTTGTCAGGATCCTTCTTGAACAGGTTTCCATTTAAAAGGATTCCAGACTAATACTCCATAACATTTCATCTGGCCCTGGGATTTAGAGGCCTCTGAGAAGGAAGACACATAATTCTCAATGTCACTCTGTCTTCAGACACAGCCCACTTTAGCCAATCCCTCTCTCTCGTGCTTTTTTTTGTCAGTTACGAGGCAGACACCAAAGCACTGTGTCCCCCTTACAAAGAACACCTGTCCAGCTCTCTGAAGGTACCAGCGACCCTCAAACTGGAGCTGAGGTGGCCACGGGGCAGGTGCTCATGTCTCTGCCTTTCCATGGGTAGAGATGGCGGGGATCATGCTCACTGCACAGCACAATTCTTTCCAAAAGTCTTCCTCACAAATTGCTCTTAATTTCAAGAAACTTGACCTTTTTATCTTGGATGAGGATGATAAATTTGACATTTTGGCATGGTGGTCCTGCTCATGTTCTTTCATATTTTTCTGCTATTACAACTGCCTTGTGCTGAAAAGTACTTTAATTAATTTTATCATCTTCTCCAATGGGAACAAAAGGATGCCACTTTAATTTCTGAGATATAAATTCACTGGGTTCTGTTTTTTTTTTTTAACCTAGTTTGTGCCTTACTCATCATTTAAGAATCTCAAATGAAAGCTTGATTGCAGAATAACTTGGCAAAGAGCTCCTACCGTTTCAAATTTGAGATTGATAGGCTTTAAAAGAAAGCTGAAAGGGTAAATCAATTGCTCTCAATTAGGGACAAGTTTCAAAGGTACAGGGATGAGGTCAATGTAATTTAAAGCAATTTAGCTTGAAGTAGTTTGTCTTTTTTATAACATTTATGTCTCTCACTTAATTTTTCTGGCCATATATTCAGAATTGCAAGTTCAGTGCTTTTATTACAAGCTAATGATTGATGATAAATTAATGTTTCTGTTAGGTGCCAGAAGAAGTAATTCTATTGGTTTAATGCATTGCTATCACTTTAGCTTCTGAATAAATGTTTACTGCCATGAAAGTGTCTCCAACTCTCAGGCCACCAACTTTCAATTAATTTTGCATTGTGCCCACGGTTTGTGCTGTTCTGACGCTGTCTCCACGTTACTTTGAATGACCCTATTGCAGTTATTTAGAGACCAGACAACAGCTGCTCTTGTTCCGTTAGATTCACAAAGTGACAGAATAATGAATACAGTTACAGCTTATGATAGATTTAAAAGTGATTAATTAAAAGAAATCCTTTTGAAGCAGAAACATACCAGAAAGGTTATATTCAATTTTGCTACAAAACATCTTTATTTTCTGAAAGAAAACATTTTGCGTCTTAGTTTTCAAGTATTGCCTCCATAGCATTATGAAGATATAGAGAGGAAACTAAATTAAATATTGCTAAAGGTGTTTAATTTAACCTCAAAGACTTCAGAGAATTTAAAAAAATCCTTAAAGAAAATGGTCCCATATGAAATCTGATCCTGGCTATATGTGAATAAATTGAATTTAGGTAATACAAAGATTGGCTTCATTACCAGGAAGTTTCAATTAATTTGTATTTGCTTATGTGGCTAAATTCACCCTGGTGGGGACAAAATCAACTCACCAAGCAAGTATATTTATTTTGTGAATTCAAAAAAGCTACGTTTTTAAAAGCTTGTGACTGCTTGCTAAGTTTCTAAGTATTCAAAACTACTTATAATTTTATTTTTATTTTATTTAAAACAGCCCTGGTAAACAAGTGTTTCATAAAATGTTGAAAGATTTTGGTAGCACAATTTAGTACAGTAACTCAGCTCTTTTTTATTTTTTTTATTTTTTTTAGTAATTCAGCTCTTTAAGTGAAAAGCTAATGCCCAAAGGATAAGAAAGAACACTATAAAGAATAAAAACTTGCTAGCTGTTAACAAAGTCACCCAGGGACCTCTGCCTTTGTGATAGAGAAAATACCAGGGCATGGCTGTGCCTATGTAAGTCACAAATAACTATTCTGATTGAAAAAGGATGTTTTAAGAAATAAAGTTTGGCACAAAGATAACATAAGTGAAGTAGTTTTTTCCAAGGCTTTACAGGGATAATAAGACTGACTCCAATGCAAGAGTTAGTTAAGGTGCTGTATAAAGACTAATTAAAAGCAAGATACCTAGAAAGGCATTTCTGCAGAGACATAGAAAGATCAGAAATATGAAAAGTTTCAACTCTGTGTGAGTGGGCAGAGCTAGAGACCCCCTACTGCTAAAGCTGCCCACAGATGGGGGGGGTGTTTTAGCTGCAGCAAGAAAAGAATATCATAGAGGTTTCTAACTCTGGGTCTGAAAGATATCAAGAGCATATACGATTATAACTAGACCACATATCTATGTATAAAATACTTTGTAGGGAGAATTCCACATTTGGTTTATCACTTGTTATTCTTACTTTAAATTATAAGTCCTTTAAAATAACTTATTTATAGATAAACCAATTTATATTACTTATATAAGTAATCTATATTTCTTATAATATTATATAATGAAGAGTTATACTTTCTAAAAGTAAAGCAGACCAGCACTAGGTAAACGAGCTCATTAAAAAAGAACTAGCATTTGTGACTGCTTCCTTAATAAAATCACCAACCCTCCATGTAGTTGCACCTACTTACAACTGGAAAGGAAAGGTACAAGGCACTTAGTGAAGTTAAGAAATCTGATAGGTAGATTCAGTCTTGACTAAATAAAAATTTCATTGTAATTTATAGAAAAATTTCGAGAAAATCTTCACTTGGTGTTATGGCTTGTGTCTCGATGTCCTGCGAAAAAAGCCTCATGCGGTCACAGGTGGGGCTTTTTCAGAGGTGGCTGGATCTAGAGTGTGTGGTGCTGAGATTAAGGGTGTGTAATTACTAAATCGGTCCACTGATTGGTTTGGTGCCGCCCTAATCCAGTAGGTTAGACAGAATATAAAAGGGGCAGAAAGAAGCTGCTCAATTTCCTTCTTTGCTTGATTTGCTACCTTCTGCCTGCCATGAACTGTTTTTCTTCTGTGATACCTGTCTGGCCTGCCACCCCGCCTTGGATCCAGCAGATTGTGGACTGAAACCTCTACAAACTGTGAGCTAAATACTGTTAACTCCCGGTGTCAGATATTTTGTCCCAGCAATGAGAAAATTAACTAAGACACTTGGATATTATTACCTTTATTTTCACAATCAGGTAAGCCTCAGACAAACTGGAATCTTGAAGGAACTACAAGGGCTTTTACAAATGGCATCATTAAATACTGGTGATTAGAGAATACTGCCTAAATTGAGTAAGAAAATTGACCTTATTAGGGAGCACAGGAGGAAAATTAGGGAAGGCGGAAGAGAAGGAGAGCATGAGCTTCCTGTCCTTTCTACCTGTGCAGACAATTTTCTATACTTTTAAAACTATCTGTTCCATGAAAAAATTGTTCTAGCTATGAAATCTCTTGTATGACTTTGGGTATGGCCATAAACCTCCAGGCCCTTAAATGGCTCAAGTGTAAAACTGGATGACAATTCTGTTCCCTAAACACATGGTGCTTTAAATTCATGCACCCTCCCTCCATACTAGGCATGGAAGCCAGGGCCTTCACACGGAATTGCGTCCCCGGGCCCTAGTCCTTAATTAATTAATTACTTTTGAGACAGTCTCACTGAGTTGCCCCAACTAGGCTTGATCTTGTGGTCCTCCTGACTCAGCCTGCCAGGGTGCTGGGATTATAGGTAAACACCACTATGCTGCACTAAATTCTTTCTCTTAAAAACACACAAATCTATGGCCTTCTATATCATGTTATAACACGATATGATATTATTCAATAAGATGCTTTCCGCAAATTTCTGTTCTTGTAGGTTTACATTTTTCATTTATAATTGTTTCCCTCTACAATCAACTTTTGATAAGTTTGCTTTCCTGTCCTGTAGGTACCACTCTGCCATTAGGCTTCACTGCTTTTCAAACATTTTCTTTTTTTTTTTTTTTTTGGTGCTAGGGATCAAACTCAGGATCTTGTGCTTGCTAGGCAAATACTGTACCACTGAGCTAAATCCCCAACCCCACAAACTTATTATTATTACTTTTTGCTATTTTTGAAAGGTAGTATTACATAATATAAAATTCTAAAGGCATAAAAATGTAGGTAGTAAAGAAAATCTTTTTACCACTGCCCTTCAGTCATCCAGTTGATTTACCAAAATGCTACCAATATCATTTGTGTGTGTATGTATGTACTTATGTATGTATGTTTGTGTGTATGTGTATACGTGTGTGTATTCTTCCAGAAATATTCTGTTTACATAAGAGGATCTATGTACATATAGTCCCCCTCTTTTTTATTGTATAAACATAAATATAAGCAAGGTATAAGCATAATTTTATACCTTCTTAATAAATTTTGCAGGTTGTTTTCAATCTGTACTAGAACAGTTATCATATTTATTATATAAGCGTTCTTTAATTCTGTTAATGTGGATTGCTATATAGCTTATCCAATGAGTCCCCGTTATGATTTTATGCTATTATAAATAAATTGGTCTATATGTTACTTCATTAATTTGCAAGAATATCCAAGTATAAATTCTTGGGTATGGAATTACTGAGGAAATGCTATGTGCATATGTAATACTCAAGTAGTTAAAGAAGTTTGGAAATTTGGAAATTTCTTACATGAGAGTTGTTAGTGCACTTGAGTATCCTACTGACTCCCATGGAGGAAGGCAGTGCTATGTCTTGATCTCAAGACTGGTAGTGGAGAACCAGTGCCACACGAAGAGGTTGGTATGTATTTTTCTGCATTCCTTAGGGAACTGTTAAACAAAAGATCTCCAGAGAATGGTGTAAGAGATTCCTGGCAAGCCCACACAATTAATCTCCTAAATCCTAAAACTAGAAAGTAATTAATGGGAGAACAAATTAAAACACATTTCTTTATCCTTTACTTCTCCTCCTCCATATTCTCCCCCACTTTGACCCTAGACAGGTTACACTGTTAACCAGCAGTGAAGGAGGGAAATAGAGAAAAAGACTGCCATTCCTCATTTCCTATTGAGAGCTTCTTTCTT
Organism: Hystrix cristata; assembly: GCA_004026905.1. Taxonomy (NCBI): domain Eukaryota; kingdom Metazoa; phylum Chordata; class Mammalia; order Rodentia; family Hystricidae; genus Hystrix; species Hystrix cristata. The sequence goes on along the minus strand of PVJO010000778.1, from coordinate 84,517 downwards.
GCAGTCCACTGGAGCTGTAGGATGAGAGTGAGGTTGGTGAACTTTTAACCTTGAATGAAATTCAATACTTATTACAGAAGACTACATATATATATATACTAAATTGAAACTCGTTTTATTTCAAAGGTGACTGGATGCCTTTAATATCTGAATGAAACCCAAGAGTGTTACGAAGTTTACTTGAAGGAGAGGGGAAGAAATAGCATGACAGATTGACTTACTGGGGTAGGCATGGGAACATAATAAAGTTGTTCTTTTCTGTGTCCTATTGTTCTTGCTTATGTAAATTTAGGATATAAACACAGTGATCACAACAATAGATTCAAGACTTGAGGATATTAGTTCATTTTCCAGGCACCAAGCAACTTTTCTAGTTTTTGCTACAATTCTTATTGGGAGTGGGCATCCACCTTCCCTCACTTACCCATACCAGAATCTCACCAACAGTCAAATGATGGAAATTACGTTTGCAGTCAGTATGGTAAAAATAAAAATGTGGAGTAAAAATTAATCTAATAAAATGAAAGGCAAAATTTAAAAACTCCAATTTATAAAATCCATTCTTATCTGATTTAAAAGAATAAGTGTTTTTTAATATAGTGTTAAAAATATGATTAGAGGGGCTGGGGATTTAGCTCAGTGATTAGAGTGCTTGCCTTGCAAGCACAAGGGCCTGAGTTCGATTCCCGGCACCACAAAAAAAAAAAAAATATATATATATATATATATATATATGATTAGATATTTGTCAAGACCATGATAACAGGGTCTCTCATACTTATGTAAGTCTTGTAAGCAGAGATAGACTGCCTTTTTATGGATTATATCTTTGCCAGGGCAACAATAGGGTTCAGTTGTGCCCCCCACAGAGTTTCATATGTTAAAGTCATGGTTCCCAGGATGGCACTATTGGGAAGTAGAATAACCTAAGAGGGGCCTCACGGGAAGTCTTTAGATCACTAAGGTTGTATTTTTCATTTTTGTCTGTCAGTGCTGGGGACAAAGAAGGTGTGCTTTCTGAAGGTAGTTCTCCTGCACTTGAATTCTCAGGAGACTGCTGCTATAAAAGGAGCAAGCCTGACTCTGCCAGTCTCTGCCTTTTGACTCAAGATATAATCTTCCTGCTGTCACAAATGTTCCTGCCCTGGCTATTCTCTATGAGGTGTTCGAACATCCCAAATTGTAAGCTAAGTCAACATCATTTTAAGTGACCCGTGTCAGGTATTTCATTATAGTGACAAAAAGCTGACAAAAACACTTTATCAAGGATGTTTATAAACGGTCTTGGAAGACAGAAATAGTATTTTACACAAAGCAAAGGGAAGTTTGTCTACTGACCACCGATAATAAAAATCATGTATTTTTCTAGGGCAAAGGTCAGATAGGCTTACTGCCTGTTATATGACATTTCGGTTTTCTAAATTTAGTGTTAATCTTCTGTGATCCACCTCACTCCACACAGATATAACTTGGCCCTCTTCACTAATCCATCTCACTGCATGTAGATATTATCTGGGCTCAGAGAACTGGCACAAATACTGGTATTCTGGCTATTGCTATCCTTTATCTTTATCATCTTATGTCTCATTTCAGCATTCACAAATAGACACTAACTTAGCTTGCAAGTAGTGTAAAATCACGATGATAGACTATTAAACTCACCTCACATCTATTAGGACAGTTCTTGTCAGAAAACCAGAATTTACTGTTAGTGAGATTGTAAAAATATTCAAATTCCTGTGTGCCATTGTTGGAATGTAAATTACGTAGTTGGTATGAAAACACTATAGTTATTTCTCAAAAAATTGAAGACACATTTATAAAATGTTCCAGTGATTCCACTTCTGAAAGAATTTTAACCATAGTTGAGGTGTTTGTATACTCATGTTCATAGCAACATTATTTACAATGGCCACAAGGTAGAAGTAAACCAGCTGATGGATGTAGTGAGAAAATATGGTATGTACAATACAATCAATGGAGCTATTATAAAAAAAGAAAATTCTGACATGTTACAAGAAACCAGTTATAAAAAGTCAAATACAGCATTGTATGTTTCTGCTTCTACAATAGTTAAATTCATAGAGATAGAAAATAGAATGATGGCCAACAGAAACTGGGGAAGAGGGAAATGGAGGGATATGTGGTGGAGATAGAGTTGAAGATTCATAACATTAAAAGTTCTACAGGTCTTTGCCACAGTAATATGAGCATAGTCAGCACCACCAACTTGTATAGTTAAAAACAATTAAGATAGTAAATTTCATGTTATATATATTTTACCACAATGGAAAATTATTAAAATGGCATATTTAGTCTTTGATTTCAGTTTTGCCATATAGAAAAATCATATGCTACAGTTATGGAAGAGTACCTTTTGGGTGTAATTTAGACCTACAAAACAATCTTGAAGAAATTATAATGACTCTTGAAAACATAGGGGTAGACAAAAAATTTCTGAACAAAACTAAGACTGTATGGGAAATAATACAAAGAATCAGCTGTTGGGACACATCCTATTAAAAAACTTTTGCACAGCAAAAGAAATCGCCAACAGAGTGGGGCAAAGACCCACAGAGTGGGAAAAAATTTTTGCCAGCTGTTCCTCAGACAAAAGTCTAATATCTAGACTGTATAAAGAACTAAAAAAAATCAGACCCCCCAAATTTAAAGACCCAATCCAAAAAATGGGCAGTGGAAATGAATAGACACTTCTTAGAAAAAGAAGTATGAATGACAAATAAATATATGAAAAAGTGCTCAACGTCACTGGTCATTCAAGAGATGCAAATTAAAACAATGCTAAGATTCCATCTCACTCTAGAAAGAACAGATATTATCAAGAAATCAACCAAAAACAAATGATGGCAAGGCTGTGGAGAAAAAGGAACCCTTGTCCACTGTTGGTGGGAGTGTAGGCTGGTCCAACCATTGTGGAAATCAGTGTGGAGATTCCTCAAAAACTACAACTAGAAGTTCCATTTGACCCAGCTATTCCTCTGCTTGGTATCTTCCCAGAAGAATTAAAAGCATTGTACCACAGTGATATATGCACAACCATGTTTATAGTGTCAGCAGTTTGTAATAGCTAAGTCTTGGAAACAACTCAAATGCCCAACAACTAATGAATGGCTAAAGAAGATGTGGGTTTTCTTTTTTTTACAATGGAGTACCACTCTGCCATAAAAAGGATAAATTTGAAACATTTATATGTAAATGGATGCATTTCAAGACTATACTCTTAAGTGAAATAAATTGGATATGCATGAGTACATATCAAATTGTTTCATGGATATGAGAAACCGTAAGTGTAAATATGGACAAAAAGGTATAATAGATATCGTGGACAAGAAAGATAATATCCAAATGAGAAGAGAACTAGTGAGGGAAGAGGGGGAAAAGAAGGAAGGGAAAAAGAAAGGAAAAGAAAAAGAGGTAAAAATGGAAAAATGTAAGTAAAGCTATTGTAAATAAGGAGAGGAGGGGGAATGGATGGGAGAGGTGCCAAGCAAGGCAGGGGTAGAAGGGGGGAACCAAGATATATCATGTACAGGTACAAATTAACTACAGTGAATGTGATCATTGTGTGTATTTACAATGTACCAATACATGTTCTTGGTAAATAATAAATGAAAAAGAAATTAGAGTGAACTGTGTGTAGTGACCAAGTTATTCATTCCTGTAAACTTTAACTGTGCAGTGTCATTTCTTATCCTTCTCCAACATTACATTTCCATTTTAGTGTAGCCCCCCTGGGTTTTCTGAACATTTGAGGAATAGTTTTTTTCTGCAGATTGTTGCCTTCTCCATTTCTTCACTTAATTGCATCATGGACTTCTGGGGAGACCAATTTGAATCCTCCATTCATCACTGAGAAGTCACAAAAATAAGAAAACTTCCCTTTAAAAATTCCAGAAGTATCATGTGCTGCAGCTGTGACATAGTTTGTAATCTTAACCCAGGAATACTCCTACTTTGGAATATTCATCACAATCTGAAACCCAGAATTTAAATGATACATGAAGAGGCAAACCCCATTCAGTTGTTGTTGTTGTTGTTGTTGTAGAAATGCATCTGTTTTTTTGGTCATTAACGATTGTCCTAGAATATCTCAAAAGGTAATGATCTGTAGTTTTAAACTAAATTAGAAGATAGGCTGATGCTGAGGATACTGAGATTAAAAAAAAAAAAATTAATGTTTTTAACATGGAATCTTAAAAAAGAAATGAACCTAATGATTTCATCGAGGATAAGTAAATACTTAATAGAAGAATGCTTTTGCGTGTCATCCTTGTTCAGGGGCCGTGCTAGTCTTCTCTGTATTGTCCCAATTTTAGTATATGTGCTGCTGAAGCGAGCACAAGAATGCTTTTGCCTTTGATTTGATGCTTGCTTTTTCGGAAATAGGTAGAACAGTATAAGGGATTCTTGTCATGGTTTAGGTCTAAAATGGTCTCCAAAACCTCGTGTGTTCGGAAGGTGACTGGATTATGGGGCTCATCGCTGACTTGCTCACAGGAGCTGGGCCTGGTTGGACGAGGCAGGTCACTGATGTGGCCCTTCCAGTCCTTCCGCTGACTCTCTGCTTCCTGGCTGCCATGATGTGAGCAGCCACCTCCTGTGACATTTCCTGCCTTGGAGCCACTTGAACATAGACTGAAACTTTGGAATTCTGAGCCAAAATAAACCTCTCTTTAAGTTGCAGGCATTGAGTATTTTGTCCCAGCAACGAGAAAGTAACTAAGACAATCCTCATAATCTGGATTTCATTTTGATGAAAAAGGCAAATGACCAGATCCTTCCTAACCTATCTCTATACTAAGAATCCAATCCTATTTCCCAAGCGTCCTCAGTATCTGCATATTTCCAGGCACCTTCACATATGTTTTCTTTACAAACTTGATCTTTGTCTTGACCCCATGAAACCGATGTTTTAATGATATTTGGATGAATTGATTTGCTCTCTTACTTTTATTTTATTTTAAATTTTTCCTTGACACCTAAGTTAGGCAGATCTCCTTACTGGCTCTATTATCTAACCTAGCTCTCACTGCTTATATGGATTTTCTCTCTCTTGCCTTAAATATTTTCTTCATCTCTCCACATTTCAGTTACATTATTGTCTATTTAATATGTTCATTTTTCTTCATGTTTAGCTTAAATTCACTCTCTTTGAAGACTTTCATTGCTAATGAAGTTCACAATTTTTTCCTTTTAAATTTCACAGTAATGCTGTGTAATTCAATCTGAAATTATATAGTGTTTTGATTATTCTTTATTTTTTCAGATGTGTACCTTTTATCTCCTAAGATAAATTGAAGTTCTCCAAGAGAAGGGACTAAGGAATACAATTTTCTTGTTCTGTCTGTTATTATAGTGGTGTACATATTAGAGGCTTAAATAGGTACTTCTTAATTTAGCCTTTCTCAACCAGTTCTTTGAGAAAATTTAACCCTAGAGAAAATATTTTGACCATCTGTTTTCTTAATTCTCAGAAGAATGGCACATAACTAGAAAAGTGAACTCATCACTTGTAACAGATTCTTGAAGGTGTTAGGGTTTAATTCTCCCAGGTTAAGAGGAATGGTTTGATGAACTGACCATCATCAACATCAAGATAAAAGTTTAGATAAAATAAGACCTTTAGTCATAATCATTATCTTAGAATAATACTATGACTGTCTGCATGTGATATTATAAAGGCATTGTTTAAGGAGAAACACTTCAAAGAACTTATTGTATTAAATATATGGATAAAGTATTACCAAATATATAAGGGATAGATTTGCTCACAGATTTTTTTAAACTTACAAAACATTTAACTAGAATAATTAAACCATTATTTAAATGAAATAAACATTTTAGAGATACATGTAAGCATTGCCAAAAGTTTTAATCTTCTAAATGACAAACATTTCACTCTAAGTAATAAAGCACAATGATACACATTTGCATCTGGTGAAAAGGGAGTGAAAGGAAGCAGGGACCAGGGCATCAATCAGTCTGGAACTACTTGAGATTTAGCTCCAGAGAGAACAACCCAGAGACAACTGTAAACATGGAAGAACAATTCCACCCTGAGAATATGCATTTATATTGAGTCTTTCTCCCAGAGGCTTTTGAGTTCACAATGGAATTGCCTGATTTAATGGGTGTCAAGCTTTCTTATATAGGTCCAGGCTGAGAGAAATTTGGAATGTCCACACATCCTCAGGAACAGGCAGAAGAAAACCACAAAACTGAATTTGTTACCAGTTGCCACAGGGATGTAGTTTAGCTTCTTGTAGTAAGGAAGGCCTATATCTCATGCCAGGTAGTGTGTGAGGTGAGAGAGAAAAGGTGCAGTTTTTATCTGAGAGAACCATTTTAATCCTGCTGTGATTAAGATGGAGGAGGAAAGAAATACCATCTCGAAGATCTGTTTTATAAAGATAGGAACGTAGAAGAGAAAACTTTTAAACCAGCGAAGTCAGTAAGTAGAGTAAATATAAGTACTTAGATACTTACAAATATAGGATGTTAATATAACTTTGGAGCCAATAATGGAAGTGAATGACAGGCAAGAGGAGACTTGAGTTGCTAAGAGAATGAAAATGAATGAAAATTAGGCACGATAAAAGCGAGAAAGAGAAAAGTTAATAAAAATAAAAAGAATGAATGATTTCACAGTTAAAGGGAATTTAATCAGAAATACTGGCATGGATAGGTTACTAGATGAAAAAAGGAAGAGAGATTCTGTTCGAAGAAGTCTTCAGGGCTATCTGTGAAGAAAGAAAATAAACGGTGAAATCAGGGTGAACACTACAGTTTTGAACTGATGAAGTTCATAGTTCAGCATTCACGGTCAAGCCTGAGGGTGGACTGCAGGAAGATACAGGGTGTTACAAAGGCAGCACGAAGAACTCTGCAGAATGAGGAATGGTCAACGCTGTGGTCATGCAGCTCAACAGTTAGTCTTATGAGGGTCATGGGGCAGCATGCAAGGAAGGGACGGCTTTCAGACTAGGGCCCTGGTTCACAGCACAGCCCCAGAAGACAAAATGATAGGTGCTAACAGGGAAACTGGCCAAAAGGCAGTCACAAAAGGAGATTCCTAGAAGGGCTACTGAAGATTAACTCGAGCACATTTGCACCTGGGTGAACAACTCTGCAGAGAATTATTTTGAGGCTCAGAATGTCAAGGAGAAGTGAAAAATTACAGTGAATATGGGTGCCAAACATTTTTGTGAACGCTCATGAGTCTTCCTGAATTAGAAATGGTGGGAGCTTTTAAGCACCAAAATTACATCTGATAGAAATGTTTAAGTTAAAAGCACACTGTCAAAATATTCCATCTCCTTTTACCAGGAAATAAATTCTTTATTTAGTACCATGCTGGGCAACACTGTTGAGATCTCTGTACAATGATGGTTAGTTCACGGTCCAACTAGCCATAGAGGATTATAAATATATATTTCCACATTTTAAACAGAATGGTGTATTACTTCCTATGTAGTTCATCAGATCTGATTTCTCTTGTAAATATAAGTAGGAATCATTTGCAAAATAGCAGTGTAGAATTTCCGGTGCAGACAGATGCTTTTTATATTTTTAAAGCATGAGCTCCTTTTTGCTTAATGCTCTGGGAAACTGGAAACTGATATGATTTTTCATATCAAGTTTAGTTTAACATATGGCAATGAGCTCACTCAGACTGTCTCCAAACTTGCAGTTAACAGTTTCCAGCCTACACAGGAAATGAAGCTGTGCTTCTGACGCATTCCCATTATATGGGAAGACCTCAGAGAACAGTCTAAAGTTAAACCACAAAAATTGTGTTTATATAAAGCGCAACATTCAATTTAAACCACAGTAGCATAGAAAGCTTCAGTTGATGCTTCACTTCCATTTTTGAGTTGCACTAGCAAAATATTTCACAGCATATCAGTAACCAAGTATCTGTTAAGTCTGTTCTTCAGCTTTTAGTTAGGTAGATAAACAAAGAACATGTTCTGAATTTGGATATTGCCTTTTCTAAAGTCTTTGGAAATCAGCTTACGTTTCTAAGACTTCTACTAGATTTTCATATATTACAAAAATAAAACAAAAGAAACACTTCATCTATTGAGAACCCTTGAAGGACAGAACTAAGGTTCACTTTGTGCAAAGTAACTGTGACATTCCTCTTTTTGAAAATAATTTTTTTAGTACACGTGTGTAGTACAGAATGATTACATTCTTCATGACGAGTTGATACAAGTACATAACACATCTTAATTCTTTTTTTTCAACCCATTCTCTTTCCCATCCTCCCCCTTCTCTCCATCTCTTGGTCCCTTTCACCTTTGCAAAAGATCTTTCTCCCCATTTCCTATTATTTATCCTCTTATCCTATAGAGTTTATGGAGAATAAAGCATTGACTATTGCTTACCTCAGCATTGTACAGAGTGGTGTGTGTTTCCATAAAATAGTTTCATATTGCCATACGGCTATACTTTTGGAGCTCCTGGGTTACTTTTTAAATATTTTTTTTGGTCAGCTTTCATTACCCACTACTATTATTCTAAAATTCTTTCTCTCCTTTCTCTAGTGTTCTAATGTTTTTATATCATATATTCCTTATAGTGAGAAACCAGACTAAGAAGTATGGCAAAGCTAAATTCTACTTAAAAATGAAGCTGTATAAGGCTATGAGTGTAGATTAGGAATATTCTAACAATGAAGCACAATGACAGGGGAAGAATGCAGAACTTTTTCTTATTATTTGTTTTCATTTGCTCAAGTTATGCAATCTCTTCGAAGTCTAGTTCCTCATTTGTAAATGCCTCACACAATTGCAACTGAGCTCAAATAAGATTTTATATATGTGTAATTAGTCTCATAAAGTTGTTGTGAGAATTAAATAAGGTCATATATAGCAGCATGTAGCACACTGCTGGCACAAAATGGCTTCCCTTGGTCTCTTCCCAAGAGGGCTTTCTTATTTAGTTTCTCGCTCTTCACTGCCACCCAGAGGGTTATTGAAATATTACTACTAGTGATTACTTCCTCTTCCATGAACTTTCAGAAGTTGTTAATATTTTGAAATTAACAAAAAAATCATGAAATTCTCAAAGAGTAACTTTTAACTGAATCCTTTAATGTTTTATCTTAAAATAATTTGTGTAAACATTAATTTATAATTAGACAAGGTTAATTATTTGCTAATAAGAAAATGTATTAGCACTTTTGAAATCAGTGCTACCCTTCTGGTTAGAAAAATGATAGACACTCACTAAAAGAAAATTGTACAATACAGAAAGCAGAAAAAAATTAACACAACTCTCAATATCCAAGATATGTATCTTTTCATTATTTTTGTGTATAGTTTTCGTAAATAAAACTTTGACAGTTTATATACAATTTTGTATTCTTTTCATACATATCTTTTATAACTTACATTATTACCAAGTTATTAATAAACTTAAATTTGAAATATTTTCATAATAATTTACTAAATGGATATAATTTATTTAAATATTTCCTTTCTGTTAGATGTTCAATTTCCATTAAAATTAACAACTTTTCTGTATTTTGTATTCTTCCCTATGATTGACTTCTAGAAAGACTCATAATACTAAAGGGTAAAAAGATTTGTAAGCCTTTTGCCCAGTGGGAAAACAGCAATCTCAGAATCATGATTTGACTACAAAGGCTATCCTAGCCAAACCTCTCTGGCACTTGTCCTGTTTACTCTGGATGAATGCTTCAGCCCTCTGTTTGACAGAGAATATCACCTGGAGCATGTTGCCTTTATTGATGCCAACTGCAATGAGCATTCCAAGGTCCTGATAATACTTTTCTGGGCCTTGATTTCTAATGTCTACTAAATATCTAATTTATCATATGAGAGACTGATACTATGATTATAATACTATCAACGTTTTACAGAAGATGACATGGTGGCACCATCAGCAGAACTGAGGTGCACATGTCCTTCCTGTGTTGTCTCAGGACGTGCACTACTCACTGGACTTGTGGCTGGCTGTGAGTTCCTGACACATAGAGTATATCCACAAATGCTCCCAAATACAAGGTTCACCAGGTTAGAAAGAAAAGATTTGACAAGCCCACTCATCGTGGAAAACAGAACGCCAATCCCAATTGTGAGCTATCCCTCCTTCCCAAAGCAGTATCACATGACCTTTAGAAAGACCTACAATTCTGCTGAGATCCAAGACTGAAATGCCAGGGGGAAATATCCCACTAGCTAACAGCTGCTCCAGCCACCTGGTTTTTCAGCTCCATTCACCATCTGATGGCAAATGCAGCGAGAAACCTGGACCTGGAATTCAGTCTTTCTTGAATTCTGAACTGTGGAAACCATGAGCAGTCATAAAATGATTAATTTTTTAATCCACCGTGTTTTGGGATATTGTGTTACCCAAGTGTAATAATTAGAAAAATAACTTTGAGATACACATTTTTAAAAATTCTGGATTCAATGAAAGCTGAGGTTTATAAATTGCACTATTATATCTTTTGGATTTGTAAAAACTATAATAATCCTGTTTCTTTTATTTAACATGATGTTACGCACCTTTTGAAAACTCCAGGATATTTGTCTTATAGCATACATCAATGTTTGGATTTATTTGATGGTTTCTTCATAATTGGATTAATGTTAAAGATGTACTATCAAGAGTACAGAAAGATATTTTTAAGTTATTTCTTTTAAAATTGTGGTTAAAATTCATTACAAGAGATTTATCCTCTTAAAAATTTAAGTGTGTAGCACAGTATTGTTAACTATTAGTACAATGTTTTACAAGATATTTTCAGCACTTACTTATCTTGCATAATTTAAGACTCATACCCATTAGACAGTAGTTTACCATTTCTCCCTTTCTCTCTTTTCCCAGTTTCTGGCAACCATTTACTCTGTGATAACCCATTTTGTCAATATCATTTGTTGAAGAGACTATCATTTTTCCATTGCATATTCTTGGCACCCTTGTCAAAGAACACTGGAACATAAATGTGTGGAATTATTTTGGGGCTCTCTATTTTGTTCCATTGGTCCATAACTTCTCTCTCTTCATGCCAGTATCACACTGATTTAATTACTGTGGTTGTATGTATAGAAGTCAGGAAGTGTGATGTTCTACCTTTGTCCTTCTGTGTCAAGATTTTTGGGGGTATTTTGACTCCTCTATGGTTGCATATGAATTTTAGTATTTTTTCTATTTCTATAAAAATGTTATTGGATTTTGGACAGGGATTATATTGAATCTGTAGGTTACTTCAGGTAGTATGGACATTTTAACAATATGAAATCTTCAATTCCATAAACATAGGCCATCTTTCCATTTATTTTTGACTTCTTTAATTTCTTTTGCCAATATTTCAGTTTTCAGGGTACAAGTCTTTCACTGTTTTGTTTAGGTTTATTACTAAGTACTATATGCTATTGTAAATTTGATTATCTTTTTAATGCTATTTTCATAGTTTGTTATTAATGTATAGAAATACACTAAGCTTTGTGTATTGATTTTGTATTCTGAAACTTTATAATTTCTTTCTTCTTTTGGGAGGGTTCTGGGGATCAAATTTGTGGCCTTGCACTTACTAAGCATGTGTTCTACCACTGAGCTGAAAGCCCAACCCCCACTTTATTATTTCTAACAGGGTTTTTGTTTGTTTTTTGATAGAGTCCTTAGGATTTCTACATAAATGATCATGTCATTTACAGAAATCATTTTACTTTTTCCTTTCCAATTTGGATGCCTTTTTAAAAAATTTTATTTTAATGGTACATTTTAGATATATATAGTGATAACATTTATCATAGGGCATTTGTACCTGTACATGATATATCTTGCTGCTGCTTTTTTCCCTGTTCCCCTCCCCTCCCTGTACCCCCTCCTTACTTCTTATTTACAAAAGCTTTGTTTCCTTTTTTTCCTTCTATTCCTTATTTCGCTTGTCCCTCTGTTCCTTTCCCCTTCCCCCTCCCTTGTTCCCTTCCCATTTGAACACTTACTTCCCTTTCCCAATGTAATACATTTTAGTCTTTATTTATACTTTCAGTTTCTCACACCAGAGAAACAATGTGGTATTTAAACATGTGTGTCTGATTTATTTCACTTAAGAGTATAGTCTCAAGGGGCTGGGGGATTTAGCTCAGTGGTTAGAGTGCTTGCCTAGCAAGCACAAGGCCCTGAGTTTGATCCCCAGCACCACAAAAAAAAAAAAAAAAAAAAAAAAAAAGAGTATAGTCTCAAGATGCATCCATTTACCGAAATATCTCAAGCTTATTGTTCTTTATGGCAGAGTAGTACTCCATTGTATAGAAAAATCACCTTTTCTTTATCCATTCTGCTGTTGATGGGCATTTGGGCTGTTTTAAAGATTTAGCTGTTACAAACTGTGCCGCTATAAACATAGGTGTTCATGTATCTCTGTGGCATGATGCTTTTAATTCTTTTGGGACGATACCAAGAAGGGGAATAGCTGGGTCAAATGGAACCTCTAGTTCTAGTTCCCTGAGGAATCTCCACACTGATTTCCACAGCGGTTGCACCAGTCTACACTCCCACCAACAGTGGAGAAGGGTTCCTTTTTCTCCACAGCCCCTCCAGCATTTGTTATTGGCTGATTTGTTGATAATAGTCATTCTTTCTGGAGTCAGATGGAATCTCACTATTGTTTTAATTTGAGATGCCTTTTATTTATTGTTTTCTTCTCTAAATGTTCTGGCTGGAACTTTCAATATTGTGTTGAATAATAAAGGAGAACGTGAACACCTTTGCTTCATTCCTCATCTAAGGATGAAAGCTCTCAGTTTTTCACCGACAAGAGTGATATTAAGATGTGGAGTTTTCACATATGACTTTTGTTATGTTAAGGTAATTTCCTTCTATTCCAAACTCTTGCTGAGAGTTTTTACCACAAAAGGATGATTAATTTTATCAACTGCTTTTGTTGCACTATTATGACAAGAGAGTTTATCCTTTGTTTTGTTAATGCGCTGTGTTATATTGATTTTCATATGGTGAAGTGTCCTTGTGTCCCTCTTGGTCATGGCTTATGGCCTTCAATATATTGTTGAATTGATTTTCTGGTATTTTATTGATTTTTATATTTGTGCTCAGCAGGGATATTGATTTGTAGTTTTTTGTAGTGTATTTGTCTGGTTTCAATATTAGGACAATATTGACCAAATAGAATGAGTTTGGAAGTGACCCTTTCACTTCTGTTTTTTGGGAGAGTTAAGAAGGATTGACATTAATTTCTTTGTGGGGAGGCATTTGATTACTGACTCAATCTCCTTACTAGTTATGTGTCTATTCAGATTTTCTATTTCTTCATTGTTCAGTCCTGGTAGGTTACAGGTATTTAGGAATTTATTCATTTTCTCTAAGTTGTTTGATTTGTGGAAGTGTAGTTGTCCATAGTAGTCTATTGAGATCATTTCCCCCGATGTGGTCAGTTGTAGTATTTTCTCTTTCATTTCTGATTTCATTGGAACCTTCTCTGTTTTATTATTTTTTTTTTTTTTTCTTGTGGTGCCGGGGATCGAACTCAGGCCCTTGTGCTTGCAAGGCAAGCACTCTAATCACTGAGCTAAATCCCCAGCCTCTGTTTTGTTCTTAGTAGGTAAATTTTGTCAATTTTGTTAATCTCTTCAGAAAGAAAAAAGCATTTTAGTTTCATTGATACTTCCTCTTGTTTTTATATTCTGTATTTTGTTTATTTTTGTTTTAATCATTATTATTTCCTTTCTTCTGCCAAGTTTTGGCTTAATTTGTTCTTCCTTTTCTTGTTCTTTCATGTTAACGGAAGTAGGTGTAGACTGTTTATTTGAAATCTTTCCTCTTTTTTTAATGTATGCACTGATTGCTGTAAGCTTCTTTTTATGCATACCATAAATTTTGTTATGTTTTCATTTTCATTTATTTCAAGATATTTTCAAATTTCTCCTTTGGTATCATTCACCCATTGGTTGTTATTTTATTTAATTTTCATATGTTTGTGAATTTTTCTCTTTTCCTTGTGCTGTTGATTTTTAGTTTCATTTCCTGTGGTTGGAATTGATATTTCATATAATTTTAGTATTAAAAGACTTGTTTTGAACTCTAACATGTGATCTATTCTAGAGTATCTTCTGTATACATTCTGTTGCTGTTAAGTGGAATATTTGTATACAACTGTCAGGTTCATTTGGGCTGTAGTGTTGTCCAAGTCCTCTGTTTCCTTACTGATCTTCAGTCTGGATGTTCTATTCATAGTTCAAAGTAGAGCATTATTTTCTGTTATTGTGTACTATTTCTACCTTCAGTTATGTCAATATTTGCTTCATATTGTGTTATATCTTCTGCAATATCTTCCTGTTTTATTGAATTTTTATTATTATATAATATCATTCTTTCTTTATCTCTTGTGACTATTTTTTTTAATTTACCAAGAACGTGTATTGGTACATTGTAGTCATCATAGTTAATTTGTACCTGTACATGATATATCTTGGTTTCCCCCCACTTCTCTACCCCTCCCTTCCACTCCCCCACCCCTCCTTATTTACAATAGCTTTATTTACATTTTTCCATTTTTTTCTCTTTTTTTCCTTTTTCCCTTCCCTCTTTTCCCCCCTTCCCTCTCTAGTTCTCTTCCCTTTTGAATATTGTCTTTCTTTTACACAATATCTATCATACCTTTTTGTCCTTACTTACACTTATGGTTTCTCATGTTGGAGAAACAATTCGATATGTAGTCATGTGTGTCTGATTTATTTCACTTAAGAGTATGTTCTCGAGATGCATCCATTTACCTATAAATATTTGAAGTTTATCATTTTTCATAGTACTCCATTGCATTAAAAAAAAAAAACCCATGTCTTCTTTAGCCATTCATTAGTTGCTGGGCATTTGGGTTGTTTCCAGGACCTACCTATTACAAATTGTGTTGCTATAAACATGGTTGTGCATATGTCACTGTGGTACAATGCTTTTAATTCTTTTGGGAAGATAGCAAGAAGAGGAATAGCTGGGTCAAATGGAACCTCTAGTTGTAGTTTTTCTGAGGAATCTCCACACTGATTTCCACAGTGGTTGGACCAGCCTACACTCCCACCAACAGTAGAGGAAGGTTCCTTTTTCCTGGCAGCCCCACCAGCATTTGCCGTTGGCTGAGTTCTTTATAATAGTTGTTTTTTCTGGAGTGAGATGGAATCTTAGCATTGTTTCTTGTAACAATTTTTGACTTAAAATTCATTTTTTCCACAACATGACAGCCCTGCTCTCTTTTAGTTACTATTTGTAAGGAATTTCTTTTGCCATCCTTTCACTTTCAGTGTGTGTGTATTATTAAATCTACAGTGACTGTTTAAAAAATTTTTTCTGCTACTCTGTGTCTTTTGATTGAATTTAATTCACTTGTAACTATTGACAGGAAAGCAATTATTACCATTTTGCTATTTGTTTTATGTCTGCCTTATGGATTTTTTTGTCCTCTTTTCTTTTTTGCTGTGTTCCTTTATATTTCATTGATTTTTGTCATGATATGCTTGATTTCTTTTAATTTTTTTAGTGTATCTTCTATAAGTATTTTCCTTATGATTACCATGGAGTTACTTGAAATAGTCAACATGTATATCCTGATATTTTGAGCTGATAACAATATAATATCTTCCCTCCTTTAAGTTTTTTTGTGAAGAAATATGTTGATAGTTTTATGGGGACTCTTTTGTATGTGAAGAGTTGCTTTTCTCTTGCTGTTTTTAAAATCCTCCCTTCGTCTTTCACTATTGACGTTTTGATTTTAACATGTCTTGGAAAATTCCAGATATAAGTAATTCATGAAACGATACGCTTTAAATTGTAGTATGCGTAGCACAACGAAATCTCATACTGCCCCACCTCATCCTGTCTGGGATGTGAGTCATCCCTCCTCTCGATGTCCGATGCTGTGTATACTACCTGTTTGTCCTATCCAGGACTCAAGTAGCAGTTCTTGGCTATCAGATTAACTGTGATGGTATCGTAGTGCTTGTGTTCAAGTAACCTCATTTTCTTAAGAATGGTTTGAAACCACAAGAATGGTTTGAGATCTTGGAGTGTATTTTCCATACATAGCGTAGGGTGTATATATAATTTCAAATAACCTGTCTTAGACTTATATGATTCTTTCATTTGCTGTTGAACTCTTGTAGTGAAATTTTTGATTCAGTTATTGGATTCTTCAGTGCCACGATTCTATTTAATTCTTTTAAAATAGTTTCTGTCTTTGTTGAAATTCACATTTGTTCATACATTTTTCTCCTGAGTTTGTTGAACACCTTTATAATGACTATTTTGAATTTTCTGTCAGGTAATTAGTCCATCTCCATTTCATTGGGTTTGACATCTGGAGATTTATTCTGATGCTTTAATTGGGCCATGTTTTCCTTTTTTCTTCATGTGCCTTATTATTTTGTGTTGGAATATGCACCTTTGAAAAAACAGCTGCCTCTTCCAGTCTTTAAAGAATGGTCTTTGTATAAGGCAAAACCTTTGCCATCGGCTGGGCCCAAGATTCCAAGGGCCTGTACACCTGTTATGGTTGAGTTTGTGAGTGTAAATTCCCAATTGGAAGGATCTACTATAGGTTCCCCTGCCCCTCAGCCAGGAACTTATACTCTCTTTCTCTTTCTGCTGTCTGCATGAAGCACTGCAGATTTACTGGAGCTGAGGCACACTACCTGCCTCCTTTTTGTTCTCAGCAGTCCTCAGCTTCTAGAGTAGTCAGATCCTGTACTGTCTGAAAGAGCCAATACAGAAGCCAATCCCTTAGAAAACTCCCTCAAAGCCTGAATATTGAATACACAAATCAACTCTTTCCCTTTCCAGGACAAAGCTGGGAGTTAGGGGTTTGCTCTAGTTCTTTGTGTATTGTGGCAGCAAGGGGTTTGGTGAGTCATTGTATGGTATTTTCATATTAACAGTTTTATTTTCATCAGGCCTCAGCATGGTACCCTTTTCTCTGTGTTCTTAGATTTAAGGCAAAATGAAACCAGTCACACGGCAGGCTCCTCAAAAGTCTGAATGTCGGGTGTAGGCCCTGGTCTTCTCTTTCCTTTTCCCCAAGGAGAAGCTGGGAGCTGGGAGTTTTCTCCCAACTGCTCCGTGCTGAGTCAGGTAGAGGCGCTATGGCAAGTGGGTTTTCCCGCTCGTTCGAAGGCTGGTTTCACGCTCACCTGAGGTTCCCCAGTCTTTTGTTTCTGGACTTTTCACAAAGGGAACTGGTCCACAAATTGCTGAGCTGGTGACTCCACATGAGGGAAGAGGGTCTAGAACTTCCTATTTTAGCCTCTTGCTGACATCATTTTATTTAAATGTTATATTAAATCACATTAGGAGGTGTATAATATCAGGTTATCTTGTTGAATTATCCACTTGTAGTGATGCTAAGTTTCATGACATGGTTAATGTAGAAAATGCCAGGTTTCTCCATTATAATCACCTTCTGTAATTAATAAGTCATCTATGGAAATAAGCTTTACAACTGTGTAAATAGATACATATAAGTATCTTTCAATACTTTTAACAATCACTGATGATTTTCAAATCATTGCAAAATGATGATTTTCTAATTCCATTATTTCTTTTGCACTTATTAACTGGCATTCTTCTCTATAGAACTCTCTTCTTTCTTTCACACTTTGAGTGTGTCTGTGACCTCACATTTTTATGTTAGCACTGTAACAAACTTAGTTACAAGAGCCATTTAATGCTGATTTCTGTCCTAACACAAACTTGTTCACTTTTAAGTGGCTTTTTTTTTTTTTTTTTTTTTTTTTTTTTTTTTTTTTTTTTTTTTTTTTTTTTTTTTTTTTTTTTTTTGTACAAGGTGCTCCACACTCAGTTTGTATTCCCTGTGTACCTGAACTGGAATTAGCCTTTTATCCAAAAAACTCATTAGTTTTGGGAAGAAAAATATTTAGGAATAAAAATCTGAGGGCTGAGAGTTTTGCCCCAGATGTCATGGATTCAAGGCCTCTTCAATAGACAAGAGTTAGGGAACTTGGTTGCTATTAATCTCAAATCAAATTCAACCCTTACCACCCTACTTTCTATTCTATATTTGTATTTCATGTTACAGCAAAAACTCAGTCCCAACGGCATTGATATTCTCTGACAGTGCTTGAAAAATGTTTTATACTTACAACAAAGATACTGCAACAAAAATTTATTAATAAAGCTTAAAATTTCTATACAGACTTTTGTCTTTGTTTTACTGTTTGCAGTCAGAATACTGTATTCAAAATGATTTTATTTTCTGTATTATATTGAATGTGCATTAAAAAAGTAATATATCCAATAGGCTATTCTGTTTATTTGTCTTCAGTTTTCAGGTTTGCTTACCCCTCATCTTTTTTATTTATTATTGTGACTATATAAAATATTTCATATTTCAAAAATCAAAGCTATACTCAGTGAAATGTCCCCTCCACCTCCCTATTCTCCTGTTTTAATACCCAGTAAGTAACTATATTGTTTTTTGGTGTGTTCTTCCTGTGTTTATGACGAGTAAAATTAAACATCTTTTCATAAATTCAGTAACTTTCCAAAGACCTCCTTCGATGCTATATTAAGAGAGAATAAAACCCGGTTATGCAAACCCACTTGAGTCAAGTGAATTGTGTGATTAGGTATTCCCATGGAAAAACCAATTTCCTTTGAAACTTGAACGATAGCACCTATGTAGGCATGGGAAGATTAAGAAGCAAGCAAAGGCCAAAGATTTTTCAATGTTTTGTGAATATAAAATAGAATAAGACATGATTTTTTTTAAAATTAAGGAACTTATAGACTCCTGGAAAATAAAGACAACTGATTATAGTACTGTGGGAAAGCTGTACTAAGGTCAGACCCAGGTGCTATGAGAACACAGAGGAGAAACCTAACAAATCAAACTGGAGGGTTGAGGGAGATCTATAAAAAAGTGACCTATGAGCCCAGATTTTTAGGATATCAGTTCCACCTGAGGTGCCAGCACATGAAGACATAGAATGAGTAGCAAACTGTGTTCGGAGAGTGAAGGGTACATACAGGAGATGACTGAAAGAAGAGTCCAGAAAAATGAGAAGGTACCAGATTTGATTTGTTTCTTTCCACGTGAAAGACTTTTCTCTTTATCCTGAAGCTTACAGGAAGCTATAGAAAGATTAAACAAGGAATGGCAACATTCATTTCATGGATCAACTGAACAAATTATCCCTACTTTGCAAGTCAAATCCCCAAAGAGGGTAATTTTGGCTTTGGGTGTCCAAGATACTCCCTACCAACGAGGTATTGCTTATGTGGAAATTGTTGATAACCATTTTGGTCAAATGCTGCCCATTTTACAACATGTAGTTTATCCTGGTTTTATTGTTCACTCTGATTCATGGACTATGCATGGTAACATTCAACTTTTCCTTGGTTTTCAACATGCTCAGGTTACTGTAATGATCCCAACTTTAAGTCATCTTTTGGCATGCATACCATACACTGAGTCCTAGTGAAACAAGTGTGAAACAATGTACAAGAGTGTGAGAAGAGTTTGTCATGATATGCTTGGGTCATATTTGGCTGAATTTATGTTGTGTGATTGATTTATTGATTTGGAAAACTGCTTTGTTTTCCTTTATTTTTTTTTTCCAGTGCTAGGCTTTCAACCCAGGGCCTTCATATGGTATTCATTCCAATGACTCCTATTTTTCTTAAGTATGGAGATCAAACAGACTTAATCTTTCTTTTGGTTTTATTAGTCTTACAGTGGCAAGTAATTATATAACACACTTAGTAATGAAGAACATTAATGGTAAGAGCTGATATGGAGGGTTGCATATGAATGAAATAAAAAGTTCTGGCTTTAAGTTAAAAGTATTATCAATTTATAAGTAATATCAATAAGATTTATTGTTTTAATAAAAATGAACAGAGCTCTTTATTTATGGTTCTTTAAAAGCACAGTAGATGCTTCCCCTTAGCTATAACTGCTTATTACAGCCTTTCTTTAAAGGACTTATTGTTATTTTTACCCAACATAGAGATGACTTGCCATTTCCTAGATAATGGCCTGAAATTTCAAGCCATTTACACATTTTCCCAGTACCAGGTAATGGACTCACATTAAGAGGTAATGTTCATTGCATTAAGGCCAATTTAACTAGGAGTGTTGAATCAGTGTGTTGTAGTGGTAGAAGCACTGAACTAAAAGTCAAAAAGGTTCTCATAAGAATATTACAGATGAGAACTTGAGCAAGCTGTCATCTTGTATTCGAGTTCCTCACCTAAAACTAGGATTAGATAGAAAACCTTGCTAGTCCTTTCCAGATTCAACGGTCCATTGTTTAACATCAAGCTAATTCACTATCATTTCCAAAAACCTGTGAAAGATTTAGGGCTGCTTAAAAATTTTTCCAAATCTCAAAATTTATTTATTTCTAAGTAGAGAGTCTGCCAGAATGTATTTTTTATTAAAATCAGTCTTATTATTACTCACAGTTGAATATGCCATAAATCAACTCATGCCCCAAAATGTAACTCTTCCTGCATTCAGTCATTTAAAAACATTTAGTGACCTCTTACTGTATTCAAAATATTGATCCATAGGAAGCATGAAGTTTAAACATATACAAATAATTCTTATAAGAAAAATGGCCTCTTATGTAATAGAAAAGATACATATACACTGAGGCAAGTGTTAGGCAAAATATGACATACAGACAGAGAACAACTGGAACTGAGAAAGTATTAATTCTATTGCTGATATATTCATAACAAAAAAATTCCATTTCATATCCTTCACTGTTGGATAATACTTTATTATTTTTTTAATATATGTGTATGTACAGATTTCTGTGTGTAATAGTACTGGTTATTTACTCCTAGACATTTATAAAAATCAGACAAACAAAAGATGACAATGGAAGTCATCTTTAATCCTGTGCTCTAGGATAACCACAGCTAATATTATGCTGAATTCCATCTAGTTTATTTCCAAGCTCATATTTAATTTTCTTGTAATTGATATTTTTTTAACTGACTATATCATGACTATTTCTAGTGTCACTAAAAATTACTAAATAACATGATTTTTAATTGCCGAATGCATTCCATGATAGGGAACATAATTTATTTTGCCAAAAACACCCCAAGTTTGGGCATTTATGTTTAATTCATTAATTTATAAAGTATTTTGCAGCCACCAACCACATGCCACAAACCCTTCTGGTGCTGAGGCTGTATAATAAGCAAGACATAAGACATATGACTGCAAGATAGTAAAATAATAAATAAAATCAATTGATTTCCTCCTAAAATGAATGTACTAAGGCTTTACAAACTTCAAAATTACTCCTTAGGCCCTCTACAAAGAGGTTCAGCTTACTTCCAAATCTCTGGAAGTGGCAGAAGATCACACTGACTGTTCCCAGAGGATTCTGGCTCAGCCATTGTGCCTGTCCTTCCCAAGTCTTTGCCGAGAACCTGTACACAGCCTTGCGCAGTCAGGGTTGAGAAGAGGCGAGGGGTGTGCACACAGATGACCATTCCGTACCAGGCCAAGACTAACCTTGGCTCACTCAGAATGAGGACCTGGGCCAAAATGATTCTTTGCTTGGAAGTTTCACTGAGAAACTACCAAGGGATGAAGAAATCAGCAGTTAAGAATTGAAGCTGATTTGTGATATGCAGAACTTCTCATGTAATCCTGTTGAGTTACGTATGGGATTGATCAATGATGATGCAGAAACGAAACAAACAGTACTTTTGAGGCAGAGAAGGAATATGTGTATTAGTTAGTAGTAGAGATAAGAGAAACTTAGACACATCAAAAGCATGTGTTGTATTCATGTTAAAGTCCTAAGACATGTTAGAGGTCAGTAACTCTCATTTATGTGGACCTTTGAGCTTCCTTGAACTCTGAAAACCTTCAAGTCCTCTAATTCCTGAATGTTCAGATTTCTGGACCCATTATAGGGATAACTTGTGGGAGTCTCTAGGCTTAAATCAGAGAAACTTGAAAGAAACAAATCTATGCACGAAGACAATTAGATGTGCGAAGAACAGTACCCCACAATATGTAATTCAGCCCACGCTACAGAGCCTGTCTCCTCAGCCTAGTGGTCTACAAAACCAGGTTCACTGCATTCACACTGACAGGAGAGCCCATTTCTCACGGACAGAATCAAGTTATTAAAGCCCATGAAATTACTAAAAAAAAAACTCAAAATGTCACCTACTAGTTTAAAATGCATAATTATAAATTAGGGAAGAACTGAACACTGGAATCTGTGCAATTAGAAGGCCCTATCCTGGTAGTCGGGTTGCATGGCAGATACTTACCAATTAAAAGACAACTTATAAAATTGTTTTGTAAATTACTGTTCCAGTGAGTACAAGGTTCTTTTTTTTTTGTTTAATTTTTTTGTAAGTTATTTTAATGGTACATTTTAGATGTACATAGCGATAACTTTCATCATAGGGGATTTGTACCTGTACATGATATATCAGTGAGTACAAATTTCTATGATCAATATATTCTTCATAGCAAGATGTATATAGGAAAGCAAACTGGAGTCAAGTGACAATTGAATTTAGAATCTGAACAATAAGAATTAGAAAAATTAATTTTAATGCCTGATGGTCTACTTCCCAACTGAACTCGAAATTCAAAATTCTATTAATTGAAACTCCTGCATTCAATCCACATCAGAGATTTCCAGGCCTGTGACACTGGAAGTGCTCATTTACAGATGACCAAGGTTTTCTGTCCCCTCCACGGGGGTAATATTTGTCTTTGCAACTTTTTATTTGCATGGTAGTCACTTGATTGACACGTCTTTTTTTTTTTTTTTAAGCAATTAAAGATACTTTGGTAACAGTGAAGCATTTCAGGCCAGAAAGTTATTCCAGTCAAAGAGTTTTCATGTTTGCTCTGATTTATTCCAGATAAACTTTGAAAGGTGTTTTATTGCAGCTGCCTCTAACCTCATTGTTGATAAGTAATTATAACACCTTGATATTATGTTGATGCATGATATTATGTTGAGCCACTGTCACCACAATACTGCTACATTATTCTAGCACTTTGATATTGTGCCGATGCATGGAAAAAAATTTTAAAACCTCACTAATTAAGTCCTGATCAGGTTTTCATTTTCAACTCAAATGTAGCTGAATGTTTTTAAGTCCATGTTTATAATATACATCAACCTTTCTTTAAGTAAACAAACTCATGTGGCAAAAAATAATAGTTTTAATTGAGGCCTGATGTATTACAGGATGTTACAATGGCTACCTTTCAAATTTATTATAATTAAAATTCATTCTTGCAGCTAATATATACTTTTATGTCAAGGCTTTCTCATTCTAACCTAATAAAAATGTCATCTGATAAATTAATAGTGTGCCTCATTTTACTTAAAAGTTTTTAAACTTTAACACAAACTTTATTCAAACACTCAATTTTACTGTGAGAACTCATAGGAAAGATATCACCTCTTTTTACTCCGTTCTGCAAGGCAGATAACACTAATGATAGCAGATTTCCTTAGGGCTAGATTGCCTGATGTCAAATATAGACTTCTTAACCACATGTCCACAGGTAAATAGAACTGCTTTCCAATATTGGAGCTGGTATACCAGAAGAAAGGCTTTGGATTCATTATTTGTCTTATGGTACTTGACAAGATTTGTCACTTATTTTGAGTCCCAGTGACTATCTAAGAGTATTTGCCTTCTGAAAGTTTTCTGAATCAAGAAAAAACAAATTTTCGACGCTTTTTTTTTTTAGCCCTTTATTCCTAATGGATCTCTTCATCAAGATAAATTTGCCAAATATTATTGATAAAGGCCTCAAGAGCAGCAAGATGTGTTAGAGTTCGCTCAGTTAGACTAAATTAGTGCCCAAGATTATCACAAGCTGTACTACAAGAATTTTTGAAATACAAAATTTTGGTGTATAATTAATGAAAAACATAGTATTTCTTATAGGGGTGAAAATTTTAATATAAATCCATTATGTGTGAATCAACTAATTTTGCATTTCTTTCATGTTAAATAAAATTCATTTGTTTTAGAAAATCCTGAAATAACACTATTACCAGGAAGCTCTTAATCGCCAAAGCAACTATTAGTTAAAAGAATAGGTTCATAGTTCTGTTGTTCCATGATTTGAAGAAATGTAAAATATCAGCATTTTGTGGATCATAAAGGGTCTTAAATTGAAATGTTAGCATTTTAAAAATATTTTAACTGAGTCCAGACACACAAACTTAAATATGAATGATTTCTTTTATATGGGAAACCCAAAGCATACATAATTAAAGAGCAAAATAAAAGACAGATAATAAGAAACAGGGAGATAGGTCTTCAGTTCATAAACAGGCACTGATTTCATTCCTTTTGCCTGTGCATTATTAGCAGAATTGAGGAAAAAAGAGAAGAAAGCCATAGATGACTCAAGACCTTTTAATATGTAAAAAAATATAGGTAAGTTAGGAAATCAGGTTATTTCTTATATTCAAATCACAATTGTTTATATTTTAGGGGTCTCAAGGTTGATAAACTTCCAAAAGGCTAAATGCCACATTTTTATATGATCCTCAGTTTTGAACACACTTGAAGATTTTTTTGAAGAGGAGTTACATTTATTTTTATCTCATCTTCTAGGAGCTAAAAAGTTCTAGAAGCTAAAAAATAGATACAGTTATTGAAAAAGAGGATATAACGAAAAATACCTGCAATTTTATTTGCAGGCCTGTAAAATTAAGGTCAAGAAGGAGTTAAGGTCAAGAAAGGAGTCTTTCAAATTTTATTCCATTTATTTCTATCTTATCCAATTTTTATCCTGATAGAATTTTTCTTCCACATTTGGAGATACAGTTTTTCATCCTGAATATTGGTAATGCCAGGGGCAAACCCATACATCTGATAAATGAACTTAGCTTTGTTTTTCATGTTAGTGATTTTCCTACTGAGAATAATTTTCCTTATACACCTTATTTCAATTAGTTCTTCTATTTCCACACGATTTTATACTACCTGCCTCAAGCAAAAATATGTGGAAATGGTTCATTGTTGCGTTGATCCATAAGTATTAAGAAATGAATGAAGAAGAGCAGTAACCCATTAAAGAGGGCTGCTGTGTAAGCTAGAAATACAGGAGCTAACAGGAATATAGGAATAAAGACTGTATTTACTTGTCTAATTCCTTTCATTTATACTTATAAAAATATAAATTTGCCTGTATCTTAGTGAAAAGGAGCAATCAAGCTAATGATTGCTTAAGAAAAAAATGAAACAAAAACCAAAAAAGCTGTTTCCCAATGGAAATAAGAGAGATTTATAGGTGAAAAACCTTGCTATTTACACAAGCAAGACTCTTAAAATTCTATTCACTTTCCAGGGCAGAAAGGAGGGTCAAGTGGAGCACTCCCTTGTTCTGCCATCAAGTTCACCCACTGTATTTCTGTTGCTTGTACAACAACGTGTTCCCATTTCTAGATATGGGTCCATTTGATTTCTACTACTGTTTTAGAGCTGGAACCTCATGTTGAAATGGCTGATACCCAAACCCTAGCCTCTACATCAAGGGTGATTTTCATGTGTTCTGTCATTTTTCGTTGTTTGAAGAAAAACTCCGTACTTACTGGATTGAGGATGACAGTGAAGAACAGTTCACCTCCTTGAATACTTTTGTCCAACTCTTTAGGACCTCCTGGATATTCTTTGTAGAAAATTGTGTGAGTGAAAAGCCCACAGGTCTGTCTTGGAAGAACCTGAAAGAAAAACAAATTAGGGAAAAGCTCCTTTCAACCAATTATTCTGTCAAAACTTTTTCTCGCATGAAAAATGATTACAAGGTGGTGTGATTATTTAACTCTAAACCTGGAAAAATCCTCACACTCTTGGAAAGAGAGAATGAGATTAGTATAGAAGGAACCATGAAACAAATTGCAAAAATATTTTAAAACTAAAATAGACTTTGAATTATTTAATGTCACTTAAAATTTCAAAGTCAGTACTTTTGTTATGAAGCCTAGTATGCTTTAGCATCTTAAGAATAAAAAGAAGCAAAAATGAGACTAAAAATACTGAAATTAGCTGTGCTACATTGTAATCTTCATAGACAAAAATGTAAACAATAATACCTTCTTCCAAATTCTATACATGCTTTAGAAAATGATGTCAATTATTAACTTTAATGTGCCCCTTAGGAAATGACATTTAATTTAGAACAAGTATGTGAAACACAAATCACAGTATCTGCTTTAGTCTGAAAGTACTTCTGCAAGATGTAGCAGTTGCTCAAAATTCCAGGTGTGAAGGCTGCCAGTTCCAAGAGTTAAAAAAAAAAAAAAAGATTATCCACTTGGTAATTAGCTTTTAGAATCTCTAATAAATAAAATGATAAAGAGTCATTTAGTAAGTGAAAAGTCTTTTTTTTTTTTCATCCTTTGTATATTAGTACTCAACCCTTCTCGGCTTTTTGGCTAAGATCAAGTATAGTATATTAGTACTCACTTGGCATGACAGAAAATCAATGAGTATATTTTGGGAAACTACACATTTTTATTATCATACACAGGTAAGTCTGTTGCTCATTGCTGTAAGGAAATAGATCTTCATTTTTATTGTTTTTAATCTTAAAGTTCATTTGATTCAGTATGGCTTTCAAAATATGACCTGTTCAGGACTTCCCATGTTTTGCAACTATCTACAAATATACTAGTTCTTTATTTTCTTTATTTTTGTTTTAATTTGAATATATATAATTGTAATACATTTTTATCTAATTCTTGGACAGTTTTCTTGGGGAACAATCAGCTCAATCAATATATATTGCTGAGTAAATACAAACTATCCTATTTATTTTAATAAATTGGTAAAAGTTATACTACTAGAAAGTATTTTATCTTGGAATAGCTCCAAAGAACTTCACTTTAAATCATGGAGTATTAGCTTTATTTGAAAGCATTAAATATTTTGAAAGCATTATACATTGTTATGCATAAGATCAACAACAACAAAAAAGAGCTAAAAGAAAAGACAGTCTAATTGAAATATATTTCCTAACAAGTCTTGAAATATTGTTTTCTGGAAATTAAAGCTTTATATATCTTCATTTATTTAGCAAATACTTATTCCAAACTTTGTGGTAGTCCATGAGAGAATATGAAGATAAATGTCTTCTACACTGGAAGAATTTGAGATATAAATTCAAAAGCTACATAATAAAATGCCCACATGTGATTAAATGCCAGGTTAGTGTTACATTTTAAAAGTATGTGACTCTAAGTAAATCACTTTTAAGATGCAGTTTGATTATCTTTTTGGAAAATTATAGAATACATATAGAGCTGTCCTCAAAGCTTGGTTGCCCAAGTAGTTTTCTGCTAAACAGAGAGAGAAGTGAAAAGTAATTTGAATTTTGTCTTCTTAAATTATTTAAGTTGGAACATAGTGAAGAGGAAATTTCAGGTTTTACCCTGCAACTGCAGGAAGGACTCCTGCTGAGAATATAAGCATCATCTTGAGAGGCAGCAGACTGCAAGGTGAAGCAGCGGACCACCCAGGAGGTGAAAGGGCCGATCAGGAGTGCAGTAAGGGTCATGTTCACAGCCGGGACACTTAAATGCAATGCTCTAGGACACAGAACATGTGCCTTCAAATAGCTTTCTCATGCTGGAGAAGGAAGGAGAGACTTTTTAAAGGCATTTTGCTCTGGATTATACTCTCTATTTGGTTCTTGGAGTGTAATACTATCAAATTTAAACTTTTAGACACTGATGAAACCCCTGGAAACCTCATAGCTGCATGGTTATGAAAGCCACCGTCAGCAAGAATTTTTGCCAATAGTACCTGAAGCCAATGTCTTGTAACTAAGGCTTCAAACTAGCAAAACTGTCAACAGTACTTGTGGTTCATAAAGACTACCTGGCACTGTCAGTAGGATTAATGGGAGTCTCTGCCAATGGGCATCTGTATTGGCAATGGGTAGTAGTCAGAGTGTATCTGATTGCTGAGAGGTCTCTGGGTATCTCTAGAGGTCATACTTAAACAACCAGGGATTAGAGTAGAGAGTCTTTGTATCCAACCAATTATTTACTGTATGAGGACAAAAACTGCCCAGTTGAAAATGCAAGCCTAGAG
The DNA here is from genome assembly GCA_004026905.1 of Hystrix cristata. Taxonomy (NCBI): domain Eukaryota; kingdom Metazoa; phylum Chordata; class Mammalia; order Rodentia; family Hystricidae; genus Hystrix; species Hystrix cristata. The sequence goes on along the minus strand of PVJO010000778.1, from coordinate 56,377 downwards.
GCTTAGAAACTCTAGGATGAGGACTCAAACACCTTGAAATTTATGATTGTTATATCCCTAGGAGAATACGGGAACTCAGGAGAATAAGATCACTGTAGGCTGAGTTTGTTGTTGAACTGACATATACCAAGGTGTTTTACAGTAAATTATGTATGGTATAGTACTTGAAATCAAAGAATAAATGGCACAGAAATTAGTAGTTGCCAGAAAGTCATCCAAAGTGGAAAGAATGCAAAAGCTTAAGAAACAGCACTACTGCTGTAGGCCTGTTCAGTTGGAGTGAGTGTATAAGCTGCACAGAAATGGAAGATAGAAAGGCAGACTTTCTAACTTGTTTTCAGGACCCAGAAGAACATATTGAAAGGCATGTAAACAATGTAACTAATAAAGGTTGGAGAGCTCAGCATGAAGGCAGCATTATACAAGGATTCAAATGTTGGCACCATTTATGGGATATGCTGTGGTGGTGGTGGAGTGGATAGAGGCTATAAATAGACAAAGTAGGAATTAGCATAATAGGTAACATATGAAAATCAAAACAATTAAGATGGTGCTAAAGCAAATAAAGATATTATAAAGAAATTACTGATGGAATTTAGAGACTGATTGGAAATGGGGTCTCTATGTGATGTTCAAATTGCAGAACTGAATTGGGAATAGCAGAATTAATAGCTGGCTTTTGAAGGAAGATAATGAGTTTTACTTTAGGTTTTTTGAGTTTGATTTATGAATGGGTCATTAAAATTTTTTTCCTCACCTCATATAGCAAAAGACATGTCTGACCTAAGGTTTATAACTCAGTTCCTTGCTCATTTTTTCTTTGCTGTGTCTTACTAGGAGGGCACATAGGCTCTTGGGTACCAAATTGTATCTTTATTTGGATGGCTCCTAGCACTTTCTTCTCTCTCTCGCTCTCTCTCTCTTATTGAACAATGAACTGCTTGCTGAACATTTCTCACTTGGAAATTCTTATAGAAGGGCTCATAAACCAAATATAGAGGCTTTCTATGCAAAAGTCCAACCATGAGGACAGCTCTGTCAAAACAAGAAATCTGTTAGAGCTTTTATTACCTGCAAGATTCATGCATTTATAATACAGGTAAAATATGTTTTTCGGGAGAAACAAAAACTGAATATATCTCAAGGGAAATATCCCAGCAAGTTTTCTGGCAGTACAGAAAGAGACAAGAAAAACAGAAAAAAATCTTGAATAAAGTCTTTATAGACTTAAATTCACTATTATAAGAGTGCCTATTGTTTTAAGATGACAAAAGAGCATTTGGCTACTGGTAAATTATCATATAAGGCAGGTCTTTGAAACTCCCTCTGGTCAGAAGGCTGGAAGCTTAAGGTACAGTAAGTTCATTTTCATACTGCCTAGACGAAGGGCAGGCTGGAATAAAATGTGGCCATTACATCTCCATCTAACATTTATAACATTGTTTTATTGAGGCAAAATAAAGATATGAGTTGAGACAAGTGAAATGTCATTGTCCCTTCTAATTTTTGCAGAGAGAAAACTGTAAGGAAGTCAGTTACACCTAATTCTAGAGGGTAGATATCTGTTTGAGAATTATTAGGGGACCCATTCTTATCTTTCTAGTACTTTCTTGGACTTTCTGGCTTGGGAAACATTAAGATTTAATTACTTATTTTGGGAGGTCTCAGAAAATATTAGGTAGTAACGTATTTTGATAATATACATTTGGCACCAGTGTAGAAAAACAAAGCAAAACAGAAACACTCTGGAGAAAATTAGGCAATGGATAAAAATTATTTCATTGATGTTATCTGTCTTCTGTTCTTTGTATTATCAGCTGATAATGATTATGCAGGACTTGACATGTGGCTTCTTGCTACAAAGTGTTTTTAGGCTAGTGTAGTGAAAAGAACACAGTTTGACTGGCTTACATAAGGGCAGCATGGTTAATACAGGGAGAGGTAGTTTTTCTTTTACCTTAAATAAGTTTTTGAAAAAATGATGGCTTCTAAAATCCTCTGAAATTTTGACATAACTTTTAAAAAAAAATATTTACACAGTGGTGCCAGCTAATCAGCACTGTCAGTTTCAAAAAACATTAATTAGAACACTTTTGCTTAGATAGTACAAATATGCTTCCTACAGCATATTTGAAACTTTTCCTACAGTCAAGCTTTAACTTTTTGCTCTTCTTTTGTTCTTTCTTCAAGTGAGGAATATAAATCTAGAAAAATTAGGAATAATGGAGGAAGCTCACCATGATGTTTTTGTGGATGAAGCCCCTCCGATATCTAGCTGGTTTCAGATGTGGATATTCTTCAGTGCTGGTGATTTTAATATTCCAAACCTTCTTCCAAGCCTCGTAAAGCTGAACATGTACAGGGTAGACACCTGAATGGTGTGGGGCCACTGCATAGCCCATGTCGGTAGGAATGCCATGCTCCTAAGAGCAAAGAAACATTAGTAATGGGAAAATCTGAAGTGACCATATTTTTACCCTGGGATTTTCAGTTGTAGTATGTCAAAAGTACATTTGTTTAGTAAATCTATCATTACATATTGCTAGGTAAAGTTAAAGTGATAGATATTAAGACCTCTAGACTTCATGAAGCTAGGCCATCATTCAGCTGTATTGAACCCGATACATCATCTAACGTGGTTTAAGAATTGGGTACAATGATAAAAGATGGGACAGACAATGTCAACACATCCTTCATAAAGCCACCTGTTTTTCTTCTCATATTGAATGAGTTAAATAGAAAACACTTGCTTACAAACAATATTCAGCATGTTCCACAAAATAAAACCAGTGTTTATTAAAGGAATAGTGAACACTGTAAGTGCAGTAGGCCCGCTGACAGGATTTTATTTTATTTGCTGCACAGTTTCCATTAAGTTTGCCACATTTCTGTTGGTCCCTCAGCATGTGTGGACCACTAATAGACAATGTTCCCTGTCTCAGAAGAGGTACATTTTTGACTGGCTAATGTAGTAAAATTCTGTAGAGCAATTTTCTTTGGAGTAGAAGTCCTCATAATGAAAATAGAAAGTACTGAAAAAGCCAAATTACAGAAAAGGAGCCCAGTTTTTAAAAAAAAGCTTCAAAATTACTCTCTCTCTCTCTCTCTCTCTCTCTGTCTCTCTCACACACACACCGTACTTGTGGAATAACTAATCATGTGGCACAATGTCTTTTATTCACTTGGACCTACTTAGGTTCTGTCAGTTCCAAAATAAACCTATGTGAAATCTGGATCACTGTGGAGGGAGCTTGGGACAATTTTGTGTTACTGGAACTGTTCTCCACCTGAGGTGGCCCATTAATCCCGATACGTTGCTGTTTGGCATACTGGACAACTGCAAAAGCACAAAAGAAGAAACATATCTTTTCGAAAAGGACACTGAGTTTCAGTAGTTGACGTATATTTTTTTCTCTTGAATGATTTTTTTTTAAATTTCTGTTTGTGTTTGTATTTTTCAAATGCTTGATAGTCTTCCAAGGTTCCACTTAAACTGGCTTCCTCTGAATTAGTCATGGCTATCTTTGTGCCAAAGAGCAATTTTACATACTGAGAACTGTTGAATTAGGCTGCTAAGTGGGTTGAATTGTAGAAATGCGCTATAAATGGATAAGAACAAAGTAAAAGAGGTATGGGTAGCTTTGTCTTTTAAACTAAATAGCAAAAAAAGATAAAGGAAGTAAATGGAGCACAGAAGAAAACAGGCTGCCAATGGCTTGCCATTCCCTTAGCATCTGTTCAGATTTCTTCAAAGGGCATAAAAAGTCCTCAAAGTTTGGTTCCAATTTAGCAACATCATGTAATCTATCATCATTCGTCCCCCTCTTCCCATGTTGTCATTTCCACTGTGTCTTGCCTTATGCTGTACACAGTGTCCCCTTCAAGTGGAGTGCTGTGTTCCTCTTAGGAACCCTGTTCAGTGCTCAGAACTCAGTTTAGTCAGCTGTAGTTGAGGATGCGAGAAACGACAGCTCCCACACTGCTGCTGTGAATAGGTGGTATTGGGGGTGGGTGGGCCATACCTGTGTTGCTGAAGGATGAAATGGTGAGATTAATGTCCTTCGTTTTATCTGCAACCTTTTCGAAGTTTCCATTACTATGAAAACTATTATAACATTTAGAACACCACTAAAATTCAATTGAAATATCTCATTGCTTTCTAAACTGGTTTTTAAAAAGTCAAACTAAAGCAAAATTTTCAACTAAAAGTCATGTACCAACATATAATTTATGTTAGAAAAGGTCAGTATTCATCTAACGTGGTTTAAGAATTGGGTACAATGATAAAGACCAGATGAAGGAAAGTGAATTTCAATCAGAAATATTGTAAGGAAAAAACTGAACAACTGTAAGAATTTTTTGAAGAGCATGGGATGAAGGAAGGAGGAAATTAAAAATGACTGGAACTTCATTATACAATTAAAATGTCTGCAAATTTGTATAAAGTTCTGTTGATCAAATGTTCAACCTCAAAATAGTCAGTTATATCTTCAGGAACTCTGTATAATGAAAACAGTCCAGCATACCAGAAACATTTCCATAATTTTAGATTATTTAACAATATTTGGCAACAATTATATACATAGTTTTTCATTTTATTTCTTGCTTTTGACTATGAAGTTTTGTCTTTTATTTGTGTGGTGGTGTAGTATGGTATAGAGGTACTACTCCTGGACTCACACATATATGGCCATTTCACTCTTCCATTTACCATGTGTGCGGCCTTAGTAAATGACTTATAACCTCTAAACCTCATGTTCTTTTCCTAAAATGCTGGTCAAAGGGTACTTACCTCAAAGGTCTTAGGGGTAAATAAATAACACATGGAAAGCATTTAGTGAAGTTTCTGAAATATGATACCCATTTGATAAATGCTGTTTGTTATTGTCATGACTACCTTGCCTCCATTGTTTTTACATACTATGATCCATTGTTTTTTTCTTTTTGGTGCTGGGAATTGAACTCAGGGCCTTGTGCTAACTTCACCATTGTAATGCGGGAATGGCACACATTGCTTCTTCTTCTTTTTCTTTTTTTGGAGGGGGTGCTCGGGATCGAATTCAGGGCCTTGTGCTTGCAAAGCAAGCACTCTAACCACTGAGCTAAATCCCCAGCCCCAGTACATACTATGATCCAATTACTCACTGTACTCTGGAAACTGACACTTCTGGGTTACCTTTTCTTTATTCTTAAGAGACAGACTTTTTTTTCTACTTTCACTGTGGATTTTGGGATTCTCTCTCATGGGGATTCTCTGGTAAACTCTGACTTCTACCCTAGCTACTTTTTTCCCGGGCCTATAGCATCTTGGATCCAGGAACTCTGTAATCAATGTAAAGATTTTCCTAGTGGAAGAAGATATGGACCAAGAGAACTGGGGAATATGCTGTATTACTATAAAATATAAGTCAAACATTTAGAATATAAGTGTGACTCATTATTCTGAAAATTGAACTCTTCAATCTCTCAGTCCCCAAATCTTCTCTTTCTTTTTGGTGCCTCCATGTTATTAAATGACAATATCAATTATCAAGCAACCAGATGCTGTGTCAAAAAGCTAGATGCCATTTTTGACACTTTCGAAATCAATCCTAAACTCAGTCCATTATCATCTCCTATCAGAACTATTTTCAGTACATATCCTAAATCTATCCACTTTTCTCCAATTCTGTCATCATCACCTTAGTCCTATTCACTATCCTATCCCATGGCTGTTTGGCATAGACTCCTAATATTTTACTGTTTTCCTCTGTTGCCTCCATCCCCTCTGTTCTTTACTCAGCAGGCAATAATATTTAAAAGACACTCATATGATTATATGACCTTATATTCAAAATTCTTCCATAGTTTCCCTTTACAACTAAAATGTAAAATACCTAGCATGGTCATAAGCCTTGCATGATATGACCCTTGCTTCTCAATCTAGCCTCATTTTTTTTTTTTTGACACTTTCCCTCTACCTTTCACTATATTTTGATCACATTAACCTTTTCCTGAAACTCACCAAGTACTTTGCTACCTTGGTATTCTCCCATTTGTGGTTTTTTCAGCCTGCAGTCTTCCTACTCCAACTCCTTATCTGAACAAATCTGCAATCTCTTCTTTGTAAAATTAATTATCTAATGTCTCTCTTGCACGATAAACAATATGCTTCATGAAATGAAGTCTGGGTTTTGTTTTATTCACTGCTGTGCCCAGACTCTTGCTAACAACAAGCACTTGAATAATATTAGTGAACATATGTGTACACTGATTCTAATCACCTTCTAATTTTAATTTTTCTGCTTTCTGAATTATCTCCATTAAACTATCAGCTCACCTGAAGAACAGATGAAAGGTAACTCACAAGAAATTTGAATGCCTATATAACTCAGGGCCTGTGCTTGCAAGGCAAGCACTCTAATCACTGAGTTAAATCCCTAGCCCCTAAATAATACTTTTCAAAAAATTCTCGAGATAATAGTTAAAATTATTTCAGTGCAAAACAAACACATTTGTTTGTCATTTTAAATTTATATATTTTAAGTTTTACTGTGTAAAATTTAAAATTACAAGATCTTCTTAAATTATTAAAAATTTTTCCAAATAGAAAATGTGGAAATAATAGTTCTATTAAGCAAAAAGTGATGATATAGTCCTTAGAAAAATTTATCTAAAACCTGAAGTGTATAAGAACAAAATTAGCATTCAGGTATTCAAGTAACCCAATTAACTTCATTACTGAAGAAATCATTGTTTATTACTATCTTTGATAGTATTTCTTTACTTAAACTCTTACTAGTAATTAAGAACGGTATTTTACTTTTAATGTTTGTCTCTATTTCAATCTTTCCAAACAGAAGAAAGTTTTTAATTTCCATTAATGACTAGAAGACCCATTACCTCTTTGGATATTTCACAGACTACCAAGTATGTAAACTAATGTAATTTTTAGAAAACCTACAATGATAGGAAGTCAAACAGCTACTGAACAATCTACAGAGAAAAAAGTGTAAAACTTCATTACAGCATAATTTGTACGTACTTCTAAATGCTTTTTCTGCATTTCATTTTGGTTGGGATGTCCCATTTTCTCATTATGTAGAAGTTTATGCTTTGGTTAACTGTCTCTCAGTGTTGAGAATTTACATTCACAATTTACATAGCTTAAGATAAAACATCTATTTATATTTGGTATTTTGGAGTTCTTTCTTTCTTCCTTTTTCTTTTACTTTGACTCTTCAATGGCTTCCTTAAGAACAGTAGCTATTTGAGATATTATTTCACAAAAAGAATACATTTTTTCCAGATGATAAGAGCATTTTGGAAAATGAGATTAGAACCCTTTTAACATAAAAGGTGAATGTGGATACACACATGCACACAGACAAAATATATGAAAAAACAAATTTATTAAACTGTTTCTTTGAATACAACATTTTTAAAATTTCTGAAGACAATTTGCTTTCCTAGTGTAAAACTGATGGTCCACACACAAGTTTCAGCTTGTGAGGACCTGCAGGGCCTGTCACACCTACACAGCAGCCGTGACTGAGGAGGAGTGAAGCCTGGCAGTGAGTGTGGGCAGGGCGGCCTGATACATGTAACATTCTGTCCAAAGGAAACTGAACACCACCAGACAAATCAGGATCTTCTTCCAGGTTAGAGAATTAAGGGTTGGTACTACACCCTGTGATTATTAAACATTCAAGTAATCTCTGGATAAATGATGGTATTTCTCATCTGGCTTGAAATTTAAAATTGTCAAAGATAGATTAGCAAAATTGATTTTTTTTCAATTGTGAAATATAGGGGTTCTATAAGTAATCGCTAAGTTTAAGATTTAAAATTCCATTTTCTTTGGCATAAATCTTTGTGGTTTTAGAAATAATCTTGTATTCAGATGATAAATATAAATGAACTATTTTTAATCTAGGATTTAATCTTAATCTACCATGTACAACTTTCTTTTCACATATTTAAGGAGGTATAAAGACATATTTATAATAAATTTGCCTGATGGTGATAGATTTGGCCATTGTATATCTGCCTAGCTTTCTTATGTGGCGCTGTTTAATTCACACTATAAATTTCTCTCTCTTGGCTGGTGTGGGAAAAACCTTCTGTGATGATCATGCTATTTTTAATACATTTGGTTTAAGGATTTAAAATCATCTTTTGATGGTAGCTCTTGTTGTATAGTAAAGAATTTGGCTGGCCTTCCTCATTCCTGTTTCCTGGTGGATAACCTCTAAATCCTTAGAATTTCCCAAGTAACGGGAATGTCCTTGTTATTTTTACTGACCCCCTGAGAGCATATGTGAGTTTATGTCATGACTTAGGATGGGATCTGGCCATGCTAGAAAGACCAAGCATGCAATTACAAAGTTGGTGTTTTGAGGCAGGTAATGTCAGTCTGACCTCTAGGTAGGAAAGAAGAGTTGGGGATTGAGTTCAATCACATGGCCAATGAACCAATCAACCACACCTATGTAATAAAACTGGCGGCTTAGGCAAGTTTCCCTAGTGGCTGGTAATATCCCTGTGATCCAGAAACCTTACTAAGGAGATACTTGCAGTTTGTCTAATAAAAAGCATGCCTACAGTAGCAAAAACCACAAAAGTCTTTGGATAATGATATTACAGGTGTTAATAATGAGATGTGGGATTGTAATAATTTATAAAGCAGAAGTGTGTCCTTATCATTCTGAAGTTATTTATCCCTCAAAAAGTGTACAGTGTTTAACTATATGGAAAGGAAAGAATCTTAACACGTTTTATACTCAAAGATAGCCAAACCCATGAGAATGGAATTATCAATGTGCCAGGAATCCTGGAGACAGACAGCAGCAGAGTATCATGAGAAAGCATAGCTGTGGGAGTCTTCGGCTCAAGATCATTGTTTCACTGCATTAATCATGGGGAGGGGTTATATTACTTCTCCAGTTCTCTATTTTCTCATCAAGTAAGGGCTATAAACCTAATTATTTCACAGAATTGTACAGAATGGAAGATATAAACAGTGTTACTGGTTGTGTTGTTTAATTCCCTTTCATTCAATTAACAACATTCTCATTGTTTTTCAAACAGCAAATAAAATGAATCCTTCCACCATCACTTCTGTGCTCAAACAATTCAGAATTCTTACTTAATCAGACATTCCTAAAATATACACTGCCATGATAAATTATATTTTAAAAAAAGTTTTACTCAGTGGTATAAATTCCCGCTGGCAAAAGTATGTGATATTATGTTATGTATACAATGGGAGTTAAGGAATACCCTTGGTATACCATAAATACAAATGTGACAAGTATGTAGCAATGAGATCAGCAAAAACTTTCTTTGACATTACATATTTCCCTTTCAGGTATAATGCAAAGAAACAGCTAAATTATTTGATGAGTTGGAATGATATTTAGGAACCCAAATACATGAAGAAATTTCAGAAGAAAAAGTTAAGCTAAAATTCAATACCAATAAGGAAAAAGGATTAAAAAGATCACATACTCTAATTTAACATTCATTTTCATTTGTAATCTCTGAGAAAAGCAGTATCCAGGGTCAAGTGACAGATTCGCTCCCAGTCTTCCCTAATGCCTATGTAATTTAAATTCATATTTTATTCTCTTAGAATAGATTCTCATTAGAATTTCTGAAGCGCCATCATATCTTTGTTGAGTATCTCATAAACACACCACTAAAACATGTGCCTTTTGAGAATACTCCAAAGAATGATGTAAACACTTGTACTTTGCACAGGCCAGGTTGATTTGTTTGTTTTTTGAATTGCTAGGATTTATTCAAGTAAACACAAGAAGGGAAGTTAGCAGAAGAGTAAAAAAAAAATCAGTGATGCTCTATTTTGTATGGTGTAGTAAAATGACTGAAAATAATGATCTTGGGGAAAATAATGACAATGGGGAAGTTGGAAGATTTGGTTTAATCTAGCTGTCTCAGAGTTTGAAGCATTGAATTTTATTTGGACGACTGGGGTCTCTGAGAGATAATAAAGCTAGAAACAATTCAGGGATAGTCTCAGATTCCCACAGAACTTTCAAACACATTTAATCTTTCTGAAACTACGAGGTTGATTAAATCAGCAATCATTAAAAGTCTGCATAGCACTAATCTTAATTGAAGCCTGATATGCCTCAAAGACTCAAAAAGTTGGTAATGTTTGTTTGTTATAAGTATTATATGCTCTGTGGTATTTATAATAGCCACCAGGACAGTAATGTTTGTGGTGCTAGTTGCACAAACACAAGAAATTACATAAATCAAATAAGCAGCTATTTAAGAGGAAAAGACTATAAAACATCAGATTTTAATATACTGAATTTGCTTTAAAATACCCTTTTAGGGAAGTAATAAAATTGTGATATGAGTTTTGCGTAAAAGCAATCAGTAACAGTATTAATAGCATGGCAAAGTTTACGTGGGAGTTTGACAGACTAGGGATAAAATTCTTTCTCCAGCTCTCACTGGCTGTGCAGTCTTAGGAAAATTATATATAAACTCCTGAACTTCACTTTATTCATAGTTAACATGGGAATAATCAGACTTATAGGTGGTTGGGAGGATTAATTAAGGATGTGAGGAAAGTAATAAACACAATGTCTGATAAATATTTGGAGCTGAACAATTTTTCTTCCTAGCTTTCCTTGGGCAAGTAAAAAAAATCTTCCTGTTGAAATGCAAGTTTCTTTTACATGTATGGAAAACAGAATCATAGAATTTTGAGTTTTACAGCATTATTTGACCCTAGTATAAATTAGAGAAAAGGAATGGAAGAATTTGGGAGACTAGTTTGGAGGTTGCTATAATGATCCAGAAGTAGAGTGGAGATGAAACATTTTGAAAAGGATCAGAGAATGGTATAAAAGAAAGAACTGACAAATTACTGAATGATTGAGAATGGAGTGGGAGATAGAAAAATTCCAAAGCGAATTCAAGGTTAGCACTTGAAAAGAATTTATTTTTATTTATTCTGCCTTTATTTCTATCCTGGCTGTGTTTATAACCACCTTTAAAAAAACATGTGCCCCTTTCATTTTAACTAAATATAAATATTAGAAAACACAGTTAAAATTCAGAAGCAACATGCATGGATCTGGAAGTAAACTTCTCTCACCCCCATTCCTACATCCTACCCTGGAATTTATAGGATAATTCGTAAAGGCTTTTAGTTCATTTTATGTCCACATAGATTGGAGCAGAAGAGACTGTTTTCATATAGAACATGTGCTAAATTTACCTTTCTTTTTACAAAACCAGTTTAAGCCACTAGATACATGTTCTGGAGATTAAAATCTACCATTTCTGTTACAAGGAAAAGGGAATGGAATTGAGGAATACTTTTTCTGCACTTCCTATCTTACTAGAAACTATAAAGTCTGCCCATAGAATGGAAAGAAAGGTAATCTGGAGGGGAATTTACAAAAAAAATGATTCTGAATTCCTGGGATAATCAAATCCACTTTCATGAGCTTATTGATAAATCTAAGTAAGAAGACATTGTGTGTACCACTGTAAATTCAGGTGGGAAAGGGGTATCCTTATGTAGGTGAAATAATAGAATTTCTAAAGAAAAAGCAGAAACTTATAGGTTTAAAACTTTAAATAATTATACACAGAAAAATGGAAGACTCAAACATTGATGTTATTTTGGACCTGTTATTCCCTTTTCTTTCTTATCTATCGAATAAAAAAAAATCCCATTGATTTTTATCTCATAAATAGTTTTCTCAGCTCTCTCCTTTGTAATTTCACTTCCATTGATTTAGTTAAAGCTGGTCTTTGCTTCCCCTTTGATACATATCTGCAGTCTTTCCCTGCTTGCTTCCATCCTCAATATTTTTGCTCTACTGTCTGTGATTGTACTATCTACACGGCACTGACAGAACTCTGAAGAGAACATGACAATGCAGTCTTGGAGTTCAAAATCTTAATAATATGTAATTCTGAAAACAGATATGTTATTACAATTTAGGCAGGTAGATTTAAAAAATATTCTGATGACCAGAGAGTTGTGAAAAAAATGCTAGTAATACACTAATGAAATACAGCTAAAGGATAGGTTATTAAAAATATAATTCCCTTTTAAAGACTGTAATTATTTGAGAAAAGGAGGAAAACATTCAGTTAGCACAGTGGTTAACAGAACAGTTTGAACTTAAGTGCTAGATCTACAATTTATCTGTGTGGCTTGCAGCAATTACTTAACTCCTTCAAATATCAGCTTTGCCATCCATCTGTAAAACACAGATGATTGTAGGAGAGTTCTGATGAGAATTAAATATGTTTATTAAATTAATAAGTGTCCCACTCACAAAATAAAGGTTCTGTTTAGGGCTCTCATACACACTAGGGTTTAAAACTCATACAAGAGATGAAAGGAAAGTTGGATGTGGTGGAGCAGACAGATAATCTCAGTCTTTGGGGAGGTTGCCACAGGAAGACCAAAAGCTTGAGCCTATCCTGGGCAACTTAGCCATTTATCGAGACTCTTTCCTCAAAACAAAATAAATAAATAGGGCTGAGGATAAAGCTCACTGCATAGGCTCTAGGTTCAATTCCCAGCACCACTAAACAAAAATAAAAACAAAAACAAAAACCATGTGGATTAGATGTCCAAGTGTTTTTACTAATCATAGAGAAACAGTGACTATTATGAGTTGAAAATATGCCAAACTTTCAAAAAAGAATTATAGCACTTTGGAATCTCTAAGTCAGTGAGCTTAATGTCAATCCCATGAAATTTCTGAAGCGATTACTAAACAGGTTATTTAGAAGTAATAAAGAAGAAAGCAGTAACTATCAGGAACTATAACATTTAGTACCTTACTATGTAAATTCCTTTTTAAATGAGAGTTCTACATTTGTATCAGAAAAATGCCACATACATTTTCATTCTTGGTTTTAGAAAGATCCCTGACATACTTTATATGACTGTGAATATTAGTTGAGTTAAACAAATTTGTAGTTTATATACTGACTCATTTGAAATTATGATTATTAGACCTACTTCGAATGAAGATTGTCTTGCACTAACCATGATATTATGATGTTCAACTTTATCAATACCTTGATAATGTCATAAAATATAGGAATGACACAAAGCTGGGGAAAATGTAAAGCATGTAAATAAGAGAATCAGTCTTTAGTAGGATGTTTGTATACTAACACTTGGAACATGTAATGAATATGAAATGTTACAAGGGCAACTGTAATCTTAAGGCTAGCATTTAGTTCATGCAGTCAAGTGGAGAAAAATACATACCTGAAGGCTTGATAAATAGCCTATGGATACAAGTCTGGCAGATATAAGTGTGGTATAATGGTTTAATAAAATTTAATATGATATTCAGCAAAATTAGTAGAAATAAAGGGCACATGAAAGGAAAATAACTGTATTTTCTGTTCCAATAAGACCACATCAGTAGACTCTAGGTTCAGATTGGGGCAGTTTATGTTGGGAAGCAGAATGACAAGTTAGAAAAGACACAAATATGGCAGTCGGGATGATGAAAGAGTTTACAATCCTGTGAAGTGTTTCAAAATACATAATCTGGAGAAAAGCATATGTAAATGTGTTTATCATGCCTTTTACTCTCTGTATTTGTGATGCCTTCCTGGCCCCAGTGAGAAGATACTGCTCCCAGGACTAGCCAATTCTTAGAGATAGTAAATACTTGCCTGTAGGCACACTTTTCAAATGCAAATCAGTCAATTCAGAGCTTCTGACCTTAACCACCTCCTTTATCAGACTCTTGGGAATGCTAAGCAAATTATTCCCCTGCTCTAATCACCCAAGGGCCAGGGGCGAGGCAAGCAGGGATAGCCCCTACACCTCAGAGCCCACAGAAATTATTCACAGTATGGAATCCTAAACCTGCTTATCCTGCCTTTCCTTACTTTTCCTATAGAAACCATAATTAAGGCTCTTGTCCACATTTCTCCTTTTTCCTCAGCCTCCACATCAACACTGGTGGTTTTCAATGTAGCCCTACATGTTATGCCATGCCTCTTCCCTTTATGAACTGTGAACAGCAAACTTCCTGTTCAGTGTCCTCTCCTGACCTGTTTGGTCACCATATCCAAATACTAACAAAACCTACATTTTCAGACCATAATTGATAACAATCTCAAGAACTTGAAGAAATATTTACTTTCACTTAACACTTATTTATTGAGCAAGCACCTGATATCCAGCACCATTCCACGTAAATAATTTATATTATTTAGTTTAGAACACTACTGCTTAAATGTATAGGTCTGTACTTTTTCTTCTATGATTTCCTTTATGAATACACTGAGTCTACTCTTTCCTAATTTTAATATTGACTAAATGTATCTGGGTGATGTTAATGGTTTGTAACTAGATGTTCCCCTAAAGCCTCATGTGCTTGTAGATGAGCCTTTTTGGAGCTGACTGGATCTAGGGCATGTGATACTGGGATTGAGGATATGTGGTATTAAATTAGTCCACTGATTGGAATTGACATAGTTCTGGGTGTGGATAATAGGAAGGCCCACCCAAGGTGTGGGTGGTACCACCAAAAATGATCATATCTCAAAAGGATGGGATAAATGGGAAAAGGAAGCTTGCTTCACTGCTGCTTCTGCTGCGTGCTGCCTCCTACCTGCTCTGCCATGGCCTGTTCTCCTCTGCGATGCCCTCTGCTGTGCCACCCACCCTGCCTTGTAGCCAGCCCACTATGGACTGAAACCTCTACAGACTGTGAGCTGAAATAAACCTTTGCTCCTTTAACCTTGGATGTCAGGTATGTGTCTCAGTGACAAAAAAAAGTATTTACCAATCAGCATGTCATGACATTGACTAATCAGAACTGCTGCTAGGTATAGAGTTATAGATAGATGCTGGAGATGTTTTCTGGGCCAGGCCCCTTTAGTTGTTGAGTAGTTGCAAGGTTTGGCACATCACGGAGAAGGCGTGAAGTGGTGGTGAGGTTAGGGAGAGTAGTAGCGTCATGATTCACATTGTAATAACTGGCATGATCATACCAGTATTCTTTAAATTGAATGTAACACTTGATAATATATCTGTTGGTTTTCTGATAATATATTCTGTTGTCCTGTTCAAGCTTCCTCAGCCATTCATTTTATGAAGTAACTTATATATTTTGGTTGTCTTGCTCTGAATAATCTTTCTTAACTTGTGCTGCTTGTATTACTCTAGAAGTGGTCTGCCAGCTCTGAGTGGACTCTATATCCTGAATGGAACTCTCCACTTCTACTGACCATTAAAATTGTACTTTGTGTTCACTATTACCAAAAGGAAAACATGATGTGCCTTGAATAAAATCCTCTACTGAAATAAAAGTGACAGGATTTCATCCTTTTCTAGCCAGCAAATAAACTAATTGAAAGATTATTATATATTCCTTAAATGAGCAAGTCTTTCAATATATTTTAAATTGTATTTTGATACTATAATCTTTATTTCCATATTGAAAAAGCTAACGTGCTCACTAATCTAAAAAGTTATATACTCAACAAATAGACATTCCAGCTAATGTAAATTAGGAAGCTTTGCTGAACTTAGAAAAAAGACACTATTTGAAAGATTGCTGATAATGCAATCAAAAGAGCAATCCTTAATAAGATTTTGTATTTTCAGGAACATTGTTCTACTACTACTTATTTTAATAATATTGTCTATGACAATATTAAGCATCATTTGACATTGACAGATACTTACATGATTAAAATATGTACTAATTATTTGATCATCGAAAATGAAACTACCACCATTTGCCAGAATTTAGGTTCAGTTCTTCAACTGAGAGTATATATTCCTGATACATTTTTGAGGTTTAAACACATTGTTAGTTTGCTTTTCTCGTGACACTAGATCCTATTGTTAAACCCAAACAATAGATATTTCAAACTGTTTTGAATCATTACTGTTACAATTAATTCTTATTTCAGAATTGGTACCTTTCAAAATGTCTCCTTTTAAAAAATTCAGTTGAATTACTGAATTAGCCCATATTTTTTAACTAGAAGTTTTTCTATTCAACTCTTAAAGGTGTATTTCCTTTGATAGCTGCAATCATCAAATATAAGTCTGCTTAAAGAATTTGCTTGACCTTCCATAATATGCTATTAGACAGACCTTTTAAAGCTAAATTAAAATGGGCATCAAATTATCTTACTAGTCAAAAGTGTTCAAATTGTGCAAAAATATAATAGGTCAACTATATTTGCTAATAATCAATACAAATGGTAGATGATTGGGTATAGATTGTGAAAGAGAGGGCAAATGAGTTTTAGACCATAGTCTCAGATTCTGTCAGTTGGAAGAGTACTTTAAATGTCTAACCCAATCACCCATTTGAATATTGTATCCATGACCTCCATTTTTGGTTGAAGACCCATTTACTTCTGCAGGAATGCATGTTTTTTCAGTTCTTTCATTGGGAAACATTCATGCTCATTTTAAAATCCAGAGGCTCTAAACTGATGGAGAAAAGCAGGATATAATCCAATTTGAGTGGGTGCTATTAGCATTGGTTAATATTGCTTCTTGCTTCTAGATAGTAGAGTGGGAGTGCAATTTCCTCCAGAATGGTTTCTACTGAATTAAATTGCATTTTGCATCTATAGTGATAAATGCTATTTGAGCATGGAGAAAGTTTCTCTGATTGAGTTGTCTCCAGAATCATTTTATAGACTCTGTTTATATTAGGAAAGTTTAGGGAACCCAAGGGAAAAGTCTTCCTAAGAGTTCTACTTCAAGGTCTGCAATTCCCATATATTACCAGGATTACCAGATATTCCCATGGATTACTAAGCAGAAGAGAAATCTAGATTTTCACCTATGAGTGCAGCTGGAAGCCTACTCAGGAAGCATAAGGGACACAATTTATGCATTATAAGAAGCCTTAGATTTCTGGTCTTTCTTCTACCACCAGTGAGCTTTATCAGCATGAGTGTGTCACTGTATCTGATTCTCAGTCTCCTCATCTATAAAAGAAGAATATATGTGCCTAAATTCAGGATTGTTGTTAGAGGAAACAGTATAGAACATGCTAAAAAAAAAAACACAAAAAACCTTGATCTTTCTCTTTACATCTTTAAACTTATCAGCAATGCAGTTTTGGGACCCTAATGCCTCAGTGGGAAATAAAAGAGTTAACACATATTTACAAGTTGCGTAAGACTTACATTAACAAGTGTCATCCAGTACAAAATAAAAATTTAGACCTAAACGTTTTGTTCCTCTTATTTGTCACTTGAAAGACCTCAGAAGACTAGGGAAAATTTGAAGAAGGAAGTTTTATGATACTAAATATAATTAAAATGAAAACAGTTACTATTGATTGAGTGATATGTGCTCATCACTATTCTCAAATGCTTTATACATATTCTCTGTCACATTATTCATTTGGGGAATCAAATAGTCCTGGGTTCAGTCTTTTTATTTTATCTGTTCTCTACTGACAAAAAAAATGTCCCACTTCTATATTTGATTAAAGCATGAAAAGTACATTTGGTCTTATTTGGGAAGATCTTTCCTGACTGTTCTGTACTACCTCAAGTACCATACTCTAGGTTGTCAACATGTAGTTAGAAATGACATTCCTAAGAAGTCTTTCTTTGGCACTTGAATTAGGTTAAGAATTCCAAGATTTTTTTTTTTTTTTAATTTTTTTTTTATTATTTTTTACCAAGAACATGTATTGGTACATTGCATACATAATGATCATAATCAACATGGTTATTTTGTACCTGTACATGATACATCTTGGTAAGAATTCCAAGATTTTGATTTTGGATTATTCTTTCAATTTATGATGCATGTTAGAAATTCTAAAAAATGCATATAACTTTTGTGCATATCTGTTTTTACTATATTTACATTCAGTTTTAAATATGAACACAGTATTGACATTCATTGATTGATTCAGTGATTCATTCATTCAAATGATAATACAACACCTATTGTTCTGTATACTATTCTAGTTTCAAGATATGTAACAGTGAATGTCACGTGTTTTTGCAAACGTGCTTGATGTGTTATTTTTGAAGGCTAACAAAACAACAACAAAAACCTTCCTCCTTACTTCTCAGTATTTTATCTTTAACTGGTGTCATCTTTTACTGTACTTACATATTTTCTTCTCTCACAAATTCTCTTTTTCCTCTACAGAATTATGAAGCAACTACAAAGTAAGTCTCTTCTCCATGGCATTTCTTGTTGATTAACACTGCTAATATCAGCAGTCTTCGACTCCTGAATCTACCATAATTAATGTTTGCTGCATTGAGGTAAGACTTTTAATGTTGTGACAATGTTTACTCAATTTTACATGCAATGTACTATTTTTATGTTATTTTGGGGGAAAGGGTAATGCTCATGTACGAAGGAGTGCTATTCTTGTCTTCTTGACAAAATATTAATGCATAACAATTGTGCCCTTGAAACTGCTTATTTCAGGAAGAAGACTGAAGTTTAAAGGCAGGTATGGACTCCTGATGCCACCTATAAAGAATTTAATTTTCTGTATTTTTGAGAAGAATACGATGTATACATTCTAACCTTTCCTTGTATAATTTTGAGTTAAGTAGCATGAAGACCAACTATTCAATGTTCTTGGCTCTAACAATTGATGTAAAGTATCATTTCATGCAAGTGGGCATGTGCACGCTCTCTGATCACAGGCACATTTTCCCTTACAGTGTACTTATCAGAATTTTTACTACAAATTCTCATGTCTCAAATCGCAGACCCTTTACTATAAACAGTATAGCTCTTTTACAGTCAAGGAGATATTCCATCTGTATAATACATATGCTTGCAGTATCTTTCAACTTTTTTTGTTTTGTTTTGTTTTGTTTTTTCATTCCCATTGCCTTCTTAGACGTCTTCATTACCTCATGTTCATTTTATGGTCTCCTGCCTGGTCTTTTCCCCTAGCCTTATCTCACTTCAATTCTTCCTGGTACCTAAATCTTATCTGTATTTCAGGTGTGCCTAATCTTGATTCCAAATAAGAACTTTTCCCTCACCACTCCCAACCCATTTTTTGAGGGCTTTGTATACTTACAATTTGATACCAGGGCATGAAGTGTATAATTTTGATGGAGAATTTATTTTAATGTTCATATTTCTGTTTCTCCAGTACAGAAAGAAACCCTTTCTGGACAGGAGACAAAGTCTTATGAGCTTGGACTACATGTCAAGTAATTGATTCCTGTATCTTGCGGAAACCATTTTAAATTAGACCCCTTAAAACATTAGGCATAGTGATAAGCACCCAATACAAGTTCAGAGCCACATACTGAAATACCATATACCAAGATCTTACTGCTCAGATAGAAAAAAAACTACCTAAAGAGTGGCAAAATGCCAAAAACCTTGAAGAGGTTTTTCAATGTAAAAATGTGTTATTTCTCTAATCAGTATACATTATTTCAATGCAATAGTCAAAGTGAGTTACTTACTAAGGCAAATTTTTTGTTGAGAATCATCTGCTCCACCAAAGATGACTCGTTGTGGAAGAGGTGGGGCTGCATATGACTCCACATGTGAGGAAACCACCAGAACTCATCCACAGACCCCAACAGACAGTCGTCCCCCTCATCTTCCTCTTCAGTTCCTTTAGGGAGAAAATAAGTATTCAGTTAATTCCAGTTGCCCTTGTCTATCTGTCTGCCTGCTTCTCTGTCTTTCTGTCATCCATGTATTTATGTACTATGTGTCTATGTACATATCTATCTATGTACTCTCATACATAGTATTTGGAATACACTATTTATAGTATCTTGCATGCATATAAGACTTTGAAGATAAAGTGTAGCAAAAGAAAATCTGTTAGGGAAAAACCAGAGACTGTGGCATAATTCTTTAGAAAGTTGTTAAACCTGAGATGTGGATACTACTGCAAGATAGAAATATATGGCCGTTTCCAGGGGCTTTAGGACTCTTAACTTTAATTTTTTTGTACAAGAGGGGATCAGGAGAAAACAAAATTGTGAGACTATAGGTACAGAGTAGAGTGTGAGATCCCCAGTGCTAAATCATTTTGACATAGGCTGAGTATCCAAAATAATTTTATAATTTACTTGGGTCCCTCAGGGTGCCATATCATTTAGAATTAAGTCAGCTATTTATAGCAGTTTTCACACTGAAAATAAGCAGAAGTCTCTTGAGATTTCCCAGTAAACTCAATAATAAAATTGTGAGTAAAGTGAACTGAGATTCTCTAGTTTATGAAGTTTCCAGACTTACTGCTTTTAAATTCTATTCCTTGTCAGATGTAACACCTATTTTTCTCTGCATCTGTCCAGTCATCTCTCCTTCCCTCATTTTCTAGTTAAGCTTTGCTCAAAGTTTATCTTTCAAGACAGAACACAGATTTCAGGTTTCTTTAGAAAGGTAATTTAGGCATTTCTTGATCTTTCCTGAAGATCGTGATGAAATCTTTGATTAAAATGTTTGCACATTGGGATCATGCAAGGAGAGTTAAACAAATGATGTTTACCCTCTGACAGATTTATTTTAATTCATAATTTTATGTCTTTCCTCTTTTATTTGTAGATTTGTTTTATCTGATTTCCTTTTATCCTAATATGGGGATGATTTAAATCAGAATTGGTTATGTTGAGAGCATGTGTCTGTTGCTTATTACTTTAAATTTTATGATAAAAAGCAGTTCAAATTTAGTCGTAAATGGTTGGCTTGTCCTGGGTTCTTGCTGTTCATTTATTCCCTCACCTTGCCCTCTTTTGTCAGAAATGGAGGAAGAGAGAAGAAGTAGTCAAATTCCTGAATTTTAAGTACTATTTCTTAAATTATTACCAAAAAAATGCTTAAACCTTGCAAAGTTATTGCAAATTGTAGTTTATTTTATTGTATGTCTATTTAAAAACTTATTTCTGCAGTGTTACCTTCTCTAGTGTGATACTAAAACTATCATTCAGTTGAGGCTTCACCTTGTGTTAAACACTGTGTTAACTGCTTTACATCACTTCATTAATTCTCACAATCTTAGGTGGTAAGGTAAGAGGAGTGAGGTATTTGAGCAGGTTGGGAGAGAGTCTGGGTTCAGAACTTCAATTCTAATTCTGAAAAAGCAATTCCAAATTCAGGATCCTTAGATACCATTTAGTGATCAAACGTAGCATCTAGACTAAGACCAGAATTTACTAAATCAATACCACAGTGCTTTTTGCATTATTAGGTAATTCTATAATGTAATTAGAACTTACAGATACTGTTGTTTCTCAGTGACTTGGTGAAATACACCAACTTAATAACCTATTGATAAGGAGACGCTTTTGTTCTTCAGCCTTCATAATAAGGACTGCCCATTAAACAACAAAATTCAAGTATTCTAAAGCATATGAATCAGGTCTGATTGATTAGGGTAAGCCTGTTTTTGACAGTTAACTAGCTAAAATGATCTTGGGCTTCTGTATGTTTCTATGTTCTTACCTAGAAAATAAGGTAACATATTCTGTAAGTTCTGGGATTCATTGAAAAGGTACATGAAAAGTGTTTAGGGAAATACCATAAATATGGTTACTGCTCACTAAAACAGAAATGTGATTTTTATTTTATGTCTTTCTCACAAAAGTGTTCAAATCTTTCAAAAATTAAATCACATACGATAAAGCTCTCTTTTGAAATACAGCCTTGTTATGACAGTGCTGCTTCTTTCCTTTCCTTCAAGTTTGAGGGAATAGGATAGAATTTTTAATAGAAAAAGGAATTATTCATTTTGGAAGACAATGCACTTAATTAAATTTTATAATATCTAACTTTTGAAGGACTAATTATTAAGCTTTATATCTGTTCCCACTGAAAAATGATTTTCCTGGTCTTGAATAGCCCTGGCTACAGTTTTATTGAAGCTTTCATATTATACACAGATAAAAAGACCCTTTCAACCTTGGCTTTAGCTTCCTCCTGTGTTCTGCTATCCCTGACTTAGAATAGGCCAGCAGTCTTATTGTGAGCTGCGGGAAGTGTCCAAGTAAGGGAAAAGGTCAAATATTTCAGAGATGAGAAGGAAGGAGAAGAACTGCTGGAATAATTTTCTAGTATTCAGTGTTTGGCAAGAAGAGAATCGAGTTGCCATGAGTGTTGTATTTCTTGGATGAATTTGGGTTGTCCTGGTTTTGTTCCTATGGCTATTTCCCTAATATCCCTCTTTCCCTGAAGCATATTACATATTCTATATGACCTTGATCTTGCCCTGGTGATCCTTTATTGTATGTTAATTTTCTTTTCTTCAAAGGATGTCAAAGAATCTAACACAATCACCTTGAAATTAGAATATATTTAGGAAGAGGTTATGAACACTCCTATTTCATTAAGTTCTTAGGAGTCCATACTCTTAAATTTAGTGGTTTGATGGGTCTAACTTTGCTAGAAAGACGAAGGGCTGGGGATTTGGCTCAGTGATTAGAGTGCTTGCCTTGCAAGCACAAGGCCCTGAGTTTGATCTTTGGCACCACAAAAAAAAAAAAAGAAAGATGAACAGAACTTCTGCACATAAAGACAAAGTTCTCACTTCATATACCTATGGCGGAATAGTACAATTTACTATAAGTAAAGGATTTATAATATACATCCAATTGTCTCCTCAGGTTTTGAGGTTTCTATGAGACCAGTAACTCATTCAATCATTAAAAACAGTTCAATCATGATTAATGAGCTTCCCAGTTGTTAATCTTTCAAAAATTACAAGAGTGTATTTTATTATTGGTCTAACTCATTCAAGTGAATAAAGCTTTTAGGCTTATGTTAAAGTAACTTTTAAAAATCTATAAAATTTTCAAATTGAGAACCAAAGTCATATATAGTTGTATGATTATGTATTATACAGTCTGTAATATGGAATACAATAGAACCGAGTCTTAGGATGCTGTGAATTTTATGGAAACAGGGAAAATCCACTTATTCCAGAAGTGCAATATCATTACTACCTAAAATTGAAATTACTATTTATGTGCTGATGAAACTTATATTGATATTAGTTAAACACAGGTAGAATTCTCACCATGATAAGCTTATTATGACTTTGAAAGTACTCGTTAAATATGTATATATATATATGAAATAATCCATGTTTGTATTACCAATTTAAAATATTGAAAAGCATTTGCAGTTGGAAGGAAACTGTTTGATAATCTATTTAAAATCTATTTAAGAAATAGATTTTATATATTATTTTTGTTTGGTTAAATAGGTCACACATAGGCATGATACGGAATGCAGAAAGTACAAAAGCAATACGGTAAAAAGTAACTTTTTATCCTTATTATTCAATCTCCAAATTCTCCTCTTCACAGATACTCATTTAAAGTCATTTATTATGAATCTTTTCAGAGACACTATGTCTGCACTGATAGCTGTGGGACTATGGACAAGTTATTCAACCACTCTACAACTCAGTTTCATAAGCTTTAAAACTGGGTTTTTAGAGTTGTGTAAATTTCATCCCTTTTATACAAGTGGTAACATGTTCTAATAATTATAGATATTGTACTTAAATATTTCAAGATATTTCTCAAGGGATCTTTCCTTATCAATTACATTTAAAATTTTTTTGTCCTTTTAATTATGGAAGAGTATTCAATTATATGAATATACCAGTATAACTAACTTTTTACCTTCTAAAGTACATATTGATTCATTTAATCATGAAATTATGTTCAGCTGTCCTCAGGAAAGACAAAACTACATTTGAGCACATTAATTAATGTTTGAGAAAAAGACTTTTTAATTATTCTTAATATTTAAAATGATTTCTTTTCACAACAGAACATGGTCAAATTTTATTCTGTGACCTTGTCACACACAACTACTAATAACTAAAATGCAAATGATTTTTCTGTTACTAAGTCATTTGTTCATGAATTCATTTTTTAATAGGGATTGTTCTAGTTGCTGCTGCCACAACAGTAGAGCCCTCATGGAATATTCATTTTATTGTGGGAAGAGTTAAATGATAAATAATTTAAAATAAAGTCCCTGTTCATGATACAACTTGGGGCAATCTATGAAAATGGGCACTTCTTTAAGCTAGTAAAAATTAGCTACAAAATAGTTAATTGAAAAAATTCCTTTTGAGAACACAAACCTTTTGAATGTTTCCCTACTGAGGTCAAGAATGAGACATAATGCCACCATCACTACTTTTATTTGAAACTGATCTGGAGATATAAGTCAGGGGCAATTGGCAACAAAAAGAAACAAAATCCAAAAGGCTAAGAAAGAACGAAATTGTACGATTGTATAGGTAGAAAATCCAAAAGAATCTGGAGACAAAGTGTACAGCGAATGACTGAAAGCAGCAAAGTTGCTAGATACAGGCTCAATGCACAACTTCACTCGTATACTTACATACCATCAATAAAGGAATGAAAAAGACAAGACACCATTTACTATTGCGTCAAAAATTGTAAGGAATAAATCTAAAAACTAAAAAGTTTTATTTAGTATAACTAAGGAAGATTTAAATACATTTAATGATTTAAAGTATCAGTTTTCTGCTAATTAATTTATTGGTTTAGTGCAATTTCTATTACAATTCTAGCAAGGCTCTCTGTGGATATTTGTAAGCTGATTGTAAATTTTATATGAAAATGCAGTCAAGAATAGCCAAGGCAATCTTAATGAAAATGAACAAATTTAGAGGATTTAAACTAGCAGATATTGTTAACTGTAAACTTACAGAAAATTAGACAAAGTGATGGAGATAACTGGATCCAACAAAGTAGAAAAGGGAGTCTAGAAACCGAGTCCATACATACATGTCCTTATAATTTATGGCAATCATGACACTGCAGTGCAGAGGGGAAGGATGGTTTTCTAAAACTTGGAGCTAATTAGGCATCTTGATGAAAAACAGACAGTACCTTGACACCTATCTGATACATAAACAAAAATAAATTCCAGAATTACGTATTTTAAGAGTGTTAGAAAATATTTTCATCATCTTGTGATATGCAAAGATTTATTAAACAAGACTGAAAAATCTTACCATAAAGGAAGAAAATGATATACTGGACAAAATTAAAATTTAATGTATTTTTTCATCAAAAGTGCCAATAGGAAAGGAAAAGGCAACCCAGACAGTGACAGAGGTATTTGGCACACATAAAGACTAACTAAGAGCATATAATGAATTTCTGCAAATGTATAATAAAGGTCAGAGCTAGAAAAAAACCAAGTGCCTCTCAAAAGAGATATCCAGATAGCCAATAAACATGAAAGAATTTAGCCTGCTTCTCATCAGATAAATATACATTGGACTCATAATATGCTATTTCTACATGTCTACTAGAAATGCTTAAATTAAAAATAAAAATATCAATGTTGGCAATGTTGTAGAGTAAAAGGAACACTCATACTATTGGAAATACAGATTAGTAAAATCACTTTGATGAACTAGTCAGTATTTTTTTTATTAAAGGTAATCACATATGTGCCATATAACTAGTAATTCCATTCCTGGATAATAACTAATAGAAAAGAATACTGAAGTTTACTTCAAGGATAAGTGTAAATATGACAATTAAAAAGAGTAGAAATAACCCAGCCATCCACACTGAGGTGGAATAGATAATGAAATATTGATATGTTCAAATAATGGAAAACTACACGACAATGAAAAGTGAAAAAACAATGTATACACAATAGTATTTATGAAACTAAAATAATGTTGAGCAGAAAAAGCCGAATAGAGGTGAATTCTTTTGTTGTTAAAAGTGAGGATAGTGGGCTTTCTTTGAGGGAAACTAGTGACTGTAAGTGGACATAAGGCTAATAATTCTGCTTCCATTTTCTTTCATGATCTGCCTACAGCTGTGTACAACTCGTGAACTGAAGATCAAATTTATTATTCATATACTTTTATGTAAATAAATTATAGTTCAGTAGAAAGGAAGACCATTAGATAATACCATAAACATTCAAACCATTAGCCAAATCTTTTCTAAAGTTTAAAATTAATATGTTGCATGAAGTTAAGTGATACAGAGAAAAATAGGGGAACAACACTGCAGGAAAGTGTGCGAAGGAGGGTGTGCAATTTTAACTAGAGTGGTTAGAGAAACCTTACAAGAGCAGTTTGTCCTTTTTTCTTACCTGTGTGGTAAAATTTCCCTGAAAATCCCAGGTTGAATGTAAAATTTGTGATTTGTGCGCGCAAAAGATTCTGAGTATCAAGCAGGGCCTGAAACATAGAATTTTTAAAAATGTGTCAAGTTGAGAAAGACAGAACTTTTATAAAGATATTTTCCTCTTGCAGTCAGAGAATAAAACCACTCCTTTGTACATGAAAGAATAATTGTGGAGAGTTTATCACTTTATAATTACAGAGATAGTTTTGAGATGATATAAAACACATATGTACCCATCAGCTGGCAATAAATTAGCAAAAGGGTGAGTTGGAAAAGAGAAGTTAAAAAGAAAGTTTTAGCTGTGTGTGTTAAGTTCCCCTCGGATTCATAGACGACCAATTGTCAAAAGAAAGACACTCATTTTAGTCGAATCTATGCAAGAACATATGTGGAAAGAAACAGATTATTAATTCTCAGATACATCTTTTGTCGTCAAAATAGAACAGTTTTCATCCTTACATCTGAGATTTCCCCAGAGACAGTGATTGTTATACAAAGATGAAGTAGAGTTCATAGTGAAGTAGAGTTCTCCTTTGTTCCCTTTTAAGGAGACAAATTGCCCTGTTTCTTATAAGTAAAATTATGTTGAAGCAATATTTTAATCATTATATCCGGTAAAATATTTACTACCAGGCTAAGAGTATTTAATAGACTTTTCTTTATTCTTCTATTCTTTCTCATTCTTATCTAAATTTCAATTTTTTCTTTCTTTCATACACATCTACTAGAGTAGTTAAATGCTCATCTCAATTAGACAAAAATACTGCACTATTAGAATGGAAAAAGATCTCAGTCCACACTTCTTTTACACTTGAAGGAACTCGAGAGAAATTACTTGCTAATTTTCACAGATAAATTGGCAGTAGATCTTAGTTTCAAAATGTAACTCCAAACTAGGTCTTCTTTTTACTCTACCATTCCAGATTCCTTCTTTCTTTAGTACAGCTGCACTAATTCCTGTTTTCTCAATAGTAGAGATGACATGGGGAAGCCCCATCATGCTCACAGACTCAATTTTTGGGAAGATAAACAGATAAACAGTGTTTTCTTCAGTGACCACACTAGTAATTCTTCCTGTTGTGTATAAGCAGAGAAAGAGATCTTCTGAATCTTAAATTTAAACTCATTTGACAAGTGGTCATTTTTTAAAAATTTAGGTAACTAATTCTTTTTTTTTGTTGTTTTTATTTTGTTTACATGAACAAACTCCTTGGCGTACATAACTGAACTGTATAGTATGTGGGTCCTGACGGCACTCAGAAATGCAAGACAGTCCTGCTGGGGTCTCCACATCTAAACACGGGGTTAACTGAGGGCAGTGCTGGCAGTTAGGTCTTTTCCTTACAAGGCGAGTATGAGCTGGGCAGGGGAAGAACTGACCAGGCGAGCACGCTTAAATGGGGAGCGGGATGGGAGGTGGCAAGCCAGGGTGCTGTCTGAGTGTGAGGCATGAGCTTTCCTCTTCCTCTCCTTATGGAAGGAACATCAGGTAAGAAATCTGAGGTATGGATTCACAGTCCAGCTCTGGAACTTACTGACGTGTGTGTCTGTCAGCAAATGAATGGATAGAGAAAGTGTGGTGTATTCATACACAACGGAGTACCATTCTGCCATAAAGTAGGATAAACTTGGGTCATACGTAAGAAAATGATGCACCTGGAGGCCATAATGTTAAGTGAAACAAATCAGATACACAAGCTTAAATATTACAAGATATCCAACATACAAGTAAAGAACAAAATAAAAGATAGATGGTAGGAAATAGAGAGAGAGATATTTTGCAAAAAGGGGCTAAGAGATGGAGGGAAGGGGAAAAGAGGAGAGGGAGTGATAAAAGAATTACCCCCTGTTATGTCTATGTACCAACTCCCCATAAGGATATGATCATTATGTACTGCCAACATGTAGAGTACTAATAAAAAATAAACATTGGGAAAAAAAAAAAGATGAGCCTTGGTAGTTTGGTGGTTCCAAGTAGAATCCTGGATCTGCTCACTCATCATTTGTAAAGTTAGGATAAAAATATTTTCTGCAATGCTCTGTTGTGAGGGTTAAATGAGATAATTCATTTATGCAGTTGGTATAGTGACTAATATGTGCTCGACTATTATTAACTGTCACTTTCCTAAGACTTCTGTTGGTACTATTACTAATGTAATTGTTATTATTGTTAAATGATACAAAGCAGTTTATTTTTACCTGTCTGAACTTTTCCTTTCATTTGTAAAGTGGAGACAGCAATCTAACTCATGGAATTGTGATGTGAATTATGAAAAAAATAACATATGCAGGGGTGGTTGATAAACTTTTAAAATAAACACCAAAATATTAAGTGTTGATACTGTAATCATTGGCCCTCTCTATCTCTCTACCTACCTATGTATCTATCTTAAAGATCACTTACTACCTAAAGCTTTTTTTTCTTTTCCTTTTATTTACTCACAAGGTTTTCCTACTCTCCTTTTTCCCCTTCTCCTCTCATTTCTTCTGTGCAGTTGAACATTTTAGATGACTTTTCCTATCTTCTTTTCTTCTCAGATCTTATGTTTCCATTTTACTCATATCATTTCATTCTTTAAATTTTTTTTTAGTTTATTAGTACCTGTGTATAGTACATAATGTTTACATTCCTTGTGGGGAGGTGGTACGTGTACATACCTATCCCGATTCTTTTTTTGTTTGTCCCTTATCTTCCTTCCCTTGATCTCTTGATCTTCTTCTCCTTTGAGAAGATCTAATTCCCTGCTTCCTATTACCTATTTTTCACGTAAGTATGAATGGGAAGTAAATACCTGAAGAAATGCTCAGCATGGTTTCTCTTATATGAGAAATCCAGAGTAAAAATAGAGAGCTTCATCCCTTTATTCATCATTTAGTGGTTAAGATGAAGATTCAAAATCTGTATTGAAATTGTTTTTTGTATATTCAATCTTTCCATCAAAAAAATTAGGTAAGCTAGACATTTTTTTCTTTTTGTTCAACTAAATTTGAATTTGAACTTTGCTTTGTGAAGCTCAATTGCTTTCTTTAATGTATATTTATGATACTGCATATGGTGTTAGCCCTGTCTTGTCCTTTGGCCTTAGAAGCTAAATAAAATATCTGTGAATTAGGCTCTTTGTCAACTAGAATATGTTGATTGCAATTACTGAACTAGCCCTTATTTTGCACATTTGGGTTGGCATTTTATATTTTTATTTAATATTCTAGAAACAAACACTAAAACACTTAAAAGATACACTGAAACAGATGGCAACTACTAATTATATGAATATATGGTGAAGAGTAAAGTTTATTTCTTGATGATTTTTTAAATTTTTTTGATGGTTTTTTATACTTAAGATAAGCAGTGATATTTCTCATTTAAATTGTTTTTAGAAACTAGATTTTGGGACTGTCTATGAGAAAAATGGTATATATTTACCCATTATTTTTATCTTTTCAAAATATGCTTCTCACTGGCTTATTCTGTGCAAGAAGTTTAAGCACTCAATAGTATTCATAGATCATATCCTTTTCACTAAATTTTTCATTGCTAGAATGTTTTTATTCAGCATTATTTTATTTGAAATCAAAACAGTTACTCATTACTGTGAAGAAAGTAATATAAAACAATATAAATGGTACTTTGCTTTGTTCTCTATATCAAAATGTCTAAAATGATGTGATAACATCTAAAACTGTAATCATAATGAACTAAATAAATTCCATATCACACATTCAAAGACCCACGTGTATTCTGGGCAAGCGAGCTCTCTCTGAAATGTAGAATATTTTGACTACGTAGGAAGTAATTAGTTAGGAACCTTTAAATAGCCACCATTTAGCAGTTTCCTTACACATCAACCAAAGAGCCATAAGAATATAGATATCTACTTTCAAAAGTGGTTTGAAAAAAAAGGTGATTTGAATATTTTAAAACCTACTTTTTTAAGTGCCCCAAAATATAGTATATATTTAGGATTATAGTGTATTTTACAATTCCATGTATCTATTTTTTTTTTTTTTGGCACTGGAGATCGAACTCAGGGCCTTGTGCTTGCCTAGGTTAAATACCCAGTCTCCAAGATTGTTTTTAAATAACATTTTTCCTACTTAATAAAATAAAATCACGAATAACTAAGGATGTTAATCTTATGAGTTTCCTTTCTATTTTTCAGTAACTAAATGAATTCATGTGCATCCATATATATATGTACTTGCACATATATATAAACATATACATTATAAATTAAAGGAACAAAACCATAAAACAGTAGAGTTATGCCAATTAGAAATAAAAATACAGTATTGAATTTTTAATTTAAGTTCTATTGTGAGCTTTCTTTTATCGAATTAGTTTTTAATAATGGATGCAGAGTACTGGTTACATCAAATGGGTGTACTATAATTCATTTAATTATTTTATCTTGTATATTTGTTTACGTTTTTAGCAAATATAAATACTGCTCTGTGTATTAATGTATATTTATGTAGGCATGAAGCAGTTGTTTGTACAGCAGAAAATAAATGTTTATTCTTCATGAAACAACAACTTTGCACCAAATTTGAAAATGCTTATCAGAGTATTAAAAGGGAAAAAGATAGTCAGTAAATTATGAGAATTGCATTTTGAATGCAAATCAATACAAAATCTTTTTTTTCAAATTTGAATCTATATGCCGCCAAAATAACTTCATTTTTTCAAGGCTTCATTTTGCTAAGCCAAAAAAATTCATAAGCATTGAAAGATCTAGTTAAAGGCAAAGAAGATATAATTTAAAGAAATTGAGCTCTTTGACATTGAGAAAAATGGTAGCTTTTATATATCTTTGGATTTTATCCAACTTTCTTTAACAGAGTGAATATATCAAACAGAAAAAAAATCAAAGACAAAATTAAACATAATTGCAAAAAGTTATATAGAGATTCATATTAGTATTCATTACATGTATGACTTTTTGAGGGAAACATCTGATAAGTTTTTGCTTATTTGTTATTTCTAGGTTATATTTTGACCTGTTTTATCATTTGTAACTGGACAAATAAGGTTGGTAGCCAAATTAATGATGGGGAAGGAGGAAATTTTATTGTCAAGAGTGCTTTTCAGCAGCAGGGAATAATATTGTATCTGAGCACAGAATTTTTATAGTTATGATTTTCTAATCAATCACATATCACATAATCAATTATATTATTAAAAATATAAATGGCTATATCTGTTAAAGTAGATGAAAGTAATTGGGCAGTTAATTATAAGCTTTTGCATCTATTTACATATCAGTCTACATGCATACACAAAAGCAGAGATCAGAGATGGTCGGTGTAATATAGGTCATTCTTCCCATTTCAGACATGGTAGACATGACTTAAGTACTTTAAATGACTTCTGATTGGATACACTATTCTCCAATAGTGTTGAAGAATTGATTTAAAAAAGGGTTTTGGATTTCAAAATTCACTTCCTCTGTGTCCACAGAGATAAGAATACTAACGCTGAACTTTATTATCACTGGCATACAGAACTGTAACGACAGAAACTTCCAGAAGGGAATGTCTTCATTCTACTTTCAACAGCTGGCTGTGATTTAGTTTCTAAAACCTAAAGATTTGGGGAGAACGGAGGACTGGGCCAGTCCATGAATACACCAGCTGTTAGGATTTTTGAGAGCAACAGAATCAATAGGATAGATAGGTAAAGATGTGAGATTTATTATAATATTGGCTAATGTGGTTGTGCAGGTAAGTTACCAACCCACGAGAGGTGGTGGTGTAATTCTAGTCGGAATGCCTGAGAATAGGGGTGAGTGCTGGTGGTATAAGTCCTGGCCTAACATTAAGAACTTGCACACGATGGTGACTGTATCCAGGGACAGGAAAAATGGATGTCTTGGGTCAGCCAGAGAGAGTAAATTTGTTCATCTATCTTTTCGTTTGATGCACACCCTCAAGGGATTGGATGATACCTATGCACACTGGGGAGCATCATCTATTTTACTTAGTTCAGCAACATAAAAGTTTATCTTTTCTAGAAACAGTGCCATAGGCAGACTCAGAAATCATGTTTTACCAGCTGTCTAGGTATTCCTTAGCCCAGTGATGGCCAATCTTTTACAGCTTTCAATGATGCAAACAGCCTGCTGGGAAATGCATGCCATAGATTCACCACCACTGCACAATTGGGTTCACACATAAAATTAACCATCACATCAGCCAAATGAACAACATTTACCCACTGGCATGTAGATTAAAGAACAGTCGTTCAGTGTACCATCTGAAGAGCTGGACTGCAGGAGTCTGAAGGGCTGTAACGATCACCTGGGTCTCTGTGTGGCCAGGTATAAAACTGAGAGCATTCTCTCTGTGAAAGACATGTTCCTAGGTAAGGAAAACATTAAAATATGCTGAAAACAGTTAATTAGTCTTGATATGAAGGTGGGGCATTATGCACAATTAGGGGAAATATACTTTTAGAGGAAAATGGTGACGAATAGCACCAGAATCAACTACTATTTGACTTGCCTACACAACTGACATTCAGCATAGAAATGAGAAAGAAATTCAGGAAAGCTGGGCAGGCCAGTGGGAAGCATAATACGTGGCCACCTTTTGCAATAGTATTTAGTCTTTTTTGATAGGAAATGTATGGACATACCTAACTTGTAGCTTTCCTAATGGCAAAATGGCTGCCTACATTGTAAGTCCAGACCATAAAAGGGGAACTGTTTATCTCGCTAATTTAAAATATAAACACTGTATGTGACAGAGTATTATCTATATTCTCTCATGAACTTCCACCTACAAATTTGTTAATTATAGTGAAATGTTTCAGAGATAGATAATCTTCCTTTTTTGTTAGATTGTCGTTGGTCAAAGCCTCCGTCTGCTGATCATGAGTCCTCGAACATGACCTCACCAACACAGCACAATGATAAGTAGCAGATTTGAAATCAGAATGTCTTAGTACTCTGATTTTGCTACTTGACTATGGGATAGGCTTTGACAAGTTACCGGACCTTTCTAAATCACAGTTCCATTCTCTGGAGAACAGGAATAACAATATAGACATCACAGGTTTTATTTGAAAATAAAGTGACAAAATGGATGTGTATGTAAAACCTTTTCTAAGAAACTGAGTTTTAGCTCTATGGAATCCTTTGTCCTTTCTTTTACCAACTTCAAAAACTCCTTTTTGTCCTGTCACAAAATTCCATCTCCTACTTCTATTACCTATGTGAAAAAAATAAGACAAATGCCTGAAATTTTAAATTATATTTACATATTGGTCTTTAGCCCTTTTGGGGTTGTCTAATCAATACTGAACTAGAAGATCATCCAAGACAGCTACATTACAGTAGCCTTCAAAGGGCTTTGTAGTTTTTTCCAAACGACATTAGTGAATTCTTCATTCTCCACTGAATGTCCATGTATTTCGTTGTCTGTATTGTATCAACAGACTAAGGACAAAGGTCTGAAATGTCCCACAAATGTCTCACGTCTTCAGAGGAGGATTTGGAAGGTGGTACTGTACTCTGGATGTGCTCTTCCTTAGATGAAGCCCTTCTCACTCTTACTATTTCATTGTCTAAGAAACACTTTGCCATGGGCTGCTCTTCTGGGAAGGAGTTCATGCATAAAAATACAAGCATATGGTGTGTGACTGAGGCTTTCATATCAACACAAGTGAAACATAAAACTTCTGTCTTTTAATATTTGAAACAATTGGACAGAATATTTAAGATTACATTTTTTGTAACCTAAGAATATTGTCAGTATTTCTTCCAATAAGTTGTAGGCTTGATTTACATTTTGAATTATAATTGGTAAGGTGACTCTAAAACTGGGAAAGCCATCATTTTATTTTGGCCACCAAGTTGTCATTTTCTCTCAGTGACCCAGTTCAGATATTAATCAATGACCTTTTAGTTGCTTCAGAGGGAGGCCGCCTAGCTACTCCAGAAAGGGTCCAAGATGATACCTCTTTAGTTCCCTAGGGAAGGATTTTTCTTTATAAAGAAGACATCATATTTTCTGTAGTGAATGATACAATTGTCTATTTCACATAGGTTCTACATAACTATATAAAAATTACTGAAAAACTGTGTAGCCCATTACAGAGGAAGAGAGGTATTACAGATTAAATTGTATGTATTATTTCCAAAAACATATCTTTAGTACTTCTCTGTTTTGTATAGAACAATGATTTTAGAGAAAGGCAATATTGGTCAAGAAACTTTTAAAAGACTTTAGGGTATGTTAGATCAACACGAATGTTTCTAATATCACACATTTCAAGTAGGAGTTTTCCATGGTTTATGTTTAAATGTGCCCTGAAAAGGTCCTCATGTTGGAAGTTTTGTCCTCAGTGGGGTGATGATGGTACGGAATGTGGAAGAGAAGCCTTGTAGGAAGTGCTTAGGTTCACTGGCAGCATGGCCTGGGATGGAGGTTGGAGGACCCCAGCCTCCCTGGTTTCCTGTATGGCATGCGATTTCTTCCCAGAATGTCCCTGCTGTTGCCATCTTTCATAAGGTGATGTAATCGGGAGGCAAGGGAGTGCTCCATGCCAGAGATTGTCCCAGACTGCTTAGATTTTCAGTCTCTGAAACTGTCAGCTAAGCAAGCTTCTTTTCTTTATAAATTAAACTCCCTCAGGAGTTTCATTATACGAATGAACTGAATAAATATGGAAAATTGTTACCAAGGAATGGAGCGATTGCTATGTCTGAAAATATGGCTGTAGCTTTAGAATTGAGTGGCAAGCAGAGGTGGGAATAGTTTGAAGGAGCAGGTTAGAAAAAGCCTAGAATGCAGTAACTAGAGTACTGCAGGCAATTCTGGTGAAGGCTCTAGAGAAAAAGAGACCAGGGAATGCCAGAATGTCTTAGAAACTGGCTGAGTAGCCACGATCAGAATGCTTACACAAATGAGAATTCTGGCGGAAAGTGGATAAAATGCCATGGTTGCTACACAGTGATGAAGAACCTGGCTGTCCATGCCCACGACTTTGTAAAAGGTCAAAATAAAAAACGATGGGCTAATTTACTGGGCAGAGGTTTTAAAACAACGAGGCCATCGCATTGTATTGTTGGCTGATTTTTGATTTAAAATGAGACTCAGAGGCAAAAGGGAGCAAAGTGGAAAGATTCAGAAAATTCAAGGTCTAACCAAGGGAGAAGTGTAAATATTTGGATTGGAGGGTGCTGCTAAGCAGGACACAGAGGAGCATCTCTGTGCTAATGAGATTATTAATAGGCTTGCTAATTCTTGAGACAACCAGAAAAAGGCCTGAGAGCACCTCAGAAACCGTTGAGGCCACTCTTACCATCACAGTTCCAGAGGTCTAGAAGAGTAAATTTGTTTTGGACACTGAGACAGGTTGCTTTCCATGGGCTCACCACCAAATCATCTTGGGGTGACTTGGGGTTCTACTCCTGACTTTCTGGTGAAGTGCTGTACACCTGCAGTCACATTTCAAGCAGGCTCAGGCACAGCTAGTGCCGGTGGCAGTCCTTGATGCTGTCTTCATGGTGTTGCTTTTACTGATGCATGGGATGCAGCAGATACAGGATCATGGTAGATGTCACCGAGTTTCTAAGCTGGAAGCCAGGCAGAAATTTAATGCAGGGTTAGGGCCCCTGCATAAAGTCCTCATGCAGTAATGCCTAGTGGAGCTGTGGAAGCAGAGCTGCAATGAAAAACAGAGAATGCAGTGGATTGGATGTTGCCTGCCTTCTCGGGTGCTGGAAGCTTGGTTCCCACACTGGTAGTCCTGAGGAACAGTTGGATGATTAAGAGATGGAGTCTAGTGAAAGGTCCTATTGGAAATCCTCAGGTCAGTTGGGAGCATACTGTTAGAAGGGACTGTGGGTCCCCAGTCTCTCTTTGGCTTCTTTTGGGCTGTGATTGCTTCCTCCTACAAGTGCTCTCACCATGATGTAATGCAATCGAGAGAGCCCTGGCTAGAGGTGAGTCAATGACAGCACCCTTCCCTTGAACCTCCAAATTATGCGCTAAAAGTCTTTTCTTTATAAAGTCAGTCTGCTTCAGGTATTTCACTATAGACTGACAAATAGGACTGTTATGACTTGTGCCCAGATGTCCCCCCAAAGCCTCATGTGGTCATAGGTGGGACATTTTCAGAGGTGGCTGAATCTAGAGTGTGTAACGCTGGGATTAAGGATGTGTGATTACTAAATCAGTCCATTGATTGGCTTGGCACTGCCCTAATTCCAGCAGCCTGGATAAGATATAAGGGGCAGAAAGAAGCTGCTAAGCTCCCTTGCCTGCCGTGCTGCCCTCTGCCTGCTGTGAGTGGTTTCTCTTCTGCCTGCCACCCTGACTTATAGCCAGCCCACTATGAACTGAAACCTCTATAAACTGTGAGCTAAATAAATTTTTCCTTCCTTTACTTTGGGTGTTGGGTATTTTGTCTCAGCAATGAGAAAGTAACAAAGACAGGAACTAATGCAGAGTTAAAACTTGTCATTCCCTGAACCTATGAAAACTAACTGCCTTAACTGAATAGCCCTACAACGACATAGTTTTTTTTTTTTTTTGTGGTTGTTATTTGTCTTAAGTAGGATATAATGAACCTATGAAAACTAACTGCCTTCGCTGAATAGCCCTACGATGACATAGGTTTTTTTTGTGGTTGTTGTTTATTTTAAGTAGTATTTAATATTGTAAAGACAACCATCAGGGAGCCAGCAACAATCTGGACAAGAGTTAATACCTGAGTTTCTCATCTAAGGTGTAAGGAAATTACAATTCACATTGTTCTTTTTTTTTTTTTTTTTTTGGTTTGAAAATATGCACAGTGGTTTAGCAAGTGGATTTTACAAATAAAAAGTTGAGTTGTCTTGGTCATTTGAAGAAAATATTTTGCAGATAACCCAAATGGACAAAAGTAAACTGTAGTTCCTTTGTTTTAAAGTTTGTTACCATAGATTATGTAAAAACTAACATTATTACTAGGAAAACTGTAAAAGCAATGAGTAGACAGAGTGGTAGTGTTGTTTCCACAGGTAGCCTGGTGTTGTGAGCAGGGAAAATGTGTAACAAATCACACCCTGCTATTCCTTCTTCTGAGTCGGCTAAGGTTAAAGGGCACTTAGTTTAGGTGATTTTGAGTTTCATATTGTGGGTGCTACTTGACTAATAGTGCAATTACATCCCAATAAACCTATTTTAAGTTGAAAGTACTATAAGTTAAAAATGTATTTAATACACCTGATGTATGACACATAGCTTAGCCTAGCCTACCTTAAATGTACGTAGAACACTGACATTAGCCTAAGGCTCAATAAAATCATGTAACATGAAACATATTTTATAATGAGGCGCTGAACATCTCATGTAATATATTGAGTATATATTTATTGTAGTATAAATGAAAAAACAATGATCATTCTGTGTCACTAGCTCAGAGAAAAAATCAGAATTCAAAATTTGAATTGTGGTTGTTACCCAAAGCTTATGGCTTTTGTACCATTGAAAATTGTCAAACAATCATAAATTGGGAACTGTCTTTATTTGTATTCTGCAAATATCATCATGCTTCTCACCTATAATTAAATACCCTGTGTTAGCCTAGGGAAAAAACACATACTCTATTTTTATCAAAGTTTTATTCACAGAAAATTATTTGAATATAAATTCAGATAACCCTTACAATCTCATTTCATCAAATTCTGCATAATGTTTATTTTTAGAAGGAGTGGTTTAAAATAGTATTTTAAGTTCTTTCTTTGCTATTATTTTTATTCGCATTATTTAAAAAATTGATATATCCCCAGGGCTTATCAACATATCTGTCATTACCCTCATTTGACTGGTAATTTCACAGAAAACACAGTTGATGATTAAGATTATATTGCCAACTGTTCAATTTATTTCAATTTTACCCTAAACAAAAGTGGGAAATGAAACCAAAGAAAGAAACAAAAATGATGTCATATTCTATCTCTCCTGTAACATTCCTTGTGTGATGAATTTCCTTGTTGTGAGAGATGCTCTCCACTTGTGTCTGACAATGTCCCACAGGATCTAGTTTGAGAAGGAAGTCCCAATTCAAAACTAGTAAGGTCAGGCTTCCATCCATTAAAATCTAGATATCTGGGTTTGGAACTCTTTCTTCTAGGGAGAAGTTATTAAGTCTGTGGCCTTGAGTATGCACACTTTTATTGTCCTCTGCATGTTGCCTTTTGTAACAGGAAAAGAAAGCCTTGTAGGAAAGTGGGAAGAAGATCTCTAAAAAGCCATAATTTTGAGAGACATCCTGCTACCTACCTCACCACCACCACTACTCAAACATAAGCAGAGCTCGTGGTTGGCAGCCGAAGTTCCAGTTCTAGTAAGCAGTGATGACTTGTATCGCTCCCAAATTACCAGGGCAGAGTGGAACTAGTTAGGGATACTTACAGCTGAGAGAAACCCTACTAGTCTGAGGCATTATGGCACAGTGTTTGGAGAAATGCCATAAGACCTCTTTTGATGTTCTGTGAGTCTGTGAATGTGTGGGTAGAAGGGCTGGTGGGAAGGAAAAGAATATGAAATAATGGGACCTTCCAGGATCCTCTTTATCAGTACCAAAGAGTTATTCCTTTCCTTGCCTTCTTAGTAGTCTTATGTAACAGTGGGCAACATAGAGATCCTACTACCATCTCTGAAGGAGAAAATCCAAATCCTAGAAAGATCTAACAGGGAGCAACAGTCAATTGGCGTTTCAAGCATGTATACATGCTTCAGTGGAGCACTATGTCTTGTTCTACCAAGAGAATAATAAAGATACTAGAATGATGCAATTTTGATTTTTAAGGTAAAACAATGTAACATCATGATTGTATTATTGGTTGTAATTCTCAGAAAAATTTCACATCTTATTTGATCTTCACATCAACTTGAGAGGGAGGGTATGAACTACTTATCACTTTGCATTAAAGGAAAACAAAGCTCAGATAGTTGAGCGACTTGGATACACCCACTAAGTAAGAGACAGAATGGGGGTTTCAAAACAATATTTTCATGTGGTCTAAGTATCTTGTCTAGAAACACAGAAACAAAAAAATCTTGACTAATATACTTGCTATGTAAATATATAAGCAAATCTACATAAATATATATAAACATATAAACAAATCTTTCAATTCATTTTCAAAATAACACATAACGATCTTTTCTGCCATTAAGTTCTATCTTTAAATATCTTTCCACATTAATCTTTTTTGTATTAGCATGGAAAGATAGCATATTTTGCTAATGTTTGTTTCTTAATTCACATTCTTTCTCCTAATATACATATAGTCTATCTTGACTATGAATGAACTTCACTTTTCTACCAAATACAAGAAGTATTTAAAATGGATTTAGTATTATTAGGGCAAGAAGCTTATCCACACTAATAAAAGCATTCCTGAGTTTACTCCTTGCAGTGTAGAAGTAGATTGAGCCATGATGGCCTGGGGGTTAAGGTCCTAAAATGTTCTATTGTAATTCTCTACAAGCAAGAATGACTTTTACCTTGACACTGAGATTTTCTGTCCTTAGGCCAAGTCGGCTGGCAGATTGCTTTTATGTAATTCCTGTGAAGCTGGCAGGAGGTGACTCATGTACATAAATGCCTCTTTCAATCAGGAAGAAGGTGTCAGAGGGCGAGTGGGTGGTGTCTGAATGACTAAGTTTTAAGATGTTAGGGGTACTGGAAAAAATCTGTTAAAATGAAGGTTTCCAGGGAGATGCACATATGAGGATCTGGATCACATCAATGAATCAAAGGTAAACTTTGAAAAGATTTTACTACATTGTTTGAATCTTAGCCTTTATTTCATAACTCAATGCAAAGAGAAATTTCTAAAAGCCTATGTAAGTTGCAAACAGCTCTGAATTTTAAACAAGGTCTAGAAGTAAGACTTGATTTCACAATGTTAAAGTTGAAATGTTAAGAACATTGTGTGAAAGGGACAGAGGAGTTCTAGGCATGAAGAGTTATGAAGAAAGTTATAGAAACTCGGAAAGAGCCACAGAGGAGGAGTGTGTCTCTGAGAAAATGAGGAACCTACTCACTATCGCATTCAAGTGAAATAACAAAGCTCCTTCAAATGGTAGTAGTATGGAAGAGAGTAAAAAACATGTCTGTGGAAATCCTTGGAAAGGACTTCAGGTAGATAGAAAGAAACAACATGTCTATGTAGCTAGTAGTACTCCATAAAAGCTCAGTGGGACAGATGAAAGTCAACACAGTAATTGAACTCCTATGGAAAATTAACAAGATTGACAGTGAAATATTTTTCTTTTTGGCTTTGTGTTCTGGTTTTCCCAGGAGATCACAACATATCATCTGCTATTTTTTTCCCCTACAAATTTTAAAGGGGGCAAAGCAAAAAACAAAATTAACAAAAGAGAAACATGCAGAAAATTGTTATGAAAAAGTAAGGAACGAATAATAGTTCCCATTTCTTTACATCTGAAAAACAAAGACACGTAAAATAGTAATAATAATGAAAACACAACTCGAGAATGATTAACTTAAGCAAGGATAGGTAGTTGGATTCAACAGTGTCATCCATGAAAGGTTACAATACCCCCTCCCATTTACCACTCTGTATGTTATGTGCACTGGTTGGCTTACCTATAATACAACATCAGCTCATTATTTTCAGGGATTGTGTGGTTGTTTTCTATTACAGAACCAGAATAATTTCTATTACTACCTTCTTCTTTCCATGTCTATGTAAAGATTATATATGAACTCTAAACATCATCAGGCATTTCATATTGCTGTCTGAACTTTTCCACTGGACTTTTTTTTGATGTGGTGATTTTTTTGAGAGAACTAGAAGTATTACTTCAGAATATTTTGATATGGTTCTTTAGTATCAGTAATGATTTCAGGAGTTACAGGACCTTAATTCTGCTGAATTCTATAGCATGTTTGGTCCCAGTAGTAAGGAGAAACTTTCCTTCTCCAGCCTGATTTTCATATTAGCTACTTTAAAGAATATACTTAACTCTGGGCAGAATTGATATGATAAAAAATTCCTGTGCAGCTAAGTTAAAAAGAATGTTTTAATTTTTGTTTCAGTGTAACAGTAAAATTTACCTCTTAAAGTAAAAAAACTGCATTCTTTTTTTTTTAAATTTTATTTTAATGGTACATTTTCGATATACATATTGATAACATTCATCATTGGGGATTTGTACCTGTACATGATACACCTTGTTGCTTCTTTTCTTCCCGTTCCCCTCCCCTCATCCCCTCCTCCCTCCCTATTTACAAAACCTTTGCCTCCATTTTTTCCTTCCATTTCTTATTTCTCTTGTCCTTCTGTTCCTTTCCCCCTCCCTTGTTCCCTTTCTCATTTGGACACTTTCTTCCCTTTCCCAATATAATACATTTTACTCTTTATTTACACTTCAGTTTCTCACACCAGAGAAACTATGTGGTATTTAAACGTACGTGTCCGATTTATTTCACTTAGGAGTATGGTCTCAAGATGCATCCATTTACCTAGGAATATCTCAAGCTTATCATTCTTTATGGCAGAGTAGTACTCCATTGTATAAAAATACTACATTTTCTTAATCCATTCTGCTGTTGATGGGCATTTGGGCTGTTTCCACGATTTAGCTATTGCAAACTGTGCTGCTATAAACATGGGTTTGCATATATCCTTGTGGTATAATGATTTTAATTCTTTTGGGAAGATACCAAGAAGTGGAATAGCTGGGTCAAATGGAATCTCTAGTCCTAGTTCCCTGAGGAATCTCCACACTGATTTCCATAGTGGTTGTACCAGTCTACATTCCCATCAACAGTGGAGAGAAGGGTTCCTTTTTCTCCACAACCCCTCCAGCATTTGTTATTGGCTGATTTGTTGATAATAGCCATTCTTTGTGGAGTGAGGTGGAATCTCAGGGTTGTTTTGATTTGCATCTCTTGAATGACCAGTGATGTTGAACATTTTTTCATATGTCTATTTGCTGTTTCTACTTATTCATCTGAGAAGTGTCTATTCATTTCTGCTGCCCACTTTTGGATTGGGTCTTTAAATTTGGGGGGTCTGATTTTTTTGAGTTCTTTATATATTCGAGATGTTAGTCCTTTTTCAGAGGAATAGCTGGCAAAAATGTTTTCCCACTCTGTGGGTTGTCTGTTCACTTTGTCGGTAGTTTCTTTTGCTGTGCAAAAGCTAAAAAACTGCATTCTTATAATTTACCTGAGGGAGAATTTTGTTACTGTTGTGGTTACAGGTTTGTTACCACAATATTTTCAGTTTAATATAATCTCTTTTGTAAAAGCCAACATACCTAGGATAGAAGTCAAACTTGCCTGTGTCAAAGGTGTCACACTGCAATTAAGGTTCTCAAGAGATATTTGAAAGAGCTAAACTAGGAATCATATATTTAAAAAGAACGAGAAAAACATGTTGATTGAGATTATGGATCTGACAACAGGCTATGGTACACAAAAGCCAATATTTAGGCCACAAGTCCTGCTCAAATATGGCACACAGTGGATATTAGTTTTTAAAAATAAGTTTTATTATATATATTCAAAGTATACAGCATGATAGTATGTGATATATAGGCATAATAAAATGGTTAGCATAATGAAGTGAATTAACATATCTATCTCCTATAGTTACCCCTTTTCTAAGAAAAATTGATTCCTGCTCATTCAGGAATCCTGAGATTCAGGAATCTCAAATAGGTACTCGTACATTAGCTATAATCCTCTGCTTTACATTACATATGTAGACTTTTCCATCCTACACACCTGCCACTTTGTATCTTCTGATCTACATTTGCCTTTTAGAAGACTACAGGTGGATCCCCAATCCCTGTTCTCACTGTGAAGCTACTATTCTCATTGACGATGAAGTCTGGAGAGTAGAGAGGATTTTCAGCTAAGCCCTAGCCAACTGCAAAAGATAGAGATGGTTGAGTGAAGTAAGAATGAAGGGTGGGACATCTAAAAAGGCCTGGAGTCAGAGTCGGACTCCTCTTCCATTCACAGACTGTGGGGCCTTCAATTATGTCTGAACCTCAGCTCATTAATCTCTATAACACGTTTAGGAAATGCTGTTAAAAATGAATAAAAAAATACATGGACGCACTAGATCAAGTAATCAACTTAAAATACATAATGTTTTTAAAAAATATCATTTCCTTTAATGTCTACCCTTCCCTGATAAATACTGCTGCTATATCAACAAATGTCCAATCAGCACTCTCAGTGTACATCTGGCAATGGGCCAATAGTGGTGGTTAGTGAAGAATGTACTTAAATACAGTACCTCTCATCAAAGTGTACTCATAAGTAATTGTAATCAAAACTAATATTTATTGAACAATAGACATTTAATGTATATCAGGTTCTGTGATAAGCACTCTATATGGACTATCTCATTTAATCTGTTTAATGACTCATCAAATTAGGTACCATTGTTTAATTCATTTTGTAGATGAGGAAAATGAGCAAACTAAAAACTGAGTTTTCACTTAGATAAAAAGGAACTTGGGCCATTCTTTGCAAGAAAACAATGCGATTTGGAGATTACATGTTCATTGCACCCAAATCCATATTAACTGTAAAAGAAAAATATTGAAACGTTATTAAATTGTAATACTCATCCATGATAATAAAATGTCAGTGGTGTTTAAAGACAATTGAGGGTACTCTTGCATTTCTGCACGTCTTGTGAGGCACTAACTGCTTTTGCCTTACTGACTGCTTTTGCCTTACTGTCCTCAAGGACATTCATGAAAAGCCTTGAAAGATAGAGATAGTGTCTTACTTTTGAGCAAAGGGCAAGTCTGGTTATAA
The DNA here is from genome assembly GCA_004026905.1 of Hystrix cristata. Taxonomy (NCBI): domain Eukaryota; kingdom Metazoa; phylum Chordata; class Mammalia; order Rodentia; family Hystricidae; genus Hystrix; species Hystrix cristata. The sequence goes on along the minus strand of PVJO010000778.1, from coordinate 12,429 downwards.
TCCAGTATAAAAAAGACAATGTTTGCCACTGGAGCAAAGGTAATTCATGTTTATTGCCCATTACAAAAGATTTGGGTTCCCAAAGTTTGGGTTTTTTTCCAATAGTACAGTCCATTACATGTGCACATAGCATCTGGCCCTCTTTGTGGCATCCTATAGCAACTAGAACTTGAAGCCTCTCAGATGCTGGTAACTCTGGATACTGCTATTGTTGTAAGCAATAAACCCTTTCTCTCTGGCTTGAGAGGGTTGTGCCTTCTGTCAGCATCCATAAACTGTGATAGGCTGACTTGTCAACTTGTATGTGAAATCTCAGGCTCTTCACAGTTCTTGTCAACTGGCAAAAGGGAACTTGTAAACACCCTTGGACAGAGAAAGGTGCAGTTTATTTAAGGAACTATCTGAAGCAACAGCACAAGGATGTAAGTGGAGAAAATAATAATCCCCAAAGGCAGTTTTTTATGATGTATCAGACTTTGTGATAAGAATTTGTGTGTGTGTATGTGTGCTTGTGCACACATAAAAAAAAAAAAAGAAGGCAAAGATAATATATTGCTTGAAACCATGAAAAACTAATAAATATACATGGCTGTAAACAGCTTTCTAAGGACAGGTACACAGTGCTGAACATGATTTATATGTTTGCTCCTGGCTTGAAAATGAGCATCGGTACTAGATTCACAAAAGCTGTTGAATTCTTCTGAGGTTCAGTGCTGCAGGAAATTGTTTCGTATCTATATTCTCAGGAAGCCAACTGGCTGGTTTGTAACTCTATGCAACTTTTATATCTGGTAAATTCAGCGAAGAAAGAAGGGTTAATTTACTGTGTGGCATAATTCACAGTTAATAAATTGTAATAAGCATCAGTAAGTAAAGAGACAGTGGCTGAATGGGGATATAGCAAAGATGCATTTCCCCCTTTAAGTGTACTTAATTAACACAGTTCATCCTCTAGGGGGCAGGAAATAATGAGACCATAACAGTCTTTGCCTCTGGATGTTGCTAAGTCTGTTTAAAAGCAACAAATTAGTACCAAGTAACAAATCCCCACAGTTACATATAAAAGATCTGGTTGCAGATTTTGGATTAAGTAAAATTACTTATGTAACAGTCAAAAGTACATTTTTTATAGTACATACACTTTCAAATTCACAGATCACACACATACATGCATACAATCTACTACTGAATTACACGTATCATCAAAGAAAAATAAACTTTCTTTTACATATACAATCCTGTGCTGCATATGATGTTTCAGTCAGCAACAGACTGCATGTACAATGGTGGCTCCATATTGTAATGGAGCTGAAAAATTCCTAAATTGCCAGGTGAAGTGGTAGGCATTGTAACACTGTAGCAAAACACATTACTTATGAGTTTGTGATGCTACTGTTAATAAACCTACCAGGCTGCTGGCCATAAAAATATAGCATACACTATTATGTATGTTACATAATTCTTCATAATAAATGGCTGTTACTGGTTTGTGTATTGATCGTGCTATACTACTTATTATTTTAGAGTGTACTCCTTCCATTTATAAAAACATTTACTGTAAAACGTTACGCTCTGTTACACTGGCAGCAGCTTCATATGTCTCCTGCCTACTGCCTATTGACTGCATCAAGAAGCTACATCCAGTGATAGACTTTTAACATGCAGGGCTGTGTACATACACACTGTGATGTTCAAACATCAATGGAATTGCCTCACAGTGCGTTTCTCAGAATGTGTCTCTGTCATTAACTGACATATGAGTATATGTAATTATGGTCTGTGTACTGAGAATAACAGATAAATAAGTGCAAAAATATTTCCCTAAGTATAATTTGTAGAAGAAATAAGTAAACCAACATGTGAATTTTCAATTTATGCCAGGCGTAAACTCCTGCAGACTTCTTTAAACATAATGAGGTAGGAGTTGATATCAATCCTGATAAGATGAGAATTCAAATGAATTAAGATAAGATGATGAATTCAAATGAATTAAGTAACTCATTTGTGTCTCACAACTTGTATGGATTTGAGATCTGAGTGCGAGTTTACCCAAGTGCAAAGAGTCATCATCTTTTCACTTTCCATCTATTCCTTATGCAAAAAGAAAGATAGGTTATGGGAAGATAAGGTCATTTATGAGCCTGGATTCATCTTTGTTTTTCAAAAGAGGTTATGTTTTTCTCAATAAAATTAGTTCAGTTAATCCTTTTCCCAAGAGTAAAATAATCCATATCTTTAGTTGCTAGATCTTCAAATGTTGCCAAGGAAATGACAGATTATTAATAATAATCTCTTTAAATAATGATCTCAGCAGACATTTACTGAGGGAGCCTCTCTTTATTACTCTGTGACAGGGATGGTGGAGGACATGAAGCTGAGTGCCCCATAATCTTACCAGGAGGAGCCCATAGTCTGACAGAAAAGCATACACGTGCCATGTTATGAAAGAGAGCAGACTGTCATCCAGAGCTTCAAACGAGACTTTTCTAAATTAGTTTAGGAATAGAGTATTCTCTAGAAATAAAGAAGAGACAAAGAATTTTCTCAGCCTCTCCAGCTGTGGCTGTGACATCTGGATTTACCTGAACCATCAGCTTAATGACGAAATCCCCACGGGTCCACTCTCATTCTCCCTCTCCTGTCTTTTCCAAGTTGATTTCACCTAGTGCTCAAGCTTTAAATGCTGTCAGTATGCTAATGAGTTACCAATCTACATTCTTCTGTCTTGCTTCTCATTTAATTTAAAACTTGAACAGCCAACTGCTTGCACAGCTCTGTTTGGACATCTGAAAAGTACCACAAACCTATCAAATATAAAATAGAACTCTTGGCCCCCACCCCACCTTAATAATAAGTAACACCCCAAGATAGACACTGTTTTAAGTACTTTACATGTAATCAATTAAACTTTAAGGCACACTTATAAGAGAGGTGCTGTTAGGATGGTGGTTTTACACAAAAGGAAACTGAGGTAAAGAGGTTAAGTGACTTGGCCCACCTAGTAGGAGATGAAGCCCGTGTGCGCATGGCATAACTCAACAACCGCAGAAGCATCCTGTGCCTCAGTGCTCCCAGCTCAGGGAACACACTGATCTCAGGCCAATCTCTTAAGAACTACCCTCCATTCCACTCTTTCCTATTGCTTCCCACATGCCATCCGTCAGCAGTTTCCTTCAGTTATTTCTTCACTGTATCTCAAATCTGTTAATGCCTCACTGTCTTTCTTACCTCCCTTTCCCACTTGCTGTGTTTACAGCAATGGTACCTGACTGGCTTCTCACCTTCCCTTATTTTCTGTAGTCTATATGGCAGCCAATTATTTAAAAACCTAAATCAGACCTTCTTGCTGCCTTTCCGAGGAACTCCAATGACTGCCCCTTGAAATCAGAAGAAAATTCGAGTTCTTCCTATGGCTGCCGGACCCCATGTTATCTGGCCTCTGCTAGCCTTTCTCAGTTAACCTCATCCCAGACTCTTCTACATCCACGCCTCCTCTTACACTGACCTTCCTTTTCTCTTGACCACTTTAAGTTTGTTCCATAGCAGGGTCTCCTACCTTTGGGTAGAACTTTTTACCTTGAATATGTGCATTCATTGTAGGCTCTTTTTTTTTTTCCAGGTTTCAGTTCACACTTTACATTGGAGAGAATTTCCATGTCCACGTTCTCCCAGTCAGCATTCCTCTTGTGCTCACTCCCACTCCCCAGCACATCCAATCCCTTTTTACTTCACTGACTCACTTTATTTTCTTCATAGCCCCCTTATCCTTAAATTATTTTATCTATTCATTTGATACATGTTTATCGTCTATCTCCCCTCATTAGAGGAAAGATGTATGTAGGAAGTGAACTAATCATTTTTTGCTACCACAGTATCCTGAGGAATGCCTGGTACATAGTGGACACCTATTAATATTTTTTGAATAAATGACCAAAAAGGGTCTCATTTTCTTTTACATGATTTTATACCTCTGAGATATTTAGAGGAATTCATTTTACTCTTTTAAGAATTCTTTCCAAAGTGCTGTTCAAATACTTGGTGCTAGTATATGACATGTTCATAAAAAGAAAACAAAAAACAAAAAAAAAACCACTTGAATTTATTGAGGACCTACCAGTGTTACACAATTGACACAGACTGTCATTCTCTCAGGTGACCCACGTGCTATGAATCAGGCATTGTTCTCACCTTAAAGATCTGGAAACTGATGGTGAGAGAAAGGAAACTAGAAAAGGAAGCCCTGAGATTTGGACCTACTCTGACCTGTCTGACTTTTAACTCCCAATCTCCTTTTCAGTAGGAATATTATGTTCAGCTGTGTAACTCACAAAGAAAATTAGATAATGAGAAAGATGGAGAGATAAAGAGCTTTTCAGTCTCTATGGAAGTTGAGAGGGGAATGGGTATAGTTTGCAAAACTGAGGGTAGTACAGAATGATGACAGAACAAGGTCTGGAAAGATTGCTTCAGATTAAAAATAAGCTGATTGACTATATTAAAATAACAGATGGTCGACAGTAACCACACACACATACTTAGAGTACTTTAAATAAGTTATATGATAGGTGGAAATGAGTTATTCAGGGAAACCAGAATGTCTTAGAATTGTATGCCTGAATTTGAAGAGGCTGAAGCCAAGAAGGTCAACTCCACCTTCTTACAAAACGCCCTTCCTTAGAGCTGTCAGGTAAAGCACATCGCTTGGAGGGATGATGGGAATAATAATTCTTAGAAAAGGGTATCTGTTTGTCCTGTGTCACTCATAATTACTCTGTTCAAGTCTGGTGGTGCCTTGGTAATATTTTAAAGAATATTAGTATATCAGAAAAAGAAACAAACCCAGAGATAATGACTGGTAATTTGTAGAGTTCACAGGCATTCTCACAAGGAACCTGTGACGGAGGGGTGCAGTTATTCTTATGCAGGGGAGGAATGAGCTTTGAGGGCTGCTTGTCAGTGAGCTGTCAGGGTGGGAGCAGAACGCTAGGTGCTGAGACTTGGTATCCTCTGAAAGAGGCTACATAACTTTCCCCTTCTATAATATTGAGCTTTTTTTAATTCATGAGAATTTTCTTTAAGTTTTCTAGGAACATAGATACAAGAAGGTTATATGCCAAAAAAAGATACACTCTCAGTTTAAGAAAAGATACACTCTCAGTTTAAGAATATGAAATAAGAGGAAAAATAACTGGCTGGAAGACCTATAAGGGCAAGGAAGCCAAACTCTCCCTTTGGATGCACAAATGAGTGAAAATAATTTCTGACATATTAAAGTGTGGGGAGAAGGGGAAGCTGGAACTTTTTCCCCCAAGTGGTTCATATATTTTTCTTTGTGAAGAGATATTATCATATATATCAATAACAAAAATAAACATCCCGATGGATGGACAAAGGGACATTTTCAAAAGAGAAATATAAATGGACAATCAACATGTGATCATGTGATTGCCTCTCTCACAATTCAGTAAAAAAAGAGACGAAGTAAAACATTTTACCTAGCAGAGTTTCAAACATTAAAGACTGACTTGGTGTGTAGTAGGTCTGAGAGTTTTTTCTTTTTCTTTTTTCTTTCCAGTTTTCTATTTTGATTATTTTCATTACAAAGTTAAAGTTTTATTTATGTATTTTAAAATAATGAAAACATTTTAATTTTGAACATTTGGACAAACAGAAAAACAAGCAAACAAACAAACACAAACTCTCCTAAACTTTAGTGTCTCTTAGATATATATTTGAATCTTCATTTAGGGTTTCCTAAGATAAAATTTATTTTTTTCATTTAAAAATGCTCCCATGCTAACATTTTAAAAAAAATTACCCAGTGAGGAACCTCTAACTCACCTGTAATTTACCCCAATTTGAATTTTTAATTTTGTTGATATTTTATTAGAAGTATACTCAATAAGATCGCTAATGCAATCTCTCTCATTCTTCCACCTAAATAAAAACAAACAAACAAACCATTCCAAGGAAAAACAATTCCAATTACTCTGTCATGCTTCTTAAACCTCTCTTCATAACAGTCTATTACTTTGGAGTCTCCCTCTTTCCACTGATAGGATTTATAGATTTCTGAAGGATCACAGACACAATATGCTTTTCATTACTTTGTCAAAATTATCCAATGCCTTCTTGCTATAGGCAATACTAAGACATCTACTAACTGAAATCACTTTCGGTCTTCTGGTTCTTGTCTCTTTATGTAAACAGGCAGTTTTACACGTATATGTATAGGCCAGAGTATTGTCATATTTTTCAAAATAAGTAAAAATAAGAACTCTTCTAGCATCAGGTTGAAATCAGTTACAAAACTATTAATTCTGCTGTGACCTTCTGCCATTATGTATTTGCCTATATGTGTATGGACTTTAGTATTTTTTACACAATTTTAACATACTTTCTACAGAGAAAGACAGTAGGACCCACATCTTCATATTTTTGCAATAATATCAAATATATTCTATTTAAACCAGTGTTTTCCCCAATGTGCAATTTTATCATCTGCATTAGAATCATTTAGGTAAGCTGGGCTCTCCCTAGATGAACTAAGTTCAAATGTGTAAGTGTGGAAAATCTTCATTTTTCCAACCAGAATTTTAAGAGATTTCTCTTGCCTTTTCTGTGGTTTGGAAATTCATTAAAATAGTTTTGTACTGATGTGGTTAAATACTTCTGAACATGTCTGAGTGAAAGAACGTTTAAAATGAAACCAGTAGCGAATTCCTAGAATGTTTCTTTTAAAACAATACCATAGCATCTTGCTATTTGTTCATTTACAATTAGTTGGTTCATCAGTGGTGACTTTAACACTTGTCTGTGTTTTAGGCTCATCAACAGTAAGAGTACAGTTATGAACAGTTGAATATATCATATGTGAATGACTTGAAGAGTTAGTTTAAGTTCAGTAATGATTTCGCTCCTTAGAGGCATTCAGTTACAATAGAGAACCAGTCTGAAATGTGTTGATGGCTTGAAAACAAAGATGTGCAGTGAATTACCTTCTGAAGCGCTCCTTGGTCCTGAGGATGCTCACTGACATTGTGTCAATTTCTAAGTACAGAACATGGAACACCGGGCCTCCCTGGCCTCTGTGGAGGTCCTGAACTACCCTGAAGGGTTGATGAAATGCCTCCTGTCACTGCATCTGTTAGAGACAGATCCCACTTAGGGAAATAGAGGTTTTCAAGTGGAATGAGCAGAGGCGTCTTCTCCAAGAATGGCGATTGAGTGCTAATTAGTTCTGATGTTACAAGTGACAATTTTATTGGAGATCTGGTTCTAGCAAGAATGAAAAATACATTTTTTTCTTTTCTATTGTTCATTTGCCTTCAGTCAGGGCAATGACAAAGAAAGAACAAAGATTAGGGAAAGTCTTTTTTTCTCTTTTTACTCCATTTTAATGCTTCTTGCATTTCTAGAGTAGATTAGCAAATTATGAAAAAATCCTTTGAATATTAACATAAACTATTTCATCAAAGCAATTACACTAAAGTTAAAATGGGTTTTCATTATAATGCCTTCTTTCTCCTGAAAATATTGTTGAATAGCTTTTGTTAAAAGCTATACAAAATTTCCTAAAAGAATTTTTCAGTATATTAGAAATCCAAGTCTATCAGGATATAAGTATTAACTACTCTGATGCTAGCAACTTTAACTTTTGAACATGTTGTTGTTAAAACCACTCAATTCATCTATTCAACAATGTCAAGTAAGTTATCTTTCTTTGTGAATTCAAATACCTTGTTTTTTAGGATTCCTGAAGGCATGGCTTGGTTATGTTTTATTCTGTCATTATATAATTATTCAATACAAGATAAAGGATAGTAAATAATTTTTTATTTTTTTATTGTTATCGATAGATCATCATTCAGTGTCTTAATCAGCTGGCTTAGTTCTACATGCAACACTTTTTTAGCTGTTGGAAAACTGATTCTACTTAGTATATTTAGTTCAAAGAAATAGTGAAAGGTAATTACATTAGAATAATGATGTAAATATGGAGGATGAGAAAAGATGTGCTACTGTAGTAATCCAGAACCAGAAAATCAAAGCAGCAGTGCCAAAGAGAGAAGAGATGAACAGAATTGGAATTGCTAGCATGATTACAGGAAAAGTGTGACTGGTACAAAGAATAATGTCCCTCCCAACTCTCTAGCTAGGATATCCACATCCTGATCCTTGGAACTAATGGGTAGATGTACACCTTATCTGATAAAAGAGGTTTTGCAGACGTGATTAAGTTAAGAACCTTGATACAGGAGATTATTCCCAATTATCCAGGCACTCAATCTTATTACATAGGTCTTTTAAAAGCAGAGAACCTTTCCCAATTTTAGTAAGAGAGAAATCTATGTGGCTATGAAAGAAGACACAGAGAGATGTAACATTGTGTCTTATAAGATGAAGGAAAGGTGCCTGAGTCGAGGACCTAACATGCGTGTGTGTCCAACCCATGGCCTGCAGGCCATATGTGGTCCTTGGACACCGAGTAATGTTGTTGCACAAGATGATAAACTTTTCATGTGTGGTGCTGAAGCACAAACTGCCTAGGCAATAATCAAAGCTGTGTAGAGGAGAGCACAGGGCAGTGCCACTTCCTGTACCAGCTACACAATCAGTCCAATCAAAACTTGAGTGTATCGGATATTACTTGTGTTTGTGTGACTTGGCAAGTACAATGCAGCAATTACTGTAGTATTTCAACCTGCCTATATGTGTAGGCAAATCCACTTTCAGTTGACATAACTGCATTATGTGCAGATCTCCCAGTGGAATGTACAGAGCAATCAGATATTCAACTCAAAGAACAATTTGATCATGTCTTTTTACTAAATTTTACTAAAAAACCTGTCTTCCTAGAGAAAAATATCCCTTGCTTCACAATCATACCTTATTTATGTCATCAATTTTTTGGCAATATGTACAGAGGATGAAGCACACGAAGAGTAAAATTAGATAAAAATTTCTGATGAACACTTTGAGAACTCACTAAGAATTACAACTGCTTCTACTGAACCAGATATTGATGCATTAGTTTCACAAAAACAAGATCAAATATCCCACTAGTTTTCTGCTTATGTTGCCTTGTTTATCAAATGTTATAATAAAAGTATCAACAATAAAGGAAAATTTGTTATTTACTTATATTAAACATATTACATATTTCATATATGGCCCAAGATAATTCCTCTTCACTTACTGGCCCAGGCAAGCCAAGGGGCTCAAAACCCAAGATCTGGAAGAAAAGTCAGGGCAATGGGTTCTCATCTACGGCCTCCAGAAAGGAACACAGCCCTGCTGATGCCCTGAACTTAGTCCAGTGAGACCAATAGTGGACCTCTGACCTCCAGAACTTTAGTTAATGGGTTTAAGATCTGTTTTGCATTTTAGTTCATAGTTTCATTATGCATGATAGCCTATAGAAGTTAGTAACAAAGAGTTCTTTAAATATGAATTCATTTTTCTTAACTAGTAAACTATAGTAATTCAGATTTTTTGACTTTTTCTATTTTGTTTGTGTGCTTCTGAAAATGTTAGGAGTGCCTGTATAAAGTACTTTAAAAACATCATGTTTAAAAATCTGAGTATATGCACATAGAAAATGTTAAAGTATCTGAATTATGGGTAATTCTGTTATTTAATTAGCCTACTACATAGCATTTATCCACTGTACCACCTTAATTTGTCTGAAACTGCCAAACCTGTAACAGTTACCAAGATTTTAGGCAAAGTGCCTAGAAAGAATTTCTATCTAGGAAGTTGAACTTGTTATTTCAAATCTTAAAGTATACTTTACCTTGGTCAAATAATTGTACTTATTTGAGTCTGAGGCATTTCAGGAAACTAATTTTCCCTAAATTTTAAGTAAATCCAAGGTAAAGCTTCAGATGTGACATACATATATATATGTCACACACACACACACACACACACACGTATATATATGTGACAATTTGTTATGAAATAGGATTTGGTGGAAAGGAATTGGTATGGACACAATAATACTGTGTTATGTCTACAACTGTGAAGCAGTATGAAAAGGAAAATCTCAAATTCTGGAGCCAGGTACACCTGCACTTTATATTCTGGGAGTACAACTTCCTCATAAGATCAAGTTAGTTAAAGTCTTTGAACCTCAGTTTCTTTATGTAAAGTGGTATTACTTCCAGTCTTTGTTTTATAGGATTTCTGTGAAAATTAAATGATGATGAAAGTAAAACACTCCATACATGTACTCAGTAACTTACCTATTTTGGAACTAGCTAATTGGATCATTTATGGATCTAACAATATAAACCACTAGCACAGAAATAAAAATGAAGATCTTTTTGTATTTTATTTTCTAGAATCACATGTTAGGAGAAATGTACTCTTGTAAGCCCAGAAAAGGACACATCCCAATAACTGGCAAAACGTAAAATGTTCTCTTTATTTTTTGAATTCTTTTTTGTCAAAAATGTCTTTCATTATCAGTGTATCTTTCAAATCCTTATCACAGCCCTTTGATAGAATAAATGTGCATAATTTTCTGAACCGAATTGACTATCTTTAGACCCTCAATCCTTGTTCTGAATTTTCTTCGTATGTTAGTACGTGGGATTTGTCCTTGCCTAGTGGAGCTTTGGTGCCATTGATGACAGCCCTTGTCTTTATGATATGTGGGCAGAATTCAGTGAACTAAACCTTTGAAAAAGTAATAAGTCACCACATACTCTGTTTATACATTCATGTGTTCATTCAATAACAGCATTTTGCCTTCTTCAATGATTTAGAACTCACTTTTATAATGTCACAGCATAACAAATTACTCCTTAATAGTAACGATACATTCCATTGCACAATGTAACAAAAAATTTCATAAAATGTGTAAGTCTAAGTAGAGAATGTATATGAAGTAGTGTTTTCCTTTGCTGAAACTCTTTTCTTATTTTCCTGTTAAATTTTAAAGTGACTTCTTACAAATTACTTCCTGAAAAAAGCTGTACAGTTGCTAGAATACTATGGCTAATTGAATGTGAGGATATATAGTCTGTGACTTATTTTCCTGTGTATTATGGTCACATTATACCAAATTTAGAAGCATTTAACCAGGGAGTGCATGCATGTGTGTGCATGCAAGAGAGAGCTGAGAAAGAACCAAACATTCTATATATGTTCCTTAGGACAGTCACAAATTGCTTAACTTTTTGACAATTATAAAACAATCAGAAACCAGTGGAATTGTACACATTATGTCACCACAAAAGTTTCCGTAACTTCCAGGGAGTCCCAGTCCTCCCAGAACGAGCAGCAATAATTATACATGAGGGAACTATTTATTAAATATTTAAACTCAACAAAACTGTCATTTAAGGATAAGGATAAGTAAAGACATTCCATTAACTCTGCTGGTTTACTGTGAATAGACTCTTATTAAATGAACTTCTAAAGGATATATTTCAGGAAGAAGGAGATTCATTCATTCGACAAATACACATGGAGACAAGTACATTTCTGCATGGTAGGGGACACTTCAGTGACCTAAAGGTGAGAAGATGTTGCCCTGTCACTAACCAAACCAGCAGATGAATAGAGGAAAGGGACAGGATGTATGATCAGGGAGATAAAAGGACAGCATAAAAGATGGTAAGGCTTTTAGTGTGGGTGGGACAGGAAGTTCCTAGTTTGGTGCAGAAGAGGGTCATGGTCTAAGTTACATTAATGTCATCACTCTGGCTGCTCTGTTAAAACAGGGATGAAGGTAGAAGGTAGACAAGAAAGGATGGATGATTAGGAAGGAAAACAGGGTACTTGGCTAATCTACCATGAAACTCTGGTAGTAGTAAGAAAACAGTAACATCTAATACCTAGGTTTAAACAACAATAGCATAGTTAACACCCAGAACAAGAGTGGCTTATCAGCCAGAGGAAAAGTGGGCATGACTGGAAATAAGTACTTTGTACTACTTGACTAATGGTTGAAGGTACTGAATAATATGATCACTTATTTATCCTATCTGTTTAAGTTTCTAGAGAAACTACTAAAAGAACAGAAATAAATACATGCATTTCAAATCAGTAGTGGTTAGAAAAGAGAAACTGACAATTCTAATGAACATAATAAAGGAGGAGAAAGAATAAAAAAGAAACAGAACAAGAGAGACAAATATAACATACACAATAGTGAAATACTTCCCTATACATTGATAGTCCAATTAACTCTAGGTATATTGATTTCGTTAGTGAAAAGACACAAATTTGATATAGTAGATAAAAGCAAAATTTATCTCAAAGCTATCTTAAAAATTAATCTATAGTGCAAAGACAGAGAAAAGATATGTTGAAGATATGTAAAAATGAGATAAGACATAATTTTCAAATTGTAATCACAAGAAAGCTGGCATACCAATATATGAAGTTACACAAATTTAAAGGCAAAAACATTACTAA
>PVJO010000777.1:0-208060 GCA_004026905.1 Hystrix cristata | reverse complement strand
ACTACATATGAACTACAATAGCAAGACTGTCTCAGAAAAAAAAAAAAAAAAGGAAAGAAAAGAAAAGAAAGGAAAGGAAATACAAATAAAGAAATAGAAAAGTTCGAGCTTTTTAGCAACCAAAGCAAAGAGGGAAACACAAATCATTCTGGCCAAAAGATTCTGGCCAAAAACAGCATGACTTCTGATAATCAAAAGGAGTCTAGGGCTGGGGATTTAGCTCAGTGTTTAAAGTGCTTGCCTTGCAAGCACAAGGACCCAAGTTCAATCCCCAGCACAAAAAAAAAAAAAAAAAAAAAAGGAGTCTAATGGTAGCAAATTCTCATTTAAATGGTCACCAATAAGGGAGCTGGTTACTCTTTTTTTCTTGGCAGCACTGGCAATTGAACCAAGGGCATTTGTACTGAGCTACATTCCCCAGGTCTTTTATTTATTTGATTTTGAGACAGGGTCATTTAGTCACCCAGGCTCAGCTCAAACTTGCCACTCTCCTGCCTCAGCCTCTCAAAATGCTGGGATTACAGGTGTGTACCACCAAGCCTGGCTCCAGTCAACTATTCTGATCGGGCCACTGTGAGGAACTGGAAAAGAGCCACAGAAGGGGACGGAAGACGAGAGACAGACCTTAGAGATGGAGGTGGGGGTGGGGAAGGACATGCAAGGTAAAGAGAACAGAATGATCAGGAGCAGTGAGACTTCTTTTTCTAACAGGAAAAAGTACTCAAAATTTATATGACCCCAGATAAAGTTGGTCCTTTTCTCCCTTCTTGAAACTGATTCTACTCCAAAAAGCACCGAGAGGAAGCAAACCCCTTTCTTTCCTTCTTTCTTTGTTTTTCTAAGACATGGTCTCACTATGCAGTTCAGGCTGGCCTTGAGCTCACTATGTAGCCCAGGCTGGCCTCAAACTCGTGGCAATCTTCCTGCCTCAGCCTCCTGAATGCTGGGATTATAGGTATGCACCACGGCGCCTGGCACAAACTCTTTTTATAAAGCAGAGTTTTGCGAAGGTTTTGCACAGCGCATCCTGCAGCAAGACATCCTTTCAAAATGCTAAATCTTCCTCAAATTTCCAAGCTTTTGGCGGAGCTCCGCAGACCCCTCCTTGCTTTCTCATCTCCAAATTCTGGATCCCAGCTCTGCCAGCTCACCTTTCCGCTCCTCTCCCAGCAGCTTTTCCCGGGTGGGACCAGGAGGAAGTAAACACCTGGCTTTTTCACAGGCATTTTGAACAGATCCATCCTATAGTTGGGGATTTAGCTCAATGGTTAGAGCGCTTGGCTAGTAAGCACAAGGCCCTGAGTTTGATCCCCCAGCACACACACACACACACACACACACACACACACACACACACACAAAAAGTAACCACTGAACAGATCCATCCCTTTCCCTCTGCCGTCTTCACAACACTCCTGACTAAATTTGGAGTAGGAAAAACCATGAGTTGTACATGTAAAATATCCTTATTCTGTTGCACAGGAAAAAGGATCAGAAGGAAACCAGGATGTTAACAAGTACATTAACAGTAAGAGGCCAGCACAGCCTTAGAGTCAGATAAAGCTGGGCCCAGTTCCTGGCTGTGCCACGCTTTCTAGATGTGCGACCTTGAGCAGACCTTGCCACAGACACAGCTCCAAAACCTCAGCCTTCCATTCCACTAATGACTGAGCGTGCTGTCTGGTTTATAGCAAGCACTGCATGGAGTGTAGTTTACAAAACAGACAGAATCAAGCCAGGCATGGTGGAACACACCTGTAATCCCAGCACTTGGGAGGCTGAGGCAGGAGGATCACCACGAGTTCGAGGTCAGCCCGGGCCACATAGTCAGTTCAAGGCCAGTCTGAACTACTTAGCGAGACCCTGTCTCAAACAAATAAACAAACAAACAAAAAACAAATTTGGGAAGGGAGGGGAGAACACAGTGGGAGGGTTTCCTGGTATATCGAGGACAGAAAGAACACGTCGGTGACCCCAAGGGTCCTGCACTTAAGTCCTGGCCCTGCACAGCTTGAGGTAGCTCAGCTCCCTGGTTGAAGGAAGCCGTCTACGGCCCTCAAAGGGCTCCCTACCCGTCTAAAGCCAGCAGCACCCAGTCTGCAGCCCTCGATCTTGGTAAAACTGAACCGGGGCTAGGAGGCACTTCACTGCTCAGCCGGGTTCTCAACGTGAGGAGGGAGGCAAACACAAGGGCCCACGCCCGGCAGTTGCCGCAACGTGGGGGTAACAAGTGAGATGACACCTGAGGGATCCTACCAGTCCATCTCGATTAAAACCAAGGCTACAAGGGGCTGTGGATTTAGCTCAGTGGTAGAGCACTTGCTTAGCAAGTCCAAGGCCCTGAGTTCGATCCCTAGCACCTCACCCCCGCAAAAAAAAACCAAGGTTCCAGAGCTAGACCCCAAATTTTGAGTCCCAGGATTTCCGGGCTGGTTCCAAGAACCCAGCCCAGAAAGCAGGCGGGTTCCGGTCTCCACCTTCTTCCCCAGCCCTCAAATCCGTCTCGCCTTCGGGCACCAAATCCCTGACCAGCCCCGCGCTCCCTCACCCCGTTCCCGGGCTGCCCCCGCCCAGCTTCCGCCTCATTCCGGCTTCCGTCTCCCCGCGAGGTTCACGGTTCTCCCGGCCCGCGCCGACCCGAGCGCTCGGCCCCGCCCGCCCCGCCCCGCCCCGCCCCGCCCCGCGCGCGCCCTCCCTGCCCCTCTCGGGCGGTCCGGCGACCCCCAGGCCCGCCCCAGAGGGGAAGCTGCGGCCTGAAGCCGGCCCGGGAAGTGGAAGGCGAGGCCGGGAGGCCGCGGAGCGCGAGCCCACCCCGCCTTCCTCCCAGCCGGCGCAGCTGGGAGCTGGACGCGGCCGCGTTCGAGAGGGGCGGGCCAGGGCCGGGCTGCTGGCCGGGTGCCCGGCAGGTGCGCGGCGCGGGGTTGCGCCGGGCGGCCCCGGAGAGGCCGTCGTGGGTGGAGGGCGGGTCTCGAGAGTTTGCGGAACAGTCCAGCGGAAGGTTTGGAGGTGAGCCTGAGGGGACGGTCCAGTCTCGGGCCCGACCGGCGGGTTCTTCCACCCTACGCCTCTCTGGTGGGGCGCGGGGCTCGGCTCTGCGTCGCCACCGTGCGGCCAGCGGGAGCAGCGCATGCCTCGCTACCGCGGACGTCGCAGCGCGGGATGCGATGGAGGCGCGCGGGGCGCGATGGAGGCGCGCGGGGCGCTCTGAGTTAGCGGCTTCCGAGACTCCGCCCCCTTGCCGAGGAGGCCCGGGAGATGAGCCTGCGGTTACCATAGCAACGGCTGGGCCCGCAGCATCCCTTCCTCCGGCCACCCAGAATACTGCCCAGGACCGCGAGGAGTACCGGGATGTGGACGCCTGGCATTCCTTTTCATGCTCCTTGCTGAATAACCTGTGCGGATGAAGATGCTACCTCCCGAAGCAGCAAGGCCTCCAACAAGCAATGAGCTTTTTCTACCCGAGTACTGCGTATGCTGCTTTAGCAGCGTTTTCCGAAGGAACCATACGAAGATTAGGCCTGGTTCAGAGGTGCAAGTCTGTAATCCAAGCCCCAAAGGAAGATGAGGCAGGAGGATAGAAAGTTTGAGTGCTGCCTGGGTAATTTAGCAATACCTTGTTTCAAAATAAATAAAGCCTGGTTTGGTGGCCCGTGTCTATAATCCTAGCATTCTGAGAGGCCGAGGCAGGAGGATCACAAGCTGAAACACAGTCCGAGCGATTTAACAACTTGGTGAAATGGTCTCAAAATTAAAAAAATTGAAAAGGGCTGGGGATATTGCTCAATGTGAAGGTCCAGGGTTCAGTCCCCAGTACTGCTAAATAAATAAGTAAATAAAAATTAGAAATATAAAAAGCTGAGGATGTAGCTCAGTGGTAAAGCTCCCCGGGGTTTGAGCCCCAGTACTGAAAAACAAAATGAACCAAAAAACCCAGAAAAACCAAGATAACATATAGGGAAATACCTCATATTCGCAGTTAATGAAGATAACCAATGACGGGCACTTACTGAGTGCGTCTGTATACATGACATAGCATTGTCTTCCCTCCTAACAGATAAGGACATTAGGAGAGCTTGCTGGGAGTAGTGACACATGCCTGTAATCCCAGCACTCAGGAGGCGGAGGCAGAAGAATCGAGACCAGCCTGAAATAACATGGCAAGCCCCTCCGTCCCCCCAAAAATAAAAAATATTTCAGAGCGGTTAAGAAAGTTGTCCAAAATCACACACCAGCTAGCTGAGGATTTAATTTCTAAGCGCTGTTATTTTCATCACTATGTCAATGACTTGGAAAGGTGTGTAGAAGAAGAAGGATGGTGTGGGAAGGGCACTCCCAACAGGAGCGTTACATCTATAGACTTGGAGAAATAGGTAGAGCACTTGCCTCGCATGTGGGAGCCCTGGATTCAGCCCCAGAACTGGGAGGAAAAAAAAAAAAAAAGGATGGGCTGTAAGGGTATTTGGTGAGTTTAACCACAGTAGGACTTCTCAAATTATACTGAACGTCAATCTCATAAAGTTTGTGCTAAGCAATGAGAACTATAAAATCCTGGGTTTGGTGTGCAAGCTTTATGTTTTTGAATACCAAAGGAAATTAATATGTAACTGTTACCAACTCTTTGCTCATATACCATGAAAACTGTCTCAGGCCCCAGTGGTAGTCATGCTCCATTCTGGAAAATGCTACCCTAGAGGGTTCCTGACAGTGCCTGGGAAGGCAGGATCCTCACTGGGCTGGAGCTGAGGAGGTCCCTGGGGTGAAATAAGAAACCTGACCCACACTTTTGTAAAATAAGTTTACAAATTCACTGACCGCCATCAGGGGAAAAGGATTTTCGAGACACATCAGTAAGAGGCACGGGAAGGTTTCATTAGGGAGAGACTTAGGACACACTCAGGAGTGAAATGCAGGTGCTGAGAGAAATGAGATGCGTTATTTCCTGGAAGGTTTATGCTTCTCTGAAAGAGGTGGAAACCCTGGGAGAAGGCGGCGCAGCCCAGAAGGATACTAGACCATTAACAGGTGTGGGCCCAGGTTTGTTTTGTTTGTTTGTTTGTAATTTAAACCTTCTTTAGATGCTCTCAACCTGCTCCTTTATCTCAGGATCAGGTTCCCGCTCTTCACTTTCTTAGTAAAGCCAATTTAGTGAGGAATTTAGGGTCTGATGAGTCTGGTAGGGAAGGAGCCTAAATTTAACTAAAGAAATGCTGATATGTATGCCTTGGGTAACTTCAGCTGAGGCCCAAAAGTTGCATGCTTCTTAAAAATACAATTTCTAGTTAGGCGTAGCAGTACATGCCTGTAATCCCAGCCCTCTGGAGGCTGAGGCAGGAGGATCACCATGAGTTCAAGGCCAGGCTGAACTACATAGTGAGATGCCTTTGGTTATTTGAATACAAAAAAAAAAAAAAAGGTACAATCTGTAGTTATGATTTCCTTGTCTCCTTTCTTCTACCCTAACTCAGGGCGAGGCCCCTGTTTGTGACCCAAGCAGGAGGTTTGCTTCTGTTGATAGACTGTCTGAGCCCCCAACCTACCAGAATGGATACCTGGTTTTAACCCTCCTTACTAGCAAGACTTTGGTGGCTCCCTATTCTCTTTTGGATAACAAGCAAATGCCTTAACATAACCTGAATGCTCTTTGGGATTAACCTACTGTGGCATCATCACCCAGCCTGGGGAATAGAATGAGTGAGAAGGAAACAGGAAACATGAAGATCTTCTTTCTTCCTTTGCTTTTTGAGACAGAGTCTCGATATTAGTCCTGTTTTTACCACCTGCTCAGTGTTTACACATTCCACACTCCACCTAAATCTAAATCTCTTCTCAAAACGTGGAGACAAATCAGGCGTCTCGGTTGCTATCTCTGGAAGCAGTGATGTTCATGAAGGATCAACTCCGGTGAGAGGAGCAGGATTGGGCCCAAGTCAGACCGCAGTGCGGCCCGGCAAAGCCCGGCCCTTGCGGCCCCTGCCCAGCAGAAGGGCCGAGCCACTCCACTCGCTGGCCGCGTCCCCCGTGGGCACCATCCGACCCACAGATGCGGTCTCGGATGGACGAGCTGGCTCTCTGCCTCTGAGGCCGACACGGAAGGAGCCGGCAGGGGCGATGTCTGCGGTCCAGACTCCCTACAGCTGGGCAGCCAGCCCTTCCCGAAGCGGGTCTGGGAGGCGCATCTCCATGTCTACTGCAGCGCGGCTTCCACCCATCTTACCTGGAAGACCCTTTTCCTGGAGTCCTGCTTGCCCGTTACACCCAGTGAGCAGCTGTTATTCTCGGCATGGAAAGGCCTGGATTTTGTAGGGCCTAAAGTTTATACAGTCTGTGGGTCCTTTTTAAAAAGTTCAGGTACGAAAGTACAAATTTATTTTTTATAATTTTTAAATTTGTTATTGGTACATCTTTGCAGTACATAATGATTACATTCAAAGTGTGATTTGTTTAGTGTTTTGTTTTGTTTTGTTTTGTTTTTGCTTTTTTTTTTTCAAAACAGGGTCTCCCTAAGTAGTTCAGGCTGGCCTTGAACTCATGGTGAGCCTCCTGCCGCAGCCTTCCCAGTGCTGGGATTTATAGAAGTGCACCACCATGCCTGGCTACATTGACATTTTTTGAGACTTTTCATATCTGAAAACTTCATTCTATCTTCCCCCTTAAAAATTTGGCTGGGAGAACTGGGTGCCATGGCACTCACCTGTGATCCCAGCTAATGGGGAGGCTGATGCAGGAGCATGGCGAGTTAGTAAGACGCTGATTCAAAATAAAATAAAAAAGGGTGGGGATGTGATTGCCTAGCACGTGGAAGACTCTGGCTTCAATTCCCATTACAGGGGAAGAAATTAACTGGCTACAAAATATGTAAAAACACATTAAGATGGGCATGATGGTACACAGTTGTAATCCCAGCACTCAGGAAGCTGAGGCAGGAGGGTCACCTCAAGTTTGGAGCCAGCCTGACTACATAGTGAGACCCTGTCACAAAAAACCAAACCAAACCAAACCAAACATCTTGTTTTTGCCTCATGGATGCAGTATCTCTTCTTTTTATTTATTTATTTATTTATTTATTTTTGTGGTGCCGGGGATCAAACTCAGGGCCTTGTGCTTGCAAGGCAAGCACTCTAATCACTGAGCTAAATTCCTAGCCTCTTCTTTTTATTTTATTTTATTTTATTTTAATGGTACATTTTAGATACTCCCTATGGTACATAGTGGTAACATTAATGGTACATAGTGATAACATTCATCATAGGGGATTTGTACCTTCTTATCTTGTATCTCTCTGAAGATGTTAACAGTAGGTCCTTCCTCTTGGCCAGGTCAGGTTTGCTCTAATAAACACTTTTCTGGTCTCCTATCTATAAAGCAAAACCGTGGCTGCCACTTTCTGTGAGCTGAGCAAGGAAGCAGGGTTGAGGGTGTCTCTGCATCCACACTGTATAGGTTCACACCATCACCCTGTCTTCAGCTCAGTCTGTGTCTCCCAGCCCAGAGGACTCTCTCTTTCTCTCCAGAGAGTAAACCTCCAGGCCCAGGGACCTGACAATCTTTTGTTTGTTTGTTTGTTTGTTTGTTTTTTGAGACAGGGTCTTGCTATGTAGCTCAGGCTGGCCTTGAACTCTCAGCAATCCTCCTGCTTCAGCCTCCCCAGCACTGGGATTACAGGTGAGCACCACCACACCTGGCTGGGACCTGACAATCCTGACCCTTGAACAGCCTCTGACTCCTTCCCATTCACTGAGGTCTGCGTACCCCATTTAAGGAGGCGCTGAGCCTGGTGGAGGCTGCTTCTCTTCTTCCCAGCTGAGGATAGTTTTCCTGGGCCTGCTGGGTGGTCTCCAAACCCAGCCGTCTATTTTCCAGCTTCTGAGCACTATGCTGTTTTATCCTCCCTCAGGCTCCTTCTCTTAGTGGGTTTATGCCTGAAATAAAATCTCTTTATTGTAAATTAGTAAGGTTTGGGGAAGGGGTGAAATCAGTTCAGTGAGCCACCATTTTTAGATCCTCACCTTGGGCTGGGGATTTTTCTTAGTGGTTAGAGTGTTTGCCTCGCAAGTGCAAGGCTCTGAGTGCGAGTGCACCAAAAAAAAAAAAAAAAAAAAAAAAAGAAAAGAAAAGAAAAATTAGATGCTCACCTGCACTGGCAAACTGGACTTGTGATTACAGACGTTGGGAGCCACAGGGGACCTGCCTGCCTGGGACTTGGCAAAGGCCGGACTGTTGCTTGCAGAAGAGGTCACCCAGGCACAGCGCAGAGGTCAGGCGAGGGATGGGGCGGATGGGAGGGGACAGCCACAGAGGTGGAAGGAGAGAGTGCAGTCTCTGCAAGGGCGGCTGCCACGTCCACTTTGTTCCCTGCGTGTGCGCTGGGGACTCCACCTGGTCCCTGGGCACCACAGACTCTGGGCAAAAAGCTTGTCAAATGCGTCTCAAACGAATGAATGAATGAGCTGGGGACGCAGGTGAGTGCAAAGGCTCTGTGTTCAATCCCTAGTCCCAGAACAAAAAGTGAGTTGGATGGATGTGGGCACCGAGGGGTCAGAGGGGCTCATCCAGATCTCTCCTTCTCCTAGTGCTAACCTTGAAGGCTGACTGAAAGGGCTGTGGAGGAAGCCACAGAGGGTCTGGGGCAGGGGCTGGCCAAGGAGAACAGGTGATCCCACCCTGTCATGTGCCCCCACTTTCTGACCTGTCTCTCAGCACACTCTCACTCCGGCCCCTTCAGCCTCCTGTGCTCCAGTGGCTGGCTCTCCCCCAGTTCCCTTTGTCCCCTTCCTCTCTGTCTCCCTTCAACCAGCTGCAGGTGGCCAGGGTCTGATGGCAGCTCCCGCTCCTGGGTCAGCTTCCCGAGGGAGGGAATCAGCCTGCTTTTCCATTGTGTCCCCAACACCCAGGACTGGGCCTGGCACACAGAAAGAGGCTTAAGAAATAGCTGTTTAAAAAAAAAAAAGAAATAGCTGTTGACTGAACCAAATGAGAACTAAGCATCACATTGCAGAAATGGTGTGACAGGGCCGAGGTGGAAGGGGAGCCCAGAGAGGAGGCCTGACAGGGACCTGGGCCTGAGAGGGCACAGCCTGGGCACAGCCAAGGCACAGGTCCCAAGAGGAATGGGTAGGTTTATTTTTATTTTGGGGGGGGCGCTTCCTGGGGATCGAATTCAGGGCCTTGTGCTTGCTAGGCAAGCACTCTACCACTGAGCTAAATCCCCAGCTCCTGTTTGAGACAGGGTCTTGCTATGTAGTCCAGGCTGGCCTCGAACTAGTGGTGACCCTCTTGTGTCAGCCTCCCGAGTGTTGGGATTACAGGTCTGCGCCACCATGCCAGGCAGGGGACTCAGCTTTTGTTGAAAATGTGCTGCCGTTTTAGCAAAGACTCAACATCCGAGAGTCAGTTTCAGGATGAGAAACACCACGAGGGAACAGCCCTGTGAGGATGAAGCCGTAACAAACTTGCGACAGTCGTGCACACACAGGATGCTTTCCCCACACATGTGATGTGCTGTCAACACCCTGCTGTGCGTTCAGGTCTTTCACAATCTCTCAAGACTTGTGACATTACAGAGAAGCTCATTTCAAAGTCCTCCTGTGAGGTCACGGAAGGGTCTTTGCTTCTGTGCAATTCAAAGCTGCCTTGCTTAGGCCAGATGGAAGACAGGCAGGAGAAGGCACAGACAAGGAGAAAGAGCCAGGAAGGAAGTTAGAGCTCACAGGAGTGACACTCAGTGGTGGTGGGGTGGGTGTGTGGCTCCTGGGCAGAGAGCCATGAGTGCTGGCGAGGGTGAAACACCAGGAACTTCTCTGTCTGCTCTTGCAGGGCTGCACGTGGCCTCGGGCCATCCTGGGCCCGGCCCAGTGAACAGCACCGTGCTTCTGCTGGCGCACCTCGGATCCCCTTCCCCTGGCAGCAGTTTTCCTGGTAGAACTTGAGGAGTCAGGGACCAAGAAGGGCTCTTCCAGGCTGGCGAGGGGCTGTTGGCCCAGCTTGTCCTCATGGCCCAACTTTTGGCTGGACCCCGGCACCTCTATGCTTCGCTGCGCTTGTGGGTCCTCTGGTGTTGTGTGAAGAAGCCCAGGTGGAGAGAGCCCTTCCCACAGAGCCCTCACTTGTAGACATTCTTGGTCAGGTGCAGCCTCTGACGGGTGCTGAAGCCCTCAGGTCACCTGAAGGCCTTGCCACGGAGCTGGTGTGGGCCTTCTCGTCTCTGTGGGTGCGCTGGTGGTGGCAGGTTCTTCTTGGCGCGAAGTCCTTGCTGCAGATGGTGCGGTGACAGGCCTTTCCCCAACGTGCACTGCTGGTGGTGGCAGGTTAGACTTCTGTTTAGAGGCCTTGCCGCAGGCACCACACTCATAGGGCCAATGCCCGAGTGCACCTTGCGGTCCTTCAGGCTGAAGGCCCATCCCACAGCTCAGAGCAGAGGGCTTCTCACTCGTGTGGGTCCTCTGGTGGTGCAGGAGGTTCGAGACTCAGCGGAAGGACCTGGCACCCGAGTCACCATCTGGTGGGCAGCTCAGCACCTTCCCACATGTGCCACAGATGCGGAACATGCCGAGCCTGGCCGCTGCCCACAGGACTCACCACACGCCAGGGCCTGCAGAGCTGCAGGCTCATCTGCCTTCTGGGCCAAAGCGGCTCTGGGAAACTGCATATGACCTGTGGGGAGGGTGTTTGGGACTCTTCCCTGGAGACAGACTTTGTTGTGAGCCAAAGCCAGCCGAGGGCAACATCTCTTGTGGTCAGCCGGCTTTCGTGCCCCCACTGCTGCCAGGCTGCTGAAACTGGTCAGCATCACTTCCTGGTACAGGGCCCTCTGCCTGGGGCTGATGCACCCCCACTCTTCCCTTCAGCAGTACACGGCCACATACTGAAACATGCATGGCGACTCCATGCTCCCTGCTCCTGGGACGCATCCTTGGGAACAGCAGTGGCCGCCCACCCTGGGGAAATGCAGGTATGGGAAACAGCTGGTCCAGGGGCTAGGGATTAGCTCAGTGGTAGAGCGCTTGCCTAGCAAGTGCAAGGCCCTGAGTTCCAACCCCGGTACCTCCCCACCACCAAAAGAAGTAACTGATCTGGGGGCCTCAAGGCAGCAGACGGAGGACTCAAGTCAGGCCTCTGTCACAGTGCAGCTGGAGCCAGGCTTGAACACCTGAGGTGGAAGGGGTCCCAGAGCCTGATTAGAAACCAGATGCATCGGGCCAGCCTGGAGCTCACACAGCTCAGGGGAAGTCAGTTTTTGAAGCTGAGCACTGAGACCAGATCTCAGCCCGACACCCTGTTTAACCTCCCTGGCCCTTATCTTCTACAGTCTTCAGGTGAGGTAAGTTTTCTCTCTTAACTGTGAATATGGAGACCAGCAGGAGAGCCCAGGGCAGCCGCCCCTCTAGCCTGTCCACTGGGAATGTGTCAGGGACTGTGAGTGGGCAAGCCAAGCAGTGACACGAGCGGTCCCAGGAAATAATGATCTTTGCTCATGTGACATGCGGAACTGAGAACTGAAAGGCATCTGGCTTGGATCAGACAGATGACATCTGGCGCAGCTGCTGTGAGACGTGCCCACAAGTCTGTGAGGAGAATCCCACTGTCTTGAGATGACCCTCAGTACCTATGTAGAACAGGCCTAAATCAGTTTCCCAGCAAGACAGACTTTGGACAAGAGTCCTCCATCCTGTTGACGAGCTGGCTTTTTGAATAAAGTCACTTTCCTTGTTTCAACTCCCTGCCTGTCAATTTAATTGATTCTTGTGCAGCAGTAGCCAGACTTGGGTCTGGTAGCCCTTTCTTGGGACTCGGAGAAATCTGCAGGTGACTTTGGGCTTCCTGTAGTTCGCAGAGATGGGGGTTTGAGCCAATTGCAATCTCTCAGCTCTGTTTTGAGAGGCAAAGCGGCCCCAGAAGATGCCCAGATGCTCCGTGCTTGTGGATGCACAGAGAAAGCCTGGAAGGGTCCACATCAAAGCTGCCCCAGGAGGAGAGTGTGTTAGAAGAGATGAAGAGTCTCACTTTTGTCAGGCACGTGGAATACGCCTGTAGTTCCATCACTCTGGAGGCTGAGGCAGGAGGCTCACAAGTTCAAGGCCAGCTTAGATTACGTTATGAAACCCTTTCTCGAAAAACAACAAAAATTTTACTTTTGTTCTCTATATGTGTTTGGATCATATGAACTATTTTAAAATGTTAAAACCTTTTTATAGGCTAGGGGTGTGGCTGAGCAGTGTGAAATCTTTAGCACTGCAAAACATTTTTACTGTAAGCAGGTAACACTTTATGTTTAGAAGAAAAATTGTTCCCCAAAAGGTTAAAAAATTAAAAAAAAATTTTTAGAAAGAAAATGCCCCACTGCACTCCACAAGGAGTACACAATTATTGTGGCAAATTTGAATGTATGGGGGTAAGCGGGAGTAAAAATTCCCTGCTCAGCAGTTGCTGCTCTCCCTCAGTCACGGCTGAGATCGCAGGAAAGCCTGTCTTGTGCACTGGCCCTAAAATGGCCAGAATGGCCAAAAATACTGCTTCAGCCTGGCATGGTGGCACATGCTTATAATCCCATCACTCAGGAGGCTGAAGCAGGAGGATTGCAGAGAGTTCGAGGCAGCCTGGGCTACACAGTGAGTTCAAGCCCAGCCTGAATTATGTAGTAAGATCCTGTCTTAACCCCACAATAAATAAATGAAGTAAACTAAAATTCCCATTTAAAACAAATGAACAAACAAAAAACAAAAAACAAAAAGTTTGCTTCAGGGCCCAGGGGCCGAGGCGTGGTTTTCACCTCTGCCTGAGGGCTGTGCTAGGAAAGTGGATCTGCTAAAGAGACAGCAGCGCTGTGAAGTCCTCACACCAGGAGCACAGAAAGGGGCTGCGCAGGGGTCAGGACTTTTGCTAAACCGTTGTGCGCAGCACACTTCTGGGCTTTGGGGTCTCCTCTGTGAAATATTGCCGTCACACACTTACAAGGCGCTCAGTAAGAATACAGATATTCCTGTACTCGGTGCTCTGCCAGATGTTCCAGCCCTGGAAAAGGAGGTGAGAAGGGGTGACTCTAGCCCCGGCGCCCAAGCTGCCACAGGCCAGTTTCCCGTCCGGTAGGAGCAGGAAGAGGCAGTTGCTGGGACCCTGTTCTGGCTGGCAGCCCTCCCGAAGGCGCAGTGGGTGAAAACGGCGCTTGTAGGGTGGCAGCCAGCAGCATCAAGTGCTGACTGGGGCAGACAGAGCACGTCCCTGAGATCATGGAGACCAGACCAACGAGGGAGGCTGCTGTGGATCCCAGATCCAGTCTGCCGCTGCTGGGGCCAATGGCCTGTGGCTGGGGACTCGGGACAGTGCTGCTTCTCATCCAGCCTTCGGGCTCTGAGAGTTCAAGCTAGGTCCCATCGCCTACCAAATATGTGACCGTAGGCATCGCTTAACTTTCCTGGTACCTCAGTTCTCCCATGTGTACAATGAGGACAAATGATGTTACTAAGTAATCATCAGAATTAAATGAGATAACACATTTAGGCCCAGAGCCAGACTGAGAGTGAGGGCTCAGGGCAGAGGCAGAGTTGTTTGCATCGTGAAGAGGGGCAACAAACCCTCAGGGCTCTGCCTAGTTCATATTTTTATTAGTAGACCTTTGTATGTAATGATCACATTCACTGGGGGGAGTTGGTAGGTGGATATACCACCTCTTGATTCTTTTTCGTTCCCTTCTCCTGTCCCTTTATCTCTTGATCCCCTTCCTTTTGTAAAAGATCTATCTTCCTGTTTCCTATTATTTATCTTTTATTTCGTTTTTTATTTATATTTTGGGTTTCTCATATAAGAAAACCCATAAGAGGGGCTGGGGATTTAGCTCAGTGATTAGAATGCTTGCCTTGTAAGCACAAGGGCCTGAGTTCGATCCCCGGCACCACAAAAAAAAAAAAAAAAAAAAAAGAAAACCCATAAGATATTTAAGCTTGTGTGTCTGATTTATTTCACTTACCATTATAGTCTCAAGGTACATCCATTTTCCTACAAATCACTCAAGTTTATTCTTCTTTACGGCAGAGTAATACTCCATCATGTATAAACACCATATTTTCTTTATCCATTCATCTGTGATGGACATCTAGGCCACTTTCTTTTTCTTTTTTTTTTTTTTTTGTGGTGCCAGGGATCGAACTCAGGCCCTTGTGCTTACAAGGCAAGCACTCTAATCACTGAGCTAAATCCCCAGCCCCGAGGCCACTTTCAAGATTTAGCAATTCTGAGTTGTGCAGCTATAAACATGGATATGTATGTATCACTGTAATATGTCTAACTCTTTCAGGAAGATACCCAGAAGCAGACTACTATAGCTTGGTTGAATGAAATTTCTAGTTTTAGTTTCTTTTTTCTTTTGAGACAGGGTCTTGCTATGTAGTTCAGGCCAGCCTGAAACTCACTATGTAGTCCAGGGTGGCCTCGAATTCCCAGTGATCCTCCTGCCTCAGCCTCCCAAGTACTGGGATTACAGGTGTGCACTACCATGTTTGGTCCTAGTTTTTAGTTTTTGCTTTTTTTTGGTTCTGGGGATTGAACTCAGGGCCTCGTGTTTGCTAGGCAAGCACTCTAACCACTGAGCTAAATTCCCAGCCCTAGTTTTAGTTTTTTAAGGAATCTCCATACTGATTTCCATAGCAGTTGTACTAGTTTAAATTTCCAACAACAATATGGAAGGGTTCCTTTCCCCTGCAGCCCTCACCAGCATTTGTTATTATTTGATTTCTTGATGATAGAATCTCAGTGTTGTTTTGATCTGTATTTCTGTAATGACCAGCAATAATGAACTTTTCTGATTTTTTTTTTCTTTTTGGTTTTTCAAGACACAGTCTCCCTATGTAGTCCTGGCTGGCCTCAAACTCCAGACAATCCTTCTGCCTCAGCCTCCTGAGAGCTAGGATCACAGACATGCATGCACCACCACACCTGGCCAGTAATGACATTTGTTATAGTTCAGATCTAAAATGTCTCCCCAGTTTTCATGTGTGTGGAAGGTACCTGGATCTTGGAGGTGCCATCTTCCCAGAAAATTCATCCATCAAGTCATTCGGCCCCTGAATGGGTTGTCAGGAAGTGGGCCTGGTTGGAGGGGTCACTGGGACACAGCTTGGAAGGGTGCACTCTTGTGCCTGGCCCCTCCCTTCACACACACACACCCATCTCCTGGTCTCCATGGCGCGAGCACTTTGCCCTGTGCCAAGCCTCCCTGCCAGCCCATCATGAGCTGAAATCATGAACCAAAACAAACTTCTCCTTTAAATTGTGGGTGTTGGGTATTTTGTCCCGGCAACAGGAAAGTGAGTAAGAGAGCATTTTATTATCTCATGTAAGTATCTGCAGATTGGTAGTGCTAAAGCCAGCTCTGCAGCTCAGTGCTGTCCCAGGCCCTTTCTTTGCTCTGCCATCTTCGTGATATTGACACGTAACTTTATGATCACAAGACATTTGATTCAGCACCAGCTTTACATTCTCATAAACAACATCCCAAGCAATAAATGAGGGGGTAGACAGCAACATGTTTTTCTCCTCTAGAAACCTTTTTCTTCCAGGAGTGGTGGTGCACATCTGTACTCCCAGCACTCGGGAGGCTGAGGCAGAAGGATGAGAGAGTTTTAGGCCAGCCTAGACTACATAGTGCGACTCTGTCTCAAAAACAAAACCAAAGAACCAAACACAAAACAAACAACTCCCCCCAAACAAATTTTTTCCTAAAGGAAAAGCTTTCCTGGGTGTGGTGGTGCACACCTGTAATCCCACCACTTGGGAGGCTGAGACAGGAGGATCACTGTGCATTTGAGGCCAGCCTGGGCTACACAGTGAATTCAAGGCCAGCCTGAATTATGTAGTGGGAACTCATCTCAAAAAAAACAAAAAGAAAAGTAAAAGCTTTCTCAAATTTTAGTAGGCACAAGAATTGCCTGAACAACTGTTCGAATCGGAGTGCCAAGCTCCCCTCTGAGGGTACCACACTGCTGACAGGCTCACAGGTGTGGAGGTGCACTGCTGCCTGAGGGGGTTCACGGCGACGCGGACTGGGATTGTGTCCTACCTTGCTGAGACCTTGCTCCTGGGCTGCAGAGGAAAGGGTTAAGACGTTGATGCTTTATTTGGAAGCCCAGGCATTGAGTGAGAGGGAGGAAGGAGGAGGAAAGGAAAAGTAGAGAGCCGTGAGCACTGGGCACTGGCTGCTCTTTCCCAACAAGCTGCAGGCACGACGGGTCCATCAGGGGTATTTGCTTACACACAAGAGACTCTTCCGGGAGCACAGCAGGGCGGAAGCATGGAGATCAGGGGTTGAGGGACAGTGATGGCCAGAACTCACACTCCCGTGAGTGGCTTTTGTTCGTGGGCAGGCTATGTGTGTTTGTATGTGGTTCAGGCTGGACTGAAACTCGCCGCTGTGTTGCTTGCCAGTTGGCTTGTCTCTGCTTTGGGATTCTCGGGGCAGTGCTGGGGTGGAACCCAGGGCCTCACGCAGCCAGGCAAGTGTTCCACCCCGAGTGCTACCCTTGCCCTGGAGCGGCTTTGTACCCACATCAGAAAGCGGAGGGGTAAAGCGGTGTAGGTAGGGTGCCAAATGGAAGCAAGAGACAGGTGTGGAATCTAGGCCACTCCTAGGGCCTGCGGCACCTCAGGATGGATAGTGGAGGTGGTAGATAACTAGGCGTACCCAAGATAGATTCTGAAAACAGAACCAGTGGATTATCGATGGGTTGATCATGGTGTATGAGGGAGACAGAGAAATGAAGGTTTTGGTGCATGATGGTGCAATTTACTAAAATGAGGAAAACTTAGTTAAGGGGAAGTTACTTTGGGAGGAAAATTAATACACATCTTGGTCATGTTAGCTTGGAGAAATCTATTTAGATGCTTAAGTGGTCGAAGTCTGGAGCTGACGGGGGAGGTCGTGGCTGAAGCTAAAGGGCTGAGTCTTCACCACAGAGATCTGTGGCGTCAGTGTCGGCTGTGCAAAACTAAGAGCAGAAGCGGGTGAGAGAAGAATGAGGAAGCAACTTTTTTGACCGTGGCGAGATGTACACCACCGGTGTCTTGTTTAACAGATCTCCTCACCCGACTGGAGGAGAGAACTGGGGGAGGAAGTGGTGAGGAGAGACGCCCTCAAGGTGTTTTGCTGAAGAGGGGAGCAGAGAGCTGGGGTGGCGCTCAGGAGAACCAGGGGAGGGTGCCATGAAGACCTGGTGTACCGGCAGCCGGCAGCCGGGAGAGATCCGGGAAGGAAGGAAGGGATGGGGCAAGAGTGCTCAGAGAGAGGGTTTCCCCAACCAGAGAGACACAGTGTGTCGCGACACCGCAGGTGCTTGGCACAGGACGGAGAAGGCGAGGAAGCTCCCTCCGGCCGCACGTTCTATCACCACGGAATACGAGGCCCTCAGATGAAGGTAAAGATGGCAGCGGGTGGATCGGAAGGCGGGATGAATAGGCTACTGAGAACAGGACAGGCGAGTACTCCGGGGGACGGAAAGCGGAGTGCGGTGGGGGAAGGCCCCTTTCAGTCCTGGGTAGCCTGTGAGCGAGGAACTGGACAGGCAGTCTCAGCTGCAGCCACTGCACGAAACATAAACTTTCCCAGACGCCCAAACCCACACAGAAGGAGAAGACAAGAGGCTGCATACGAAGAACTGTGTCTGCCAAAGGGCGGGACGCACGTAACTGTCTCAGTCACTTTCCTCATCGCTGGGACAAAATATCCCACACCTGCAATTGAAAAGGAGGTGACGTTCATTCCGGCTCACGGCTCCAGTTGACGGCAGCCAGCTGCGAGGCAGAAGGGCGCGGCGGAGCGGCCTCGGCGGAGCTCAGCGTGGACGCCGGAAGCGGAAGCCCTGTGAGAAGGGAGGAGCCGGGGACGGAGCACGCTCCCAGGCCACGCCCCGTGACTGTCCCTCCCACAGCCCCACTTCCTAAGGACTCCGCAGCTGTGAACTCATTAGTGGGCCCCCGCACTCCTGACCCATCATCTTCTGAAAGCCTCGCCTCGGAACACAGGATTCTTCGGGGGCACCTCCCATATCTACCCCAAGACGGCAACCGTAACGTCAGACCATGTGATGGAATCAAGGTCTCCCATCATCTTATGCTCGCTGTAAAAAGGACTGTAGAGCCAGGCACAGTGGTGCGTGCCTTTAATCCCAGTTATGCTGCAGGCCAAGTTTAAGACCAGCCTGGGCCTCTTTATCTAGACCCCAAAACAGAAACAAAGAACAAAAACAGAACAAAGAACAAGGATTGCAGGATCTCTGTATATCCAGACCACATGTTAAGTGAATAAGCAAGATGGAGAAATGTTTTATATGCTATTTTCATATAAAAATGGGAGCCGGGGGATTGGGGATTTTGCTCAGTGGCAGAGCCCTTGCCTAGCAAGCACAAGGCCTGAGTTCAATCTCCAGCACCCCCACCAAAAAAAGGGAGCCAGGCGCGATGGTGCACACCTGTAATCCCAGCCCTCAGAAGGCTGAGGCAGGAGGGTTGCTGCGACTTTGAAGGCAGCCTGGGCTACAATAGTGAGTTCAAGACCAACCTGAACTACATAGGGAGACCTTGTCTCAAAGAAAAAAGAAAAAAGAAAAAAGAGAGAGGGAGATATATAATATTTGCTTATATTTTTTGTTGGTTTTTTAAAATTTTGTTTTGAGACAGGGATGCCCTGTGCAGTGCAGGCTGGCCTTGAACTCACAGTGATCTTCCTACCTCAGCCTCCCAAGTGCTGGGATTACAGGTGTGTGCCACCACACCTGGATATATTTGCTTTTATTTTTTCAAAGATGGGAAGTTTAGGTCAAATAAAAATGTTTACTCAATGGGAAGGGAGCAAGGTGGAAAATATGTATAAAAACTGGACTTCTTTTTCTTTAATTTTAATTTTTTTTTTCTTAGTGCTGGCCATCAAACTCAGGGCCTTGCATTTGCTAGGCAAGCACTCTACCACTTGAGCTGTATTCCCAACCGCAAGCCCAATTTTTATCTTTTTTTTGAGACAGGCCCTGGCTATGTAGCCCAGGCTGGCTTTGAACTCGCAGCAATCATCCTGCCTCAGCCTCCTGCGCGCTGGGATTATAGGAATGTGCCACTGTGCCCAGCAGAAACTGGAGTTCTCTGAATATCCATTCTCTTTGATGCTGGATCTCAAACTAAGCACATTGCTCTGCCACTTAGCTACACACTGGCCTGAATATATTATGTGTTGTTGACTACACTTAGAACTATGTAAATATTTTACATAATTAAACTCAAAGGACTTCTTGAAAATGGAAAAATAAACAGGTTAACCTAAATGTATATCCATTCTTTTTTTTTTTTTTTCCTGAGATAGTCTTGCTATGTAGTTCAGGCTGGCCTTGGCCTTGAACTTACCATGTAGCTCAGCCTGACCTCACACTCATGGCAGATCCTCCTGCCTCAGCCTCCTGAGTGTTAGGATTACAGGCATGCACCATCATGCTGGCTATATATTCATTCAATACCAGATTCATACAGAGAATCAACTGTATATGCCTAATACCTCCAAGAACTAAATGAACTCCAAGCAAAACCTTTCTAGTTTTTTTTTATCCTGTTGTGTAAAATAAGGTACAACAAATGAGTAACTGTGAAATTCTAATTTTATAATCCAGAGTATCATTGAGAACTGGGACTCAGAGCGTGTTGAAAAAGATATACAGATAGATTTTTAAAACTCTGAAGTCTTAAATTTGAATTGAAAGTATCAGTAGGGTTTAAGACATATTTTTTCTTAAAACATGTATCATAAGCTCTGTCTACCAAAGAGGTTTAGAGATAATGACCACGCCACACTGATGGCCATTCTAGGGCTTAGATTTCAGTCTTACAATGGCTTTCACCACCAAAACAAAGTTTAGTTTTTGGTTTCTATACTTAATCTTGGCCAAAAGGCTGAGAAGCAATGGGTTTTTGGTTTCTTCTTTTTTCCTAGATGTAGGTGACTCCAACTTTGGAGCAATAAATGCATAAAATAACTCCAGAACATTCTGTCATTCTAGACAGCAAGGAGGTTACCATATACTACTATGGTTGTTTGAAAAGGATTCAGGACTCAACTTTTAAATTTACTGTTATCTTTTTCAGGTGTGTGTGTGCCAGGGGTCAAACCCAGGGCTTTGTATGATAGGCAAATCTGTACTACTGAGACAAAATATAGTGGTTTTTTTTTGTTTTTTGGGGTGCTGGGGATCCAACTCAGAGCCTTGCGCTTGCTAGGCAATCGCTCTACCACTTGAACTAAATCCCTAACCCCCTTTTTCTTTTTTTGTTTCTTTGTTTTTTGAGACAGCATCTCATTATGTAGCCCAGGCTGGCCTCAATGTTGCAGTGATCCTCCTGCCTCAACTTCCCAAGTGCTGGGATTACAGGTGTGGGCCACCACACCTGGCAAAATATGTTTAATTTAGTAATTATGACACTAAAAAATACTGAAAATCTACCCACTGGTCACTTTTGGAGGGTGCTAGTAAGCCCACTTGTTTCAAAAACTAGTGGAGGAGATTCAGCCATTTATCCTTTTTTTTTTTTTTTTTTTTTTTTTTGAGGCAGAGTCTCACTATGTAGCCCAGGCCAGCCTTGAACTCATGGCAATGCTCTTTCCTTAGCCTCCCAAATGTTACAGGCGTGCACCACCACGCCTGGCCTTAACCTTTTTTCCTAGCAGGACCTGTAACTCTGGGCAACCAAAGAGCATGAATGAAAAAAACTTTTTGTGGGTGGGGGCTGTCTGGAGACCAACCTCAGGGCCTTGCGCTTGCTAGACAAGCACTCTACCACTGAGCTAAATCCCCAACCTTGAAAACTTCTTCTTATAGAGGTATTTCAGATATTATATCAAGGGGTGATGGAATTAAAATACTGTCATTTTACAACCCTTGAGAAACAATCTGATATAATACCTGTATTATATATAATGTATCTGATATATTATATCAGATTTATATATATATATTATTTTTTTTTTCTTTTTGGTACTGGGGCTCGAACTCAGGGTCCTGTGCTTGCTAGGCAAGCACTCTAACCACTGAGCTAAATCCCCAGCCCAGCAATCAGATATGACAAAAACACACCCTACAAGATTCTCTTGCCATAAAATCGAAACTCCATCACACTTCTAGATCTAGTCCTAATTAACAGAAACTAGAAAGAACTGAAAAACCTGCTAGAGATGACACCAGGGGGATATAATCATCAAAATCCACACTGTGGGAAACAAAGAGGGAACCTATATAGGTTCAGAGATTGAAGAGATATGCAAACTAATCGATGTCTGGACCCTGTGTAGATTCTAATTCAAATAAACAAGATATTAGACAAATTGAGAACTTGGATATTTCATAACATTAAAGGATTTTTTTAAACTTTTGCACATCTTTGAAATTTTCCATCCTTTTTTTTGGCACAGTACTAGGGATAGAAACCAGGGGTACTCTACCATTGAGCTGCATCCTTGGCCTTTATGTTTTTTGAGACCGGGTCTTGCTAAGTTGCTTGGGCTGGCCTTGAACTTGTGATCTTCCTTCTTTAGTGTCTCAAGTAGCTGGCATTGTGGGTATATGCCATTGTGCCTGGTTTAAAACATTTTTTTTTCAAAATCAAGTCACCGTGATTGTACACCTGCTGGGAATGTGTTGTGATGGGGAGTGCTGGAGTGATCTGTCACTGATTTCTTGCGTGGGGGATGGATGGGTATCTTTTTTGGCAGTGTTGGGGATTGAACCCTCATGCTAGATGAAAGCTCTACCAGGGATACCCCACAGTGGTCGTGCTTTTACCAGATGTAGGCAAAGCAGGGAGGTGGATCTGTGAAGTCTCCTGCTCATGCTGAACTTGAAGGGCTGTGGTATACATGAGGGAGGCTGCACAGGGTTGGTGAAAATCAGGGCCTCAAGAAAGATGAGGGTAAATGAAAATATGAGGCACCGTGCAATGTCACAGAGAAACTCCAGAGGTGGAATCCCAAAGTAATCGGAGGAACAGGGTATTGGAAACTGGAAGCCAAGAGGTCCAGAAGAGTTTTACATAGATGGAATGCTTGGACTCCTACCTTGTATGATATACAAATTAATTCAAATTAAAGATTCAAATTTTTTGTTTTTGCTTTTGGTTTTTTTATTTTAGGTGCTGGGGATTGAACTCGGGGCCTTATGTTTGCTAGGCAAGTACTCTACCACTGAGCTAAATCCCCAAACTCCATTTGGTTTTTTGGTACCAGGAATCGAACCAAGGGCCTCATGCTTGCCAGGCAGGCACTGTACCACTGAGCCACATCCCAGCCCCCCATTTGGTTTTTTGAGACAAGGTCTCACTATGTAGTTCAGCCTGGCCTCGAAGCCATGATCCTCCTGCCTCAGCCTCCTGAGTGCTGGGATTACAGGCATGTGCCACCATACCCGGCCCAAAAATAAATTTTACTTTGTCAAAATTAAAAACTTTTTTTTGGTGCCAGGGATTGAACTCAGGGCCTCATGCTTGTTAGGCAAGCACTCTAGCCACTGAGCTAAATCCCCAGCCAAAATTAAAAACTTTTGTTTATCAAAGGACACTATCAAGCAAGTAGTCAACCTACAGAATGAGAGGAAATACATATTCTGTAAGGATTTACTATCCAGAATCTGTTAAGCGCTCCTGTACCTCCATAAGAAAAAGATAAACCAATTTAAAGGTTTATGAACAGGATCTGAATAGACATTTTTAAAATATGCAAATGATCAATAAATATGAAAAGGTGCTCAATAACCTAGCAATTAGTGAAATACAAATCAAAACCACAAGCAAAATACCACTTCCTACTAGCATACATATAATAAAAAGAGAAATTAAAATGGGTGGGTATAGGCCATAATGGCCCAGACCTACAATCCCAGGTCCTTCCTAGGCTGAGGTATGACAATGGCAAGTTCAAGGCCAACCTGGGCAATTGAGACCCTGCCTCAAAATTTAAAAAAAGGCTGGAACCAGGCACAGTGGTAACACCTGTAATCCTAGCTGCTCAGGAGGCTGAGACAGAAGGATTTAAGGCCAGTTTAGGCAAGTTAATGAAACTGTCTCAAAAAAGGGGGGAAAGGGTGTTAAGGATGTAACTCAGTGGTAGAGTGCTTACCTAGCATGCATGAGGTCCTGGGTTTGATGCCATGTGTGTATGTGTGTGTGTGTGTGTGTGTGTGCGGTGGCGTTGACAACGTGGAGAAATTGGAATCCTCATAGATTGCTGGGCAATGAAATGTAAATTGGCCAGCCATTGTGATATTCTGGCAATTTCTCTTTTTTTTTTTTTCTGGCAATTTCTTTTTTTTTTTTCCCCTGGCAATTTCTCAGAAGGTTCCAGTCACCATACAATCTAGCAATCCCATTCCTGGATTTGTACCCAAATGAAATGAAAACATGTCCACACACTTGCACACAATATTCATAATAGCCAACGGGGTGAAATCCAAATGTCTCACCTAATATGTGGATGGGCACACAACAGAGTATTACTTGTCAATAATAGCAATGAAGACTATGCCATGGGCAGATGGACCTTAGAAACATGCTGTGCAGTGTGGTGGTGGATGCCTGTAATCCCACTACTCGGGAGGCTGAGACAGGAGGATTGCTTCGAGTTTGAGGCCACCCTGGACTACATAGTGAGTTCAAGGCCAATTTAGAATATACAGCAAGACC
The DNA here is from genome assembly GCA_004026905.1 of Hystrix cristata. Classification (NCBI taxonomy): domain Eukaryota; kingdom Metazoa; phylum Chordata; class Mammalia; order Rodentia; family Hystricidae; genus Hystrix; species Hystrix cristata. The sequence goes on along the minus strand of PVJO010000777.1, from coordinate 184,372 downwards.
CTGTCTCAAAACAAAACACAATTATGCTACATCAAAGAACCTTGGTATAGAAGATCTGATAATATTTGATTCCATTATAACATCCCAAATAGGCAAATCTATAGCAACAGAAAGATTAGTGATAGCCTAGGGCTGGGCAAAGAAGGAACAGGGAATTAACTGCATAGCAAAACCATTTTTAAAAAAGTGCATTTTAGCTGAGCATGACGGCACACACCTGTAATCCCAGCACTCTGGGATAGGAGTAGAAGGAGGAGGTAGGAGAATCTCAAGTTCGAGCCCAGTCTGGGCAATTTAGCAAGACCTTGTCTCAAAATGTAAAATAAAAAAAGGGCTTAGGGATCTGAGTGTGAAGGTCCTAGGTCCAATCCTCAGTACTGAAGACTAAGATGGTGAATTTTGTGCTATGTGCACTCTAAAGGGGAGAGGTTATACTCAGCAGTGCCAGGTGGTACAATGCAGCCAGATGAGGTCAGGTCCACAGATTGTAGGGTCCACCCAACAGCCTTTCTCCTGCCATCATCTGTCCCTCAGTTTAATTCCAATCATCCTGATTGGTCTAAGGAGACGCTGTGGTTCCAGTGCTCTGTTTAAGAGTGGGCAGAGTTAGCTGTGGTGATGCACATCTGTAAATCCCAGCACTTTGGTAGTCTCCTTCTAAAAGCGGCTTGCCAAATAAATGTTACTGGGTTCTGCCGGTGATCCCATCTCCTGGAGTCGGACTCCAGGTTCTTCTCATCTCAAAGAGAGAATTGAACGAAACAAGCAAAAAATGGTGACAGTTTATTTGCAAAAGTAAAAATGAAGAGGGAAAAACTGGCTCTGCAGTCAGTTTAGGATGAGCAAAAGGAAAAAGCAAGATAAAAGTACACCCTGGAGGAAACAGGGCGGGACATGGTGAGAAAAGCTACAGCAGCCACTTGTCCTTTTTTCTTTTTGGTGCCAGGGATCAAATTCAGGGTCTTGTGCTTCCTTAGCAACTTGATTTTACTACTTTTCTTACTTACAGGCCAAAGTGCCCTTATATAGGTAAGTGGTGACCATGAGATTGGTCAGAACAGGCATAACCACAGGGATAAGGGTCTATTTTTATATATACATTTTTTTGTTTTGGTTTTTTGAGACAAGGTCTTACAATGTAGTTCAGGCTAGCCTTGAATTCTAGATCCTCCTTAGTGCTGGTAACTGATTACAAGCATGTGCCACCACACCCAACCTGCACTTTTCCTGTTATCTAGGTCAGGACAAGGGTGGCACTGAGCACACTACTATGGCTCTTAGGAAACAGTCTTGCTGTTTTGATGTCTGTTTTTTTAATTGGTCCAAAGCTGGTCAAATCGGTATGTTCCAAGAAGGAAAATAAAGTTCAAGTTCACCATACTCATCCTGCTCACTTGTCCCACTTACGTAGCCATAAAAGTCATGGGCTGTGGATACAGCTCAGTGGAGAAGTGTCTGCCTAGCATGTGCAAGGTTTAGAGTTCAATTCCCTATACCACCAAAAAACAGGTTACCACCAGGCTTAACCTTAACCAGTCACACTCCATACAAGCTACAAAATGGGGGTAATGCCATCTCACAAGATTGGCCCAAAGATGGAATAGGAACACACAACAGCTACTAGCAGTCCATGGCTCACATTTTACTCAATCAGAACAAATCTTGATAAAGAATCCCAATTTTACCCTTCTCAAGTGAAACTTTTGCTCAAACCAACCTGCCTCAGCCCTAGCCATTCCAAGATACCTTCCAGAGTAATTCTGAGGTGGCATCTCCTCACAAATAGCAAACATCCACAGCCTAGGCCTTCAGCAAAAATCGAAACTAAAAGCAGCCTAACTGAAATGGCATTTGACACCAGCGCCCCTAATAGACACTTTAAATGCTTTTAACTAGTTAAATGAAGTCTGAATCCTGAGTATCTTTTTTTTTGCGGTGGGGAGCTGCTGGGGATCCAAACTCAGGGCCTTGTGCTTGCTAGGCAAGCACTCCACCACTTGAGCTAAATCCCCAACTCCAGTATCCCTTTAAACTCATTGCTCATAGATGTACAAATAACCTTTTTCCTCACCTCGTTTCCTAATCCATAGGGAACAAATGTTAATCCCAGTTTAACATTTACATCACAGTATTGTGTCAAGACTAAGGGCAAGCTAACACACAAAAACCTTCAAGAATGAGTTTAACTGGTAGTTTTTTGGGGGGTGGGTGTGAAGCATGGGAGATGAAACCCAGGGCCTTATGCGGGATAGGCAAGTGGTCTACCTTTCTTACATGGGACAGACAAGGTAAATTTTGTAGTCTGCAATTTACTAATTCCCTCCTCAAACCTACAACCAGGTTGTCTGTTAAAGCACTCAAATTGCAAGCATTAATTTATTAAAAGTCCCATATGCTAAGTTCTTACTATTAACACATCTCTACAGATCGCTGACCAGTTCCCACTAACATGTTTGCAGACCTCCTTAGGAGCAGTGTCTACCTCACACACCCATCCAGACACAAGGACATGTGACACATAGGCACAGCAGATGTGATTAATCCAACCTCAGAAGCTGTCACTGTGAATGAAGTGAAAATTGTCTTTGCTGTCAGAAAATAAACTTCAGGGAATGCTGCATAACCACATAAGGAAACCACTTCTCTGTCCCCAGACTATCAACACCAGTCTACTCTTGAGATCCTTCCCAACTCTGCCATTTCAAAGACCAACTACAGATTAGTGGAGGCTTATCGGGTCACTGTGCTTTCTGATGGAACCTCTGTACCTTACAGCTGAATGCATCCAGTCCCAAGACTTAAAAGATCAGAGGCAGCATTCCAAGCCAAACTGTATCCAGCTTTATTAAAGATACTTTTCATAAACAATCATGGTATTTCAGGCAGGACATGGGCACACAATCATTAACAGTATACAACAACTTTCAAACTCCCTTCTTGGATGGACTACCAAAAATCAGAAAGCCACTATAAAATCCAATGAAGTCTTCATTTGATGTTCTGAGTAGGGAAAGTTTAGAGTGAGGGTTGACATTTCACATTTAGCATGTTGTTTAACAACTTTTCACAAGCCGACCCTGACTTTCAGGAAATGAAATGAAAATGGCAGAGTTATCAATCTGAAGATCCACAATCTAGAAAAGGAAATCGTTGCTCTTGTGGGACACCATCTCAACGTCACCGGCAAGTCCAGAATGCCTGACACGCTGGTAACATCAATTTTTGGGAGCCAGGTCCCAGTAGGTCTCTGGGCTTAAGGGAGTTAAGTCTATGCTGATGGCAGAGAAGGAAAGGAGGACATAAAATGAACTGGGAGTTTTCCCATACCACAGGCATTTATGCCAAGGTGGCCACATGTGTCAACATCAGGGAATCCCTCCTCCTGGGAGCCGGAGCCAAGAGGAAGTCTCACAAAACTAGCAGGGAAAGGGCGTTCCCCACATCAATCCAGCTTTGGAGACATCGTATTAGTGACATATGCTCCTTCCCCAAAAAACAACAATGAAGTGTTCTGTGTGCTAACAACATAGCTTAAAAAAAAAGTAAAACAAAATTCTGCATTTTTATAAAACTTGATAAAAAATAGTATTTCAAACTGTACAGTCACCAGAAGTACACAGTTATCAAAAATGCACACACTTCACTTGGCATCTCCAGCACCTTCAGCTTTTTGTGCCTAAAAGAAAAAAAAGACAGATTAACACAACGTGTGGATTTAAAAACCTTGTGCACACTCCATTTACAGCACCATTTTGTTCCTGGGGCAAAGTTCAGGCTTGGGGTACTTAAGACACCAAGACTCTACTTTTGAGAACGGACTTGCTAAGGGAACTCTGCTAAGGTGTCTCTTGGCTGGGCCTTACTGTAGAGCTGTTCCCAGAAGAGGACAGAACAAGACCACCTGAGGTTATTCCCAACTTTAACTCCATGGAGCATACTGTACTATGAGTGTAGTACCTCAGGACTGAACACACAGTGCCCTTAAAGTAAAAACAGAGATTAAGAAACCAACATTTGAACAATCCCATCTATGTCAACAGGAAAATTCTAACACATCAAGAGTGATGTAGAGAAAGAGTAGTAAGTTTTTGGAATCAGTAACGAAATGAATAAGCACCCTTAAACAGTAACTGTACCTGGTCTGTTTTGGCATCTCCATTTTCTGCAGGGTTATTCCCATCCTTGCCGGCATCAGCTTTCCCCTTTTTCCCTTTGGGTACCTTCTCTCCCTTCTAAAAGTGAGAAAAAATAAAACTGTTTCTCCCCTTTCCAGATTACTAGCATATGGATGCAAAGTTCTGCACAATGGTAGGTGAAGACAAACACCCTTTTCTTATCCATTGGTAAGAACTATTAATGAGGGTTGGGGATTTAGCTCAGTAGTAGACTGCTTGCCTAGCAAGCACAAGACCCTAAATTCAATCCCTAGCACCAAAAAAAAAAAAAAAAAAAGTACTATTATCTAAAACTATACTAAATTATAATTTGCTATGGTCTTGAGTATAGAAAAACTCATAAGCAAATATAATAAAACCAAACACTTAAGAGTTACATGCAAAGTTTTCTGTAAACTGATCACAAAATTCAGCAATTAAAAAGCCAATGTTACAAATATTACGAGTAAGGTACCAAAGTTACTTATGGAGTCTTAATTTTTTCTAAATTAGGTAGCGAGTTTTCTGAGACAGAGCCTCACTGGTCAGGACGGCTGGCCGTGAATTCACTATATAGCTCAGGCTGGCCTCAGCCCCCAGACAGGGCCAAGATTACAGGCACAAACCATCACAATGGGCAGAAAGATACTTTTTCTGCAAAACATATCAATTCCAGTATTATTACCATTGTCTCTCACTCCCACTCACCTTTGCAGGGGCCTTTTTAGGCTTGGGCTCTGGCTTTGGAGGAGCTGGTTTCTTATTTTGGGGGGCGGGAGAAAATGAAAACATTAATACAATGGCTAAAGAACACAACCCACAACCAGACCACAGTACTAACAGTTTAAAATTTTCTACTTGTCAAAGTTTTTGTGGCTGGCTTTCTTTTAGAAGGTCATATGTAGGTGTCCCACTTTGGGTATAGTCACCAGAATTTCAGAACCTGTAACTCTGAATGTGCAATGCCCCGAGGTAGACATTCAAACCACCATCTAATCAATTCACCCAAAGTAAAGGAGATTGTTTTCCAATGCCTTTCAGATTCAAGGATGAATATGAAAAAAATTTAAAGTATGCACACTTACAGCAGACAACCTTGCCGATCTTCTCTGTGGCTATTAAAATAAAAACCAGAAAGTTAGAAAAATAAGCAGAAGTTTTGTACTAATTTGTTCTAGATTACAAGAAGTGAAGGCAGTGTCCTTAGGCGAACTCAGGCCCGGGGCTGTGGTTAATTCCCACCCACAAAGACCTGCACAACCCCTGGAGAGAGTAAGACTTACTTCGTCCTTTACCTTGGCTTTGTCACCTTTAGCATCCCCTTCAGCCTAGAAAATAAATATGACCAAAAAAACCACTGTAGGTTCTGAGAGAATTCCCAGCGAGGCCCCTAAACTTAACAAGGTTTTAGGGCAGAATTCAGAAACGTCAGCTCTTGTAGAACACGTATGCCCAGTTTACACAAGCAGCCTAGTGCCCATGGCGCTGTAAGCTGGCCCTCTGAGCACAAGGCGCGCACACTGGGCCCGGCCCGCGCGCGCTAAACCGGAGCCGGCCGCGCCACCGCGCCAGGCAGGAGCAACAGCTGCAGCTGGTGCAAACAAACCCTCTGGAGGCGGAGCTGAGCGCCGTTGCCATGGCAGCCGTCGAGGGCGGGTGAGGGAGGCGCGCGCGGCCCGGGGAACTCGTGGGCGGCGGCGGCGCGCGTCCCGAGCGCGGGGAACCTGGGCAGTCGGAGGAGGAGCCACGGCGCGCCGGCCCCGCCCCCTCGCGGCGGCGGTTTTTTGGCGGCAGCGCATTCCCCCGCCCGCCAACCCCGAACGCCGCCTTCCCGCCCTTTCGGGTTTGAATCGCCCGCCCGCCGGGAGGGGCGGGAGGGGGCCTGGCGGTGGGGGAGGGGGCACGGGGCGGGCGCGACGGGCCCGAGGGGAGCAGGATAAACAGTCGCCAACATGGCTCCTCCCGCCGCGGCCGCCGCTCCTCCAATATGGCCTCTGGCGCCCGCGGGCAGCTGCGCCGCGCAGGGATAGCCTGAGGCCGCCGACCCCGCCTGGAGCCCCGAGCTGGCGGCTCGCCCGCTCGGCCCGCGTCGACTCTCGCGCCCGGAGCTGGGAGGCGGCGGCAGCAGTGGTGGAGCGGCGGCGGCCCGGTGCCTCGGGCCCTCGCGCCACGTACCTTTCTCTTGGGCATGGTGGCGACGGCGGCGGGACGCAGGCGCTGGACACGGGATGCAGCAGCGCGCGGCTTTAGTCGGTCCGGGGGTCGTTCTCACCTCTTCTTCTTCACACTGCTCGGGCTCCGGGGGGTTTATAAAGTTTTTATAGCGCTGGGAGCCCCGGACCGGTTAGAACCGGATTTCACCTCCCGCCGCCGCTCATTGGCCCAGCTGGGGTCACGTGGGCGGGGTTTAAACTCACCTCCTCTGGAGGGAGTGAGGAGGGGAGTGGGGGGGGAGGGCGCGCGAGACGGCGGCGCGCCGAGGGGGTGGGGGCGCAGTGGGGGAGACGCGCGTCAGAGGCAATAAATGAGGGGTGCGCGAGTCGGCAGGCTTTGGGTTTCGCTCCCGCCAAGAGCTGGTTTTTGCGAACTAAGTTCCTTCGACCTTAAGCAACCGAGCTACCCACTTCTCCAAGCCGCGCGACACTCAAGGCGCATCTCGGCGGTTTTCCTTCCTGCTCCGGCTGGGGGCCCCAGAAGAGGGGTTTGCGAGGCCGGGCCGCGTCGCCTTGCTCCGCTGGAGGCGGGAGGAGCACGCCGCTCGAGGCATAGGCTGCAGCGCCCGGGGCCAAGGCTGACGTTCGAGTGGGAAAAGAGCGGAGAGGCCAGCTTGGCGCAGCTGGACGTGCATCCTCCCAAGCTGCCACTCTGGGGAAGCCCTTCGTGCGTCTCACCTGGAAGGCGGTTCGCTCCAGGTGGGGTGGGGGCTTCATAGGGAGACTTCACACGCAGAGGTGCCTTTCGGGTACTGCGGGGCAGGTAGGAGCTGTCCTTTCAGCACCCGTTGCACAGCCTCCTCCTCAATGGCTAAAGAAACCCCCGCCCCCGACGCGTGTCGGGTGGCTCCCTTAGGTCCCTGCGTACTTGGACCTTGGGACCCAGTCACAGAATGATGAAGAGGGGCCTCCGAGAAGGCTATGCCTACTCCCCTCCCCCTAGCAGTACAGGTCTTGATACATCTAGCCCAGCTGCCCCCACCCGACGGGGCCACCAAGCTGGGGCGCTGCAGACGCCGCAGCTGGCGAAATTCCTCCTTCCACACTGTCAAGCTGGCTTCCTTTCACTTGCGCGAGGAAAAGGAAGGTTGAAGAAAGCGCCAGGGGATTAGGAAACAAGTAGAGGAACAGGTGTGATGGCAAAAGGGCTCTTAGGGTGTCTCCCAGTCCAAAGCCATGGGGTCCTGGAGCTAGTCAAGTGCACCAAGAGAAGGTAAGCAGTTGCAGGAGCAAAATAATTTTCTTCCGTTGCAATCAGCAAACAAATCTTCTAAGAATTTTAAAAATTCTATTCGAGATCCACGGCAGCACAACAGGGTAAATACCGAGGGGGTTTGGCTCACAGGTGGAAGGACATATAAATAGGTTCCCCTGACTTAACGAGGCAAGGGTTGAAGCTGGCTTGTACAAAAGATAAAGGAAACCACCACCAGTACTTAGTTCAGACTAAGTACTTTGCAGCTCTTGCTCCTAGGCAGCACTGGACCTTCTGCCTCTTTTCCACCCCCAGAGTGCCTCCTGGGGCAGCTCCTCCCTACTCTACCCGGAGCACCTTTCCCACAACACAGAACCTCGGGCCAGAGAGAGATACCAGTCCCATTAATCACCTCTACTGTACCCCAATCATGAGGGAGTCAGGGAAAGAAGACAACCCAACAGCGGTGCTCCAAGGGCAGATTCCATTTGCTGCCTGCAGCCCCTCACTCCCGCCTTAATTGTAGGGCTCCGCATTATAGCCGAATAATTCATGCTTCCCTAATTAAGGCTGTCAACAGCCCCATTGTAAAGCTGGAAAATGTACAGCACCTGCTCTCTGGGAACCCTGTGCCAGGGATTGGTAGTGGGGAGTGCCAGGTGTGTAGGGGGCCTTGCCAAAGGGTGCGCTGATTGGCTTTGCAATCACAGCAGCTGGCATTTGTGCTTGATTCTAGGAGCGGGAATGATGGCCAAAGGGTCTCCAATGCCAGGTATCCAGGCGCAGAAAGGGAGGATACCAGGGCACACAAGTTACAGGTCTAGAGAGTATACTTAACATTGCTTGCCAAGGTCCCACAGCTCCCAGAGGGAGTTGCTGGGCAGACAGCTTACACAAAATAAAATGAGAAGATTGAAGAGTAGCATTTGGTTGGTATCACTGGCTGGTACTTGCTGCTGCGGGGCACCTGAAGCAGAGTTGCTCAGGCAGTGCTTCAAAGGTACTAATCCTCTCGGCAACTCTGCATGGACGCCTGGCAGGGAGAGGTAAGGGAAAGGACACAGCCTTGACTCTACCCTCACCTTCTTGCTGGGGAGCTTTGGCCCTCACAGGCAGAGAAGGCCTGGAACAAGTTTTGCCATGCTGAGACTAAATTGTCTCAGGGCCTGACTCAGGAACCAGGTCAAAGAGCTGTGAGAAGCCTCAAAGACTGGCATGTTAGAGATGGTGAGGATGAGGCAGTCTTGGGAGAAGTGCTTGGTTTTGCTCAGTCCTGATGTGTTACGTGCAGAGGCCTGTGTTCTACTAGACCACCAAGGCCTATAGGCCCTTCTGTTACCCTGTAGCCACGGAAGGGGCTGGTCTCACTGGGGAGTGGAACCTGGCCTCATGCCCTGCAAGAGGCGGAGAAAAGCTTGTGTGGGCTGAGTCGACAATAGGTAATTGGATTGTAATCACCCGCCTGGCTTCAGAGCGCCATTGGGGGCGCTGAGCCTTTCAGTGAGCAATCAGTACTTCGTGGTGGGAGGGGTAGAGATTCAATAGCAAATCCCAGGTGGAGAGCCAAAGGGAGGAGCAGCAGATGGGCAAATTTTCTTTCTGCCTCTCCCACCCCTTTCTTCCTTGCCCAAATAATGCTGGCTGCCTATTAGCTATTTACCAGCAGATTCAAGGTAGAGCCAAATCTTTTGTGAAAGTCAGGTAGAAGACTAAGACGGATGGGTGAAAGGGTAACTTTGGGGAGACTTCTTCCCTGCAATTCTGCATGCTGAAGGATGTGCTAGTGGGAAAAGAAAGTGCATCTAGGGGCACAAGTAGTGGTGGCAAAGGCAGGCAGCCAATGTGTCCCACACCCCCACCCCCCTCTGCAAACCAGTGACCAGAGTTGGATTTAGTGTGCTTATGGGAAATTCTCACCCTCGATCCTACCCAGGGACCACAGGCAGTCCAAAGGTATCTATGGCCAGCAGACCTGGCCTTGGGGGACTCCCCTGCCAAGCAAGGGGAACATAATTCATCATTAGGAGGGATGTGCCTTTCACCAAGAAAAGAAAGGGGAGGGAGGCCCTGGAGGCAGAGGGCAGGGCAAAGTGGCAGGTGGCCAGCCTCACTCAGGCTGATGCAGTGCCCAGACGTGCCAGCCAGTCAGCCCGCTTGAGTTCCAAGGCCTGCAGGAAGCCCTGGACTCGCTCTTCTCGTCTGGCCAAGAGTTTGTGCAAGCGTGTCCGTCGGAGCTGGGCGTCCCCACTGGCCTGAAGCCCCTCTCGCAGCAGCTGCTCTGTCACTGCAGCCTGGTCTCTCTCCAGCTGATGCCTCTTCCGTTCCTCTGCATATGTGTCTCTGGCCTTCTGCTAGAGAAAAGTGGGGTTTGGGGTAGGGAGATCATTTTAGGTGTGGATGGAACTGGATAGAGGTGGGTGTGGGGCACAGGATGGGTCAATGAAGGAGAGTTTGTACCAGTTTTGCTAAGGTTTGGGAGCAGGTGTGCAGTAGGTGGTGCCCGCACTATACAGACAGCAGTGGCAGGTGGGGTTCATCTTGGTTTTTGTGTGGAAGCATCTGGATTTCTTAAAATTCTTCTCAGGCTTGCACTTGGAAGGGAACCAGGTAAATGTGGATCTGACTTCTGATTTCCCTACCAACTAGCTACGTGGCTTTAGGCAAATCCTTTCCTAACCTCATTTCTTCATTTGTAAAGTGGGGGTTGTGCTACCTTCAAGAGTGGTTTTAAGGATTAGAGATAATATATGCAAAATCCTCTCTAGCATATTAGCAGGCTCTCAGACAGAAACAGCAATTTTACATGTTATTATTGTCTATGGTCTGCTGCAAAGAAGGTCCTATTCCTGTCTGGGGCACTATTCATCAGTCACTTACTGTGGGCTCCCAAATTACTCTGAGGGTGCCACCCTTCCAACTTGCTAAACTATTTTTTTGGGTTCAGCTCTGATCTACCTCCTGCACAGAGACAGGCCTGACTCTTCTAGCAAAGGGCCCTCTCATGAACACCCTAAAAGACAAGTTCAACTTCCTTAAACCACTTACTGATATCTGTCCAGAACAGGTATTAGTGTCCACAGTCTACTTTTTCTGTTAGAAAAGAAGCCCTTGCTGACTGTGGCAGGGTACACCCATAATTTCATCACTCTGGGAGGCTAAGGCAGGAGGAACACAAGTTTGAACCCATTCTGGGAGACTCAGTAAGATTTTGTCTCAAAATTTAAAAAAAACTTTTTTACAAAAAGGGCGGGGAGCTGGGTGTGGTGGCGCATCCCAGTACTTGAGTGGCTGAGGCAGGAGGATTGCCATGAGTTCAAGGCCAGCCTGAACTACACAGTGGGACCCTGTCTCAAAAACAAAAAAAGGGCTGGGGACACAGTACAGGGCAAAAGCCCTGGGCTCAACCCCCAGTGCCCCCCCGCCCCAGTCCAGAAGGCTACAGATTCCCCAGGGATCCTGGACCAGTTCTGACACCAGGTGGCAATCATATTCCCTGGCAGCACTTCTCAGACCTGGTGTATTTCCAGACAAACCCTAAACTCCTAGAGGACAGAGACCATGCTTTTCCTCCCTGGTGTTTGGGATGCCCTGTACATGTGTCCCAGGGGTAAGGGAGGATGTGCTAGGCAGAGAAGGGGGAAATCTCTCTGGAGCAGAACCAGAACCTGGCTGTGCATCACTGGTTACTGCCAACCTGTCCGGCCCACAGAGCCTTTAAACTAGTGCTCCTTCTACAAACTTAGTCCATAAGCGAGCAACTAGGTTCCATGGTAGCAGTGCTGGCAAACCTATGGCATGAGTCACTGAAAGCTCTCAAGCCTCTGCCATCACTGCCCTACAGGATACTATAACCATTTTATACCCCAGAGACCCTGACCACATTCTACCCTGCGTTATGATGCCTTGTACTCATGGCTTTGTCCCAATCAGCCTTGACTGTCTACATCCTTTAAAGAACGACCTACATGTGTACAAGTACTTTGTTGTCCTCCAATGAAGCTATGAGGGAGGTGCTGTCTGTTGGAAGTTCAGAGAAATGGTTCACTAAAGTCTCCTAACAATGAAATCTACTGTATGAACGAAGATGACAGAGGGAAATGCTGGACTCTCCTTCCTGTAGGTTCTTGAGGAGTCCTGGTCAAGACTACAGACATGACAGCTGCTCTACAGCTCGCCATCTTGCTGGAAGAGTCGCTTCCTGGCCGTGGTCAGAAGGAACCCTGAGCACTATGCACGAGACTGCTGGGCCTACGGACTTGCACAGGAGGTGGTCCCAGAAAGCCAGGTGCTCGTGGTAATCAGGACACTGCCACCTTGTGTTATATATGGAGTAATATAAGACAGAATGGTAGAAGTCATCAGGGAGGCAAGAGGAAGGGCCAAGCAAACTGAAGGGCAAGGAGCAGTGACATCTCAGACAGGCAGAATCTGAGCTGCCCTTTAACCAATGGGCAGATGAGGTGCACAGAGGAAGGAGCAGATGCTGGCAGTGGAAACAAAGGCAAAGACACAGGAAATAAAGAGCTTGCTTAGGCCAGAGTAACTCTGCTTGGAGCACTGAGGTCTGAGGAATCCTCACCCCTCTAAGGCTAAGTCTTACCTTAGATATGGGGCTAACAGTACCCACACCTCACTGGGTTGAGGAACACTGAGACAATGAATATCCAGCCTAGTGCCTAGCTATTACCTGTTAGCTATTCTCTCATCACTGCTGGTGGTAGGGCAGGACAGAAAGGATGAGAGGCTCCCAGCCCGGGGGAGGAAATGCATAGCCAGTTAAAGGCACCATCCTGGAGCTCAGGTTTCCTCTAAATGGTGGTCCCCAACACAAGGCGGGAGTGCAGCAATGGCAGTGTGCCGTGAAGATGACAGACCTGGGAAAGCTCCTACGGCTGCCTGTCCAGCCCCCTCATTTTACAGACAAGAACAATGACACAGACCCAAGAGGAGACTTGGCCCAGGTCACAGGGCTGGGTTGAGTTCTGGTTTCTCTATGGTGACTTCCTGAGAGGATGATGGAACCATCCTACATCTTTGGGTGAACCGTTCTTTCTAGGGGTAGAGAGGAGCTGATGATCGGGTTTTGAACACTGCCTGTCCATCTCCACGTGGTCTGGATCTGCTCTCCCAACCTCAGAAGTGCCTCAGATTCCTCTCGGGTACTCACCCTTGAACACTCAAGCTAAAAGAAGACCTAAAGGTCAGCGTCTCCCTGTGTTTACTCTCCCTGCAACAATGACCAATCAAGGGAAATGAGAGTGGTAATTCTTTATCTTTTGGGTTTTGTTTGTTTAGTTTTAGAGACAGGGATTCACTATGCAGCCCAGGCTGGACCCTAACTCACAATCCTACCTCAGCTTTCCAAGTGCTGGGATTATAAGCATGTGCCACCATGATGAACTGGATGTTAATTTGTGTGTGTGCATGTGTCACTGGGGATTGAACCCAGGGCCTGTGTACTAAACCACATCTCCCGCCCTTTTTTGAGACAGGGTCCTTTTGAATTAATTGCCCAGGTTTGGCTTGAACTTGTGATTGTCTTGCCTCAGCCTCCCAGAGTGCTAGAGATTACAAGTATACACCACAATGCTTGTGGATGTTATTTCCTTCAGAGACTTTTTGTATCAGCTTTATGCAGGCTTGGTACAGGGTTCCAAGAAACTCACTTGGCAAAATATGGCTATAACCTATTAGTCTAAATCCCTCCTGGGCATTAAGTCTCTGTGCTCTTGTTCTCACTTCCAAAGAATGAAGGAACAAGATGTAATCGCCCCTCCAGGATGAAAGTCTTCAAGTCTTATGCCAACTTACTGGCACCTAGAGAGAGGCTGGAGGTCCTGGGCTTTAACCATTTAAAGACTAAGGGTACTGAGCACACACCTCATTTGCGCAAGGCCCTGGGTTCAACCCCCAGGGCAGCAAAAAAAAAAAGTACAAAGCTGCAGCCAGCAAGATGCACCGGGACTGCACTTGTGAGGGGTACCCTGCGACAGAGACAGCACCCATGAAGTAAACAATGGCCTGAAGTGCCCCCAGAGTTTCTGCCAGGGGAATTGTACTAGGGATGGGCTAAGCAGGGTGCTGTGTACATGGCTTTCTGGAGACAGAAGAAACCTCATAAAGGGTCCAAAGATGCTTATGGTGGACAATATTAGCCACCACATGCAGCATTTTTCCTGTATTAGCTTATGTATACTTATCTTAGACCTGTGAGGTAGGCAGTAGTTGTTATAATCCTTTTTTTTTTTTTTTTTTTTTTGGTGCTGGGGATCAAATTCAGGGCCTTGTGCTTGCAAGGCAAGCTCCCTAACCACTGAGCTAAATCCCCAGCCCTGTAATCCTTTTTTTTAATACTTTTTTTTTTTTTTTTTGAGACAGGGTCTCACTATGTAGTTCAGGCTGGCTTTAAATTCACTATGTAGCCCAGGCTGGCCTTGAACTTGCAGCGATCCTCCTGCCTCAGCCTCCCAAGTGCTGGGATTATAGACATCCACCACCATGCCTAGCAATCCTCATTTTATAAATGAGGAAAACGATTCTGAGGAGTGAAGTAACCATCTAGTCAGTATGATAGCAACTGTAAGTAGGCAACATCATGATTCAAATTCAGGAATGCTGGGAACAGTAAATCAAGCTCTTAACTTCTCCTGAGGAGAACACAATGACTACCTGAAGAGCACCACGAGTATAATGGCTGGTCCAGCTTGCTTTAAACTGTGACAAGGGCACAAGGGGAAGTTTAGTGGGAATACTGTGTCTTCTCCCCATGTATTATTAGCCACAGAGGGGAGGTGGACAAACACATTATCATCATCTCTCCTTACCCATTTTGAACATTTATGAACCCAACATCCACCCAACTTCTGAGGACCAGACGCGCCACACTGTACCAGCCCCATATCCCGAGTCCCCCTCCCTGGCTTGATTCTCTATCTGTCTCTGCCAACCTGCTGACAAGTCCTACTGTATCATCATCAAGATCTGTTCCTGTTACCAGCCTCTGAGACTGGCTGGGTGACCACTGGAGACAGTCATGGTGCTTTGATACCAAAATCTGGTATCCAAACTGGCATCTGGGCTCTTCATTCCGGTGAGGTCCTCCAGGCTCAGAGCCCAGCTCCCTGCCCTCTGCCTTGGCTTCCTGCGGAGAACACAGACACACTGGGCTGGGCCCAGAGACATGGCAGCTCAGACTTCCACAATGGAACTTGGGTGATGAGGCAAGAGCACAGACGTGGAAGTAGGAAAGTGACAGGTATGGAACAAGGAAATGTGAAGAGTCTGGTTTGGCCACAATACTGGGTGTGTACACAAGAAAGGAGAAAAAAAGTAGGAAAGCTCTCTTTGGTCTGAGGCCAGACAGGTGAGAATGTTGTTCGTCTAGAATCTTCCTTGAGTGCTTTTGCTGAGGTACAAAGATTTCTAGAAACAGCTATGAAGGCTCCTAGATGGAGAAGGCCAAGCTAGGGTGCCCATGGATCCTTGCTGGCAAAGACCTTCACGATGGTCAATGTCTGTGCTACTTTGTTTTCCTAACTCCAAAACTGGAGACAATAATAACAGTACCTACCTTTTAGCACTTCATGAGAACTATGTAAAGATGCCTAGAAGAGTTAAATAAACATCTGCATGTACAATTCATGGGTACAAAATGGACCTCTCTGTCTGTCTCTCTGATGGTACTGGGGATTGAACCTAGAGCTTTTGCACTAAGCTATGTTCCCAGGGTCTGCAACATGCCCTTTTAGACAAAGTATTCCGAACTCATTAAACTGCCCAGGCTGGGCTTGAACTTGTGATCCTCCTGCCTCAGCCTCCCAAAGTGCTGGTGGGCTACCACCACACCTGGCTACAAAATGGAACTCTTTTTTTTTTTTTTTTTCCCAAAATGGAACTCTAAATAGTTGTCCCAAACATTTTCCACCTCGTCCCAGGCAACAGCACAACTGTCTATCCAACTGCTCAGGCCACAACTTGGTTCCTGATAATGTTAGTATTTGTATTTATTTGCTTTATCCTACTTTATCCATAAAAGAGTTTTTTTTCTTTTCTTTTCTTTTCTTTTTTTGGCTTTTTGAGACAGGGTCACACTCTGTAAATCAGGCTGGACAAGCTGGCCTCAAACTTTCAGAGATCCTCCTGGCTCAGCCTCTCAAGTGCTGAGATTACAGGTGCATGCCACAACGCCTGGCTAAAAGTCTCTAAATTACATTATCAGCAAACTACTAACAATAAGTCTCAGTAATGTTTAAATTTGATTTCTAGTTTGTATTATCCTTAGAACAGATTCCACTAAAAATATAGTCTGAGAATTATGTTTGTGAAACTTTTTTTTTTTTTGGCGAAACTTGAACTAATTTCTTACTTTCTCTGGAGGGTTATGTTATTGCCTGGATACAGTTAGTTTCATTTGCTTTTGTTTTAAAGTTTGTTTAGTCCCTCACCTTCAGTCCTACCCTGCCCAACTACCACTACACTCTCTCAAGGCATATCCTTTCTGACTTTGGCTATGGCCAGAGATTTGTGTCTTGGCTCTGCCTCCTCAAAGTCCTGATTATTTTTGCTTTTTGTACAGAGGATTAAAGTCAGGACCTTAGGCAATTTAGGCTAGTGATCTACCAGTGACCTTTATCTCCAGCACTTTTTTTTTTGTTTTAGTTGCTGGGGAACAAACGCAGGATCTTGCACTTGCTAGGCAAGGGAGCTACCACTGAGCTAAATTCCCAACCCCACCCCTTCCGGCACTTTTTAAAATTTTATTTTTGAGATTGCTAAATTGCTTGGGCTGCCTTCAAACTTGTAATCTTCTTGCCTCAGCCTCCTGAACAACTAGGTTTACAGGTATGCACCACGCCTGGCTCCTGAGTGATTTTTACCAAATGCCAATCAGATCCAGCCAGTCCCCTAAGTCTTTCAGTTTGTTACCATGACCTACTAAGCTCTGCATGAACAGAGGCCCGTCCCCTCAGGCTCATTTCATGCCTTCCCTGGCTTCAGGCATGCTGGCATTGTTTTATCTTTCAGAATCCAAAGTTTATAACCTCAGTATCCTTGCCCTCTTTTATTACCTTCAAGCACACCATTCTGTATATTTCACTGCCTTATTATAATCAGGAATTATCTTACACAGTTTTTGTTTACTGTCTACTCAACTAAGAATATAAGCTCCATGAAGGTGGCGATCTTGTCTGGCTGGCTAGTGGCTCACCCTCCTGTGCCTAACACATGAGTCATGTACTAGGAACTCAAACATTTACGGAATGGATGAAACCTGAGGTGACTGCAGAGACAACCATGTACAAAATGAGAAATTTGAAATTACTGTAAGACTTCTGGGCAGCCAAATTATAGATCCACATGCATGCACATCCATACAAAAAGCCCATGCCCAGCTCCTCGGGGTTTTAGGTACAGCCAGTGTGCTCTTACTTTATACACACAGTTTTTTTTTTTTTTTGGTGCTGGGGATTGAATTCAGGGCCTGGTACTTGCAAGGCAAACACTTAACCACTGAGCTAAATCCCCAGCCCCTATACACACAGTTCTAACATGCTTGGTGAACTGGTTTCTTTGACTATAATAGCTGATTTAAAATAGTAAACAGGAAGAGGAGGGATGCTGCCAAAATTAGCCATTGACAACAGTTAAGAAATGAAAAGAGGGAAGACAGGAAAATATGTAAGAAAGTCAGGTATGGTGGTACATGCCTGTAATCCCAGCACTCTGGGAGACTGAGGTAAGAGGATCACAAGTTTGAGTCCCACTTGGGCAACTTAGCTAGACCCTATCTTTAAAAACTAATTATTGAGGGGCTGGGGATTTAGCTCAGTGATTAGAGTGCTTGCCTTGCAAGCACAAGGGCCTGAGTTCGATCCCCGGCACCAAAAAAAAAAAAAAAAAAAACAAAAACAAAAACAAAAAAAAAAAACAACCTAATTATTTTTTGGCGGGGGTACTGGGGATGGAACTCAGGGCCTTGCGCTTGCTAGGCAAGCACTCTAACTGCTGAGCTAAATCCCCAACCCTAAAAAATAATTAATTATACGTGCTGGGGAACATAGCTCAGTGTGAAGGCCCCTGTGTTTAAAAAAAAAAAAAAAAGACATCCTAAAGCCAGGTATTTTAGGACCATTTAACCTAGAGTATACAGACAGCCCTACTGTTCAAGGTCATAGCTGTACAAAAGTGTTTAAAGATGATAGAGTCCATTATCATTATCATCATCATTAGAAAGTGATTATTCTAATCATCATGATTATCAGCAAGTGCCTAGTATAGAGTAGGTGTTGATGAATTATGTACGAGACATTTCAGAAAGTTTTCCATCAAAAGGGTAAAAAAAAAATTTTAGTTGTTAGGGACAGCTTTGATCATGTGGAAATATCTGATATTCAATCCTGGGTAACTGAAGCATTGCTATTTTTCACTTGTTCTAACCTTTTACTATTTCAGTTTCCTCACATTCTGACCTAAGACCAACAGGACTGACAGACAAGATCAGAGACACTCAGTGTAGTATGGCTTGGAAAACTGAAAATCCTAACTTACACGATTATTTCTTCGTGGACATTATCTCTCCAAATTTAAGAAATATAGGGGCTGGGAGTTTAGCTCAGTGGTTAGAGTGCTTGCCTAGCAAGCGCAAGGCCCTGAGTTCGATCCCTGGCACAATCAATCAATCAATCAATAAACAAACTCAAGAAATAAAAATGAAATAGGAAGGGTTGGGGATTTAGGTCAAGGGGTAGAGCTCTTGCCTAGCAAGCACAAGGCCTCAAGTTTGATCCCCAGCACCCCACTTAAAAAAAAAAAAAACCCAAACAGGAAACAGTAGCCAGGAATGGTGGTGCACATCTATAATCTCACCATTCTGGGAGGCTGAGGCAAGAGGAACACACAGCCTAGGCAACTGAAGTAATTTAATGAGACCCTGTCTCAAAATAAAAAGGGCTGGGAATGTAGCTCAATGTGAAGGCCCTGGTTCAATTCCTAATACTGAAAGGGGAAAAAAGAAAAGCAACTTTAGGTATCCCACCGGGCTTAATGTCTTATACCTATGATCCTAGCACCCTGGGAAACTCAATTAGACAGGAGAATTTAAAGTCTGAACCCAGTTTAGGCAACTTATTGCTATAGGGAGGACTCCTGTCTCAAAATTTAAAAAACAAAAAAATAAGTTAAATTTAGGTTCCTAATCCTGTGGGCTTGGGACAGTTATTTATTCTCTTTGTTCTTCTGTTTTCTTATCTGAAAAATGAGGACACCAAACCTGCTGGGTTACTGGGTAAAATACAGAAATGTACATGAAATAACCAATATAGAGCCTCAATATGTTAGGCATACCACCCACACCACCATTACTATTTGTGCTCATCAGATGCAGGTGACTCTACCTCCTAATGAAAATTGTTTCAAGATTTGGTAATCAAAACTGAAAGCAGGGCCTAAGGATTTAACTCAGTGGCTAGAAGGCTTGCCTCGCAAGCACAATGTCCTGAGTTTGATCCCCAGCACCAAAATAAATAAATAAATACTGAAAGCAGAAAATAGTTTTACACAACAAAAAGAGAGTACTATCTTATTAATATTCTTTTTTTTTTTTTTTTGAGGCTGGGGCTCAAACTCAAGGCCTTGTGCTTGTGAGGCAAGTGCTCTAACCACTGACCTAAATGCCCAGTCCTCGTTCTCTCTCTCTCTTTTTTTTTGGTGCTGGGGATCAAACTCAGGGCCTTGTTTGCAAGGCAGACACTCTGACCACTGAGCTAAGTCCCCAGCCTCTCCCAGTCCTCTTAATATTCTTTTTTTTTTTAATTAAAAAAAATTTTTTTTCCCTCTTAATATTCTTAAAAGGCTTGGATTCTGTATTATTTCCACTGTTACAACCTCACACCCCCAATACTGAGAACTGAATCCAGGGCCTTTGCACTGAGCTACATACCCAGCCCTTTTTGTATATACAGTATTTTGAGACAGGGTCCTGCTAAGTTCTTAAATTGCCCAGGATGGGCTTGAATTTGTAATTCTCCTGCCTCAGCCTCCCAGAGTGTTGGGATTACAGGCGTGTGCCCCTATGCTGTTTTGTTTTGAGACAGGGTCTTGCTATGTTGCCCAATGCTCCCTTTAACTTTCAGTTCTCCTGCCTCAGCTTCTTGTTGCAGGGGCTGGAACCCAGGGCCTTGCACATTAGCACTCTACCACTGAACTCTGTCCCTAGCCCACTGCCTCAGCTTCTTAAGTAGCTGGGACTATAGGCACACACCACCATACCTGGCTACAACCTTTGTTAGTCTAGTATCTTCAAGAAATAATGGACAATCTCTCTGAGAAGGCTTTTCCTGGGTCTTTACGAGATTAAAGACTTACACCAACTCCTATCTTTCCCATCTTTTTTTTCCCTTTGCTATTGGGATTAAAACCAGGACCTTCACACTGAGTTACATATGTAGCCCTGTGTTCTCTTTTCTTTCTTTCTTTTTTTTTTAGTTTTTCTGAGATAGGGTCTTACTTTGAACTTGCAGCAATTCTCCTGCTTCAGCCTCCAAAGTGCTGGGACTCAGATCATAGGCATGCACCACCCTGCCCAGCTATTTTTATTTTTCATTTTGAGATGGGGGTCTTATTAAGTCACAAAATTGCCTAGGTTGGGCTAGAACTTGCGATCCTCCTGCTTCAGCCTCCCAGAGTGCTGGAATTACCTACATTCACCAATATGCCCAGAGCCCCACTCTGATCTCTTATTGGTTTTACATCCTTGACCTGATCATTCCTTTTCTATTTACTCATTTGCATAAGGGGGGCTAATAAGACCTACTCATTGGGTTCTTGGCAGCATTAAATAAGATTCTGTGTGTAACATGTTCACAGTCCCTAACATATAGTAAATGCTTGGCAAGTGGTAGCTGCCATCATCATGATCATCATTACCATGCTTGTCAGGAAGCACCTGGTATACAGCAAGGTGTTCAGGCCACGCTAACCTCCTCTTTTATACCATCCGGTCAAGCTGACCTTGAGCTCTTACCTGAAGCACACTGTGGTTCATCTGGTACTGCAGGATGGCCTCACAGAGGTTCCAAAATGTGTATTCTGGCCATAGAACAGGTTGGAATACGAGGCAGGAATGGGAGGTCTGGGAAAAATAGAGAGGGAAGGAGGTATAGTTTAGTAACGTGTTTCCAGCCCACACTACTGGTCAGTTCTCCAACGGAGGAGCAGGAAGAATCCCAGAAATGAGACAACACAGGCATCCTGTGCTGCAGCTGATTCTGCAGCCAGCCCCGATTCCCTCACTGATGGTGGAGGGGTCACCTGGGGCAGTCAGATCACCTGCCTGTGGCAAATCCGGACTAAAATGAGACTAGATCATTATTTCCACTAGGAATTTTCTCAGAGCCAATTTTAGGACTATGAAGTAACATCTGGATTATGTTATTGGCTCTTGGCCCTTCGAGGTCATCTGAGAGACACAGTTGATAAAAGGAAGCAATGAACAAATGGTAGTTGCTATCGTTATTTTTAAGTAGCAGCAGTAGTGTACTGTGGTTAAATTCATAGGTTCTGAAGCCAGAGTGCCTGGATCTGAATTCTGGCTCTGTAATTTACCATCTATTTGAGCTGGGATGAGTTATTTAACCTTTTCAGGCCTTAGTTTCCTCAAGTGTAAAGTTGGGTAATAGTTTTTAGGGTACTATGAAAATTAAATGTACACCAAGTAGAACACAGAGCAGAGTGAACTTGAATAATAATCAGATCCCTTTTGAAATACTTTTCTTGGGCAGTGCTGGGAATCAAACTCAGGGCTCCATACACGCTGGGCAAGTGCTCTGTTACAGAGTTCCACCTCTGGCCCCTGGCACACCTGTGACAGTCACAGCTTGGTACTGTTAGTGGTAAGGAATTCAGCACCTCATGGAGTTTAACTCTAGTTGTCAGAGAGCTTGCTGTGCTAAACCAGTATCACCTTCCCCACAATTCCCACCACCATCCCATGTATTTTCTCTGGGACAAGTTTGTTTCTTCAAGTGACATTCTTTCAAATATTTGAAGGCTGGATTAGAGTTGCCCATTATCTGTTCCTAAGGTTGTAAAGACTTGTTCAGTTTGTCTTCTCCAGGGGGATCACTTCTGACTTGGTCACTGTCATATTTACAGCACAAAGGAGGAACTCAGGTTTTTTCTAGAAGTAATGAACTATCACCTTTTCCAGACCACTAATCTCTGTTCTTTCTTTCTGAGACACTAGATTCCTTGTTATCTAAGCTGCCTCTTCCAGCAAACTCTCTCTTTTACCATGAGGTCTCTTTAAACTCAGTGTCCAGTGTAAACTTTCCAAATGAGACTGAGCGGTAGAGTGTGTCACAGAACTACTGGCTGCAGCTAGGCATGGTGGCACACACCTGTAATCCCAACACTTGGGAGGCTGAGGCAGGAGGATCACCACAAGTTCGAGGCCAGCGTGGGCTACACAGTGAGCTTGAGGATAGCCTGAATTACATAACAAGACCCTGTCCCCCACCCCCCAAAAAAAAGCTACGCGCCCCAGTCCTTTTTTTATTTTGAGTCACACTCTCACTAAGATGCTAAGTTTCCCAGGCTGGGCTAGACTTGTGATCCTACCTCAGCCAACCAGAGTGCTAAGATTACAGGTATATGTCATCACCAGCTAGTCCAGGCTGGCCATGAACTCAGCCTCCTGAGTAATGGAATTGCAGATGTGCACCACTTTGCCCAGCTTCTGTGCAACCTCTTCTCGTATAAAGACTTCCCCCTGTCATGTGCTATCAGGGGCCAGGTAAATAGGGAGTAGAGATTTTTAAACAAAAACAAGCTTAACTGCATACGAACTTTACAAAGAGAACCCACAATGCAGTAACTGAGCTAAGAGGAAACAGCAAACCCCTGAGAGTGTACAAGTAGTTTAGATCCCTCACAGACCTCCTATTTATACAAATGCCAATCCTTTTTATGAATTAGAGAGGCTAGTAACTGAAAGGAAGGTTCCAGCTCAGAGGTGCTAAGGCAGCCAGCAGCTCACCAAGGTTTTACCGTGGTTGGCAGCCTCGATTCTCCATCTAAGCTGGATGTGCTATACTCTAGAAACGAAGAAGCATACAGGTTTGCAAAGCCAAGGTCAGATGAGGAAGGGAAAACTATTATCTCCAGATTTTAGCCACCTGCCCCAAGTTCTTCTGGTCCCAGCACAGGTGGGAGTGGGGATGAACCACTTTGTGGGTACATCCAGTGCTCAGCCTGACACAAACATCACTGTTTGGAAACCACCTACCTGCCAGAGCAAGAAGTCGCTCAGCCGCACTTCTCCGGAAGTCCGTATCAAGATGTCGGGATGAGGAGAGTGGTGGGTGTAGAGGCACTTATCGAGCAGACACTCGGAGACATCACTAGGGTGAGCAGATGAAGAAAAACACGTCTCTTTCTGCAGTACTCCTCTGGTGAACGTCCATGCATAAGGCATCTCAGTTCATACCACAACATCAAATATATTCACCAATACTACTTGGTGCAGAGAAGCCCCTCTATAAACATTTGTTAAATTCATGAATTATTTTTTTTTAATTTAATTTTTTTGGGGAGGGTTGGGTTTTGTTTTGTTAAGACAGGGTCTCACTATGCAGTTCAGGCTGGCCTTGAACTCACTATGTAGCCCAGGCTAGATGCTAACTTGCAGGGATCCTCCTGCCTCAGTCTACCAAGTGCTAGGATTATAGGCATGTGCTATCATGCCTGGCAATTTTCTGGGTTTTGTTTTTGTTTTTGTTTTTGTTTTTTGCAGTACTGGGAACTGAACCCAGGACAGGACCTCACATATGCTAGGTAACTGCTCTACCACTAAGCGACATCCCTACCCCATGATTTTAAACTTCACAACTAAAGATTGAGGCTCCAAAAATAAAAAAAAAATAAAAAACGATTGAGGCTCCAAAAAGAGAAGTAATTTGCCCAAGGTCAGATAGCTATATGCCAAAAACCAGAAGCACCATTATACTGTGTTCTGGGCCTGGTAGTATACACCTAGAATCCTTACTTTATATGGGCATTAAATGAGAATGCGAATGCTAAATTCTTAGCCTAATAACTACCTCATAATTAGATCCAGTAAATATTAGTCGTTAATTTTGATTGTTATACTGCCTTCTTGTTAATTTCAACTTTCTTGTGCTCCAGGCAATATACCACAATGACTGAGAATGCAGGATCTGGCACTAGATCAGTCCACTATGTGAACTTAGACAAGTTACTTTCTCTCTTAGTATTCTGATCTTTAAAATAGGGACAAAAATAGTATCAACACGGTTGGAGATTTAGCTCAGTGGTAGAGCGCTTGCCTAGCAAGGGCAAAGCCCTGTGTTCTATCCCCAGTACCCCCCACCAAAAAATAGTATCAACAGTACTGTGTAAGGTCTAAGGATTAAATGTATGTGGAGTACTTAGTAAATGACTCACACAGATTAAATACTCAATAAATGTTGGCAGATGGTATTATTGTTATTATTATTATCATCACTATTGTTTTGTAAGACAGAGACCCATAGGTGAACTGCTCAACATAATCAGTGGAATAAAGTTTATTAACTATTCTTCAGGCTCAATATTATTCCTTCTTCAGTAATTCTAAACTCACAAAAAAATCTTTTAATTTGTGAGGAAAAAAATATCCCCTGAAGAAAGAAAAAGGAGGAGCTAGGCAGTGGTGATGAGGCAACGGAAAAGTCCAGCTCCTAAGTACAGCCTAACTGTAATAACTCTGACTTTCTGATATAAAATGTAGATTGGTCTAAATTTGAATAATGTGGGGCTGGGGATTTAGCTCTGTAGTACAGTGTTTGCCTAGCAAGTGCAAGGCCCTGAGTTCGATCCCCAGCACCAATGAATCAATCAATCAATTTATTTGCATAATGCATAGTAAACACTGCCTCATGTCTGATGAGCCCATCCTAAACTACACATCAAGCTGCAGGCACTGGTGGATTGAGACATCAGCCTCCTGACCCCGGGATCTGGCCCAGCCCACATGCTGCCTACATGAGAAATCCACAGAGGCAAGTTCTTAGATGAAGCAAGGCAGAGAGGAGGAATGAGGAAAAACTGCTGGGCAGGAAGTAGGAGGAAAGGTTGTTGGATATCACAGTGTGGCGTGAGGGTAAAATAAGCTGGATTAGGCATCAGGATCAGAGTTCTAGTCCTGGGCATGAATGCATATTAAATTTGCTTGTTAAAGAGCTTGCTTGTTTATGCTTATTTCTAGCATAAACACAGATCCCTTTTTATTTTTAATACATTATTTGAACATGCCCAAGATTATTTAAAACATAAAGCACAATGAACAACTATGAAATCACTCCCAAGCTAAAAATTAGAAAATTACCAATAACTTTCATTTATTTGTCTACACCTCTTCTACTTCATCCTCTTGACTGTCCCCACCCCCACTCACTTAGTCACCTAAGTTTTACCCCAACAGCTAATTTTCAGACAACTTAATGGATCTGTTTATACCATGCAACACCATGGCTCCCACTATGCCCATGCCCCTCCCTGACCTGCACCAAACACTCCCGTCTTGGATTCTGTAACACTGGCTGCTGGGTTTTCTATCTTTCTGGTTGTTCACTCTGTTTTTTTTTTGGTGCCGGGGATTGAACTCAGGGCCTTGTGCTTACAAGGCAAGCACTCTAACCACTGAGCTAAATCCCCACCCCTCACTCTCTTTTTTTTCAAGGTTCATTTTAATCTACTAATTAGTGAAGGCAGTTTCTCAAAACTATATCCTAGGTCCTCTCTTCTCCCAGGGAACTCTCCTTAGTGTCCTCATGTTCTCCTTGCCACCATAACCTTCAACACAGATGACTTCCAAGCCCTGACTCCTCTGAACTGTTGACCTGACATCTCTGCTCGACATTCACAAGAGATCCAAAACCAAACTTCCAGCCTTGTTCCTTAAAGTGGATCCCAAGCACAGTGAAGAGCACCACTGTCTACTGCTAAAACTCTAGAGTCACTCTCAACACATCCTTTCCCCGGTCAGCCTGCTGAGCCCTCTTGATTTCATCTGCTTCGCAGCTCTTGATGCAGTCTGCTCTATCCACTGCAGAACCACCACCGTTCCGCCTCTCCTGTAGCTATTCTCCTTGAACTATTCAACAGTCTTGCTACAACCAATGAGGTCCTCAACATTCCTGCCCTATTTCCTAATTCCTGCTTATTCTTCCTTCTTAGACAACTGTACTTGCCATTTCTTGGGGGAAAGTCTTCCCTACAGGTCCCTTTCTCTTACTGTACCATGCACCCACATTTTCACAGTATTCATCACCGTTATAATTTTATGACTTTTTTTCTATATGGTGCTGACGACTGAACCCAGCAGTTGTCACAGGAGGTAAACACTATCACTAAGGGGTATCTCCAGCCCTTTCTGT
The DNA here is from genome assembly GCA_004026905.1 of Hystrix cristata. Taxonomy (NCBI): domain Eukaryota; kingdom Metazoa; phylum Chordata; class Mammalia; order Rodentia; family Hystricidae; genus Hystrix; species Hystrix cristata. The sequence continues at coordinate 158,376 of PVJO010000777.1, read as the reverse complement.
TTTCTTTTAATTCTGAGACAAGCTCAGTTGTCCATGCTGGCCTTGAACTCTCAACCCTCCAGCCTGAGCCTGCCGAGTGCTGGGATTACCTGCCGGTGCCGCCATGCGTGGTTCATGCTACCTGTATAATCTCAGCATCTGTTTCCCTCACCAGAGCTGTGCGAGGTGGAAAACATGTATTCTTACCCTCACCACTGTATCTCCTATGGACAGCAATGTGCCTACCTATAGTTGGTGCTTCAAACTATTTGTTGAGGGGCTGGGGATTCAGCTCAGCGGTACAGCACTTGCCTAGCAAGTGCGAGGCCCTGAGTTCGAGCCCCAGCACCGCCCTCCCCGGAATAACTGACTGGATGAACTACATGGGACAGAAATATTACCTAGCTGTTGGGGAGGAAAGGCATTCATAAAATAGTCTTTAAAACTATCTTCTTTCCTTATCTTTCACCAAGCAACTTCTTGATTTTTTTCTGTAGTACTGGAGATCAAACCCAGGCTGTGTATACTCCAGCACTGAGGTACATTCCCAGCCCTAAATTCTTGATTTTTTAACCTAGCTTTCAGCCAGATGAATTAAATTCAAGAATGGAATCAGAAAAATTCCTGGAGGCCAAGATCTCATATGACAGAGAAAAGACAAGAACTCCAGAATCAGACATCTTTAAATATAAGCCTCACTCTGGCACTTACTAGTGAATGACCCTGGGTAAGTTACTTCAGTGCTCTCGGTTTTCTCATCTATAAAATGGACAAAAGACTTGAATCTCTGAACACACTGATGTTAAGAGAGTATAACATATTGCCCTAGGTTATTTTTTTTGCTACTATTATTTTACTATTGCTATTACTAGTGTACCAATATTATTACTAAAGGTTATACCAGTAATAACATGAAAGGGACGAAACAGACAGATGACTTATAAATTGCCTCCCACCCCTAATTACTAGGATTCTGCTTTGCTGCTAATGATTAAAATTTTCCTTTTTTGAAAAATACCTTAATCTTCTATGAAACTCTAACACAATATATATGAAAGACTCTCCCAGCAACAAAGTGCACTCCTGGAAAATCATATTTGAACTCAGCATTAGTGGTCATGGTGGTTATGGTTTGCTGTACACCTCTCTCCTTATCAATTACCATGAGAAACAATGCGGATACCTGGGATCCAGCAGGCCTTGCTCCACTCCCCAGGCCATCTCTCTCACAGCACTGGTGATCTCGTGACGGGATGTGTATGCAAAGCAGACATTCAGGAAACACCTGAGGAGGACAGAACAGAAGAATTTGTCAAAGAGGCACAGGGACTGATGATTGGAGCCCCTGAGTAGAGTAGCCCTTTCCTGGAACGACACACACACCAAATGTTAACTGTTTATACTTCTGAAAGATGAGAATATGAATTTTTCATTATTTCCAAGATTTCTTGGAAGAAATATGCTGTTAATTTTATAATAAGACAACTAACATACTAATCAGACTTTATTATTCTCTGGACCCTCTCCCCTTCTACTGTCAACCAGCTTGCAGAGAATGTGAATCCACTGTGAAGTTAGCACACAAAAAGGATCTGGCACAAAACAAATTCAACATCAAACACATTTTTGTTTTTTTGGTGCCAGGCATAGAACTCAAGGCCTTACGCTTGCTAGGCAAGCACTCTAACCACTGAGCTAATCCCCGGCACTCAAACACATATTATATTCCAAAGCCACACACAGTCAAATTTGGATTATTGAATTCCATTCCTCCCGGCATTTGTGGGACACCCCCCCCCCGCAAGGTCACCCTGTCTGTGGGTTAAAGGACTGGGGTAGAAAAATAATTTCTTGAAAGACCTGTCTTCAAAAAGACAAGAAGAGGGCTGCTGCATTTCCTTCTGAACCCTTGTCAAGTTATAAAAATGTGTGTGCGTATACAACTTTGGGATGGGGTGGGCAAAGGATGAGAAAGCATCTATATTTTTTTTTTTGTTTGGCATTTTGAGACAGGGTCTTGCTATGTAGTTCTAGGCTGGCCTCGAACTCCTGGTGATCCTCCTGCCTCAGGCTCCCAAGTGCTAAGATTACAGGCATGCGCCACCACATATGGTAAGAAAATGTATCTATATTTGAGTAAACAGATATAAAATGGTATTGCAATAAGCGTTCTGCTGCGCCCTACAAAAAGGGAGAAGTCTGTAAGCATCCCAAACTACTCCTTCATTGCCCATTATGCACACCAAGGCGGGCTTGAGATGGCTCCCTAAAACCAGCAGGGAGTCAAAAACTGACAGAGGGACATCTGGGAACTTACTTGTTGTAGTTCTCAGTGGCCCGTACAGCTCGTGCAATCAATTCCTGGAGGTCCAAGGGCAATAAATGCAGATCTCCCAGGACCCGGATACAAACCCCATACTTCTGTAGCTTCTCCCTGGTAAAAAAAAAAAATGAAGGCAGTATTGGGACATGGCTGCAGAGGGAAAGATGGTCAGACAATAATCAACTACCTGTTTCTGAGTGGTTTCCTGTGGCCAGCACTCTGTTACGCATGTTATTTCCCTGCACCCCTTTGAGGACTCTAAAAGGAGTTTACTACAGCACTGAGCTCAGACAGGACAGCCTGATAGGGACTGTCTAAGATCACACTGTCATCATGTGCTTGGTCTGGATTGAATCCCAGGTCTGTCCGCCTTGAAAATCTAAGCTCTGCACCACACATTATACCACCGCAGGTGTCCCTGTTGCGGGGTTGTTTTACATATTCTGTGATAGGTCTGTTCTGTTTTGACAAGCAAGTAAACTGCTCAAAGGCAAGAGCTGTATCATTTGTTATTTTTGTTATGTTCTGATGAGATATAATGAAGGTAGTGACAGCTAACAGCCAGGCATGGTGGTATACACTTGTAATCCTGGCACTTGGGAGAGGCTGAGGCAGGAGGCTCACCATGAGTTTGAGGCCACCCTGGGCTACAGAGTAAGTTCAAAGCCAGCCTAAACCACATAGTAAGACCCTGCCTAAAAAAAATCAAAAATAGTGATACCTAACATTATGTTTCCCAAGTGCCTTACAGTAGCTTAAGTGCAGTACATGTATTAACACGAATACATGTGTTAGACAAATCTTTTGAGGTACATTCTGTAATTACTTCCCTTTAATAAATGAAGAAACCAAGGCACAGAGAAATTAGGTGACTTGTTGAGACAACTGGTAAGTGGACAGCTAGGATTTGCACCTGGGGAATCTGGCCACAGAACCTGTCCTCTAATCACGATATTACAGTGCTTCCATACAATTAACTCCTAACTTGCACACAGTAAGAAGGGGTTCACTGCACTGTTACCCAACTTCTCTCACCTGGAATGCTATGTGCTATGGAGAAACTGAATCCTTCATGTTTGGGAAGCAGTAAGTCAATGTGGGATGGTAGTCTCTGCTAGGTCCCAAAAGACCCTCACCCAGAACTGATGGCCACACACATAGCCTATCCATCATACATCACCTTCAACCATATTTCCTTAGAGGTTGCAAAAGTCTAATCACCTACTTTTGAGAACATACAGGAGCTGTAGTATACAAATGTATAGTTGAGTCAAGGCGAAATCTGAATAAGGGCACACCTGTAATCCCAGCACTCCAGAAGGCTGAGGCAAGAGGATCACAAGTTTCAGTCCACCTGGCAACGTAGTGAGACCTTCTCAAAACAAAAATGGGATGTAGGCCCTAGGTTCATTTCCAGTGTGTAGGGTAGATTCAAGACTTAGTACCCCACTTACTAACTGACCTTATATCAATACTTGATCTCTCTGAGCTCAATTTCTATTTGGCCCATCCACCCTCCGAATCTGTAAACTGAAGGTGACAGTCAACCCTGCCATGCTATCCACATGGGCATCTGTCAAGTGAGGATAGATGTGTGAGAGTGCTTATTCTCAAGCAGCACATGAGTGCTTAAGTGAGGGCTGTAGAGAGGCAGCTACAGAAGTTGTGGGAGGAGTCAGGGGATCTGTGTTCCTGAGCTGACTCTGCCACCAGCTTGCTGCGATCACAGGCAAACCCTTCCCTTCTCTTCAGTAGGGCTTAATTTCCCAATAGAACTGAATTAGGCCAGTGATTTTCAAGCTTTCATACCAAAGAACTCTTTCTTCAAATCAATCTATCAGGAATCTAATACATAAAATAGATAAAAAACAAATGAAAACAAACAAAACAAAACAAATGAGCATCTTATATCCAGTGCTGCTGGGCTTTGGGGGCCCACTCTAAACCCTGGAGTTCTATGGCGTACTGTTGGAAAAGCACCTCTGAGGTTTCTTCTTGCTCTGGCCAGGACTTCATGACAAATTAAGATCACTTTCTCTACTACAGATGAACTAATCTTCGTAGCACCTCTACTGCCATAATACCAAAATTAAGGCAAAAAACCCAAAGGGCTGTCGATGTAGCACAGTGGCAGAGGGCTTGTCTAGCATGTGTGAGGCCTTGGATTTAATCCCAAGTACTGGGGAGTGGGGAGAACAGGGAAGGAAGGGAAAGGGGGGGGGAGTAAGAGGCAAGTGAGGGAGGAAAGGGAAAGAGAAAGAGAAAGAAAGAAAACAAAGAATGAATGAATGATTTACATTTCTAATATCTGCCACCAAAGAATTCTAACATTACAAGGATTTACAATGTCTCAATCCCCAGATAACAGTGCCATGGGCTAGGGAATGGCTGGAGGTGGTGGAAGAAAACATTTTCTCCTTGGACAACATCTTACTGTTCCTGCATCAAGTAGCTGAACTTCTCCCGAGCCAGATCCAGTATTCCGTCAACCTCGTTCTTGGAACGTTTGAAGTTCTCAATGCTGAACGCATAGACTGTCACTTCTAGGATGCCCAGGTTCAAACACCAGCGCAGAGTCTGAGAGGGGAGAAGGCAAACAGCTGGGTACAAGGAGAATGTGAAGGAAATACGAGATTCTTTTCCCCTATTCAGAGCCAGAGGTGGAAGACTGACTTTTCTCCTACCCAAACCTCGAAAAGCTAGGATCGCATCAGTACTTATATGAGAATAATGAACTAAATAGGCGGAAAACTGAGAAACGTGATTTTAGTGACTACCACTGCACTGATTCCATTGTGACCTACAGGAAAGAACTCTTCACTAATAACATAAAGACTAGGGTTCTTTAAAAAAAAAAAAAATGACTAGCCAGATTCCATCATGGACTTTATTTTTATTTTTATTTTTTTTTTTGGTGCTGGGGATCGAACTCCGGTCTTTGTTGCTTGCAAGGCAAGCACTTTAACCGCTGAGCTAAATCCCCAGCCCCATCATGGACTTTAGATGGAACAGCAGGCAAATCATTTAACCTCCCAGGCCCAAGTCTCCTTATCACAATCCATCTCTCACCAAGTGGCTAACAAGCAATATAAAAACACAAAACATTACTAAAGTATAACTATTATTCTGTAGACTAATAGGCTGATGAGTTTTTGTTTGTCTTTTGAGACAGGGTTTCGCTGTGTAGTTCAGGCTGGCCTCCAACTTGTGGTGATCCTTAGTAAAGCTTTTTTTTAGTAAAGCTTTTTCACATACGTTATTTCACTTGATTTTTCAACCACTTCAAAGTGGCATTACTGTTTTCCTATCTACTTTACAAATAATAAAACAAGCTCTGAAAGTTGAAAAATCATGCCAAAAGTCTGTAACTCTACTGTATGATTTCATTATATGAAGTTCTAGAACAGGAATAGTGAATCCAGAAATCAGAACAGTGGGTGCACAGTGAGGGGAAGAGGCAGAGGGAAGAGACCAGGAAGGGGCACAAGGGAACTTGTCAGAGAATGGTTCTATATCTTGACAAGGCTATAGGTTAGATAGATGAAGCCAAGGGCCAAAACCCCAAATCTCTGTGTTTCACTGAATAAAATCATACCCTTCTTTTTAGAAGTGAAACTTGGGCTGGGGATGTAGCTCAGTGGTAGAGGGCTTGCCTAGCATGTGTGAGGCCTCGCGTTTGACCCCAGCCCTGCTCTAAAAAAAATAGTGAAACTCATACTCAGTTCTTTAAGGTTGTTTTAACCCAGTGCCACTAATGTTAGGTGGAGAAGGTGCAGCTGAGAATAACAATGTTAAGGTGGGGAGCTGGAGGCTAAAGGTAGAGGACAAAAGACATTCAAATAGAACAAAAAAAACCAAAACTTCAGAGCTACCTCTCTAATCCCTTAACAGATGGATAGGCATGTAAACAAGTCCACTAATACCTTAGGAAAATACCAGAAAGAACCTCACACTTGGGACAGACCCAGTTTTTTGGTATTTTTTTGGGGGTGGTTGAGACAGGGTCTCACTATGTATCCAGGCTGGTCCTGAATTCCCTGTGCGGCCCAGCCTGGCTTTGAACTTCTGATCCTCCTGCCTCAGCATCTCAGAGTACTAAGATTACAGGTATGTGTCACCATGCTTGGCTTAAACTCAGATTCTACAGACTTTGCAAGGCAGCTGCCTTGAATGGCGCATCTGGGTCAGAACCCATCACTACTAACAACAGTTTAACTCTTTTGAGCAATTTGTTTAGGTGAAGTCCTATGCCAAATGCTTTTCGGCATGCCATCTTGCTTAATCTTCACAGTAATCTTTTAAATAGAAATTGCTAACACTGTATTTATTATACATGAAGAAACTGAAGCAAAAGGAAGCTGCGTAAATTACTATCAGCCACAGAGCCAGGAAGTGGCAGGGCGAGAGTGCTAATAAATTCTTTATTTTTCTTTGCAAGAGGTTAAGAACTATGTCCAAGCCAGGCATGGTGATGCATATTTGTAATCCCAGCACTCAGGAGGCTAAAGCAGGAGGATCACTGTGAGCTGGAGGCCCGCCTAGTGAGTTCAAGGCCAGCTTGATCTACAAAGCAAGACCCTGTCTCAAAAAACCAAAAACATACAAAAAAGAGCTTTGTCTATACCAGTGAGTTCTGAATGATTCCAGAGTTTAAACTTCTAAGCTGTAGGCAAAACTCCCTCTTAATTACAAAAGAGAAACAGAGGTGAAAAAATCTAAAGATTTCTATAGTGTACTAGAGAGAGGCTATCTGCCAATTGCTTAAGGTAAAAAAAATTTATTGTCATGCAATCGCAACATGTTCTTGTGCCTACAGGCTACAGATCTTCTTTCCATTCCTCTTAAGAGTTATTTTAATAAAGGGATGGGGTGTAGCTCTTGGTAGAGTGAGTACTAGCACACATGAGGACTGGGCTCACTTCCCAGCACCAAAAGAAAAGCTGGTTTAAACTGAGTGTCATGGTAAAAGCCTATAATCTCACCATTCTGGGAGGCTAAGGCAGTACGATCACAAATTCAAATCTACTCTGGGGAAATTAGTGATGTAGCAAGACCTTTTCCATAACAAAACAAACAGTTGGAATGTAGTTCAGAGCAAAGGCCCTGGGTTCAATCCCTAGTACTAGAAGAAAAAAAAGTTTCACGAAGACTGTCATATTCCGTTCTTACTGTTTTTTTGAGACAGAGTCTTGCTATGTAGTTCAGGCTGGCCTTAAACCTGTGGCCAACCTCCTACCTCAGCCTCCTGAGTGCTGGGATTATAGGCTCATGCTACCATGCCTGACTTCCCTTCTTAATGTTAAATAAAATGTTTCCAACAAGCACTGAAATCATCAAATGTTCAAAACCTTTATGATGTCCTGGTTGGCACGGCACTTTCCCATTTAGCACTGAACAGCATCCTGAGAAACTCAACCTTGGCAAAGAAGAATATGTAGACTCCCAACCTTTGCTCCAGAAATGTCACTTCTAAAAACTTATCCTACTGTAAACGTATACTAATAATAAAATAAAAATTTAAAAATAAAAATTTTTCTTAAATCAGCACTATTCACAACATCTATTTATAACATTCCATTATAGTCGAGCTGCTAAACATTGTGTCAGATTCCCATGATAAAACTTATAGTTAAAAAGGCTATAGATCAACTTAGAAAAATAGCTGCTAAAATGTCAAATAAAGTTATCTGAGCTGTAGAGGAAATTCTATAAATGTTGTCATATAAGACATACTATATGCACTAGATGAGGTACAGAATAATAAAAACTAATGATTTTAAAAAACTAATATGAGGTGGCAATTTTGTTAACATTCTATGATGATTCACTTGAGTTTTTTTAATTAATGTCAATATGAGATCAATATCTAGCAAGCAAACAAAAAAAGAGAGAAACAACTATTAAAAAAACATTTTCAAACCATAGGAAATTCAGGGACTCATTTTCTAGCCATAATCCAATTCTCCACAGCATTTACTTTGGATTCTACCACCTACACCCACCTCAGCCAGCTTGTTGAAGCCCTGTGAGTGGCCCTCTTGCCGCTCCACCTGGCACTTTTTGGCATAGCGACGGTTCCCATCCATTATGAATGCAATGTGTTTGGGCATTGGGCCTGCCTGTGGAATAAGAAGATAAATAATGAGTCCACTCATACTCTTCAGGGATGGGGAGGACGCTACACACCAAGTTGACAGGTTTCAACTATAGGATAAAAACCATGAGGAAAGAAATTGGGGGGCTGGGGATTTAGCTCAGTGGTTAGAGTCCTTGCCTCACAAGCACGAGGGCCTGAGTTCGATCCCCAGCACCAAAAAAAAAAAAAAGAAATTGGATGTTTTATACTTTTAGCTCAATACAACAGCATTAAAGCACTTCATTTTAATTTATGTTTATTGAGCAACGGTAGATGCCAAATACTATGCTGGGCTTTTTACACTTCATCTTACCATACAACTCTATAAAGTAAATAGTGTATCTTCATTTGTAAGTGAAAATACTGTGCCTCAGAGAGGTGAAGAGACTTATAGTCATGCATCTTAAGAAAACAAAGCAAGGATTCAAACTGAGGTCTGTCTGTCCAAAGTTCATCTCCCTCTCCTTTTCAGGGTCTCGCTATGTAGTTCAAACTGGCCTTGAACTCATTATGTGGCTCTGGCTGGCCTTAAACTCATGGTGATATTTCTGCCTCAGCCTCCTCAGTATTAGTATTACAGGTGTGTGCCACCACCATACCCAGGCAGAGTTCAACTTTTTTTTTTTTGATGCTGGGGATCAAATTCAGGGCCTTGTGCTTAGAGTACAACTTTTAATACACTTGTTTTTCCTTGGTTTTTTGAGATGGTCTCACTATGTAGTTCAGACTAGTCTTGAACTTACTATGTAGCCCATGCTGGCCTTGAACTTGCAGCTATCCTCCTGCCTCAGCCTTCCAAGTGCTGAGATGACACAGGTACACCACCACACCCAGCAACAATATGCTCTTTTACTACCATTTTGGTTTCATGAGTCCCCAGCAAGACAAAGGAAGAATACTGATTGGTAGTACAATCAAATGAAGAGGTAGAAGCCAGAAATAGTGGCATAGGCCTGTAGTCCCAGCTACTTGGGGGCCTGAGGCAAGATTGCTTGATCCAGGAGTTAGTAAGACCCTGCCAAAAAATAAAATAAAAGGGGCACTTACTCCCTAGCTCTAGCCAACCACTGCCACAAAGGAGTTGGAGCTCAACATTGTTTTGATTTTCTAACTGTACAAGAAACCAAAACCCTAACCCTAACCCTAACCCTAAGAAACCAAACATTAGGATTTTTATAAAAACTGAGAGGCAGAGAGGTATACATCTGTAATCTTAGCTACCTAGGATGCTGAAATAGGAGGATTACTTGAGCCCAGGAGTTCAAGTCCAGCTTGGGAAACAGAAAGAGATGCATCTCTTAAAAAAAAAAAAAAAAATTTTTTTTTCAATGTTAGGAGCCATTTCAAAACAAAAAGATACTTTTGGAGGCAAAATTCTTTATCTGGCACACAGCAGCTTTGGGTTGCCAACCACAGCAAAACTTGACCTTAAATATATCTTCCCTCAGCTGGAAGGGCTAATCAATGATGGTTTCCCCAACACCTCTCCAACGTTTTCTACTTTTGTATCCCACATGAAGCCTTCCGAAAAACAAAAGAGAAGTAGAGCACTTGCCTAGTAAGTGCTAGGACAAGGCCTAGTACAAGGCCCTGGGCACAGTCCCTTTGACCACTGCTTGACACTGTGGTTGCTTGACATTAGTGGTTTACATACATATTTAATTTTATCCTACCAACTCTATAGTTGTTAAAAGTCACAAGGCTAGGGTTTGGGGATTTGGCTTAAATGCTAGAGCACTTGCTTAGCAAGCACAAGGCCCTGAGTTCATCTCCACCACCTGCCCCCGCAAAAAAGTCACATGGCTAGTAAATAGTAGGTCTTTCACCAATGGTTGGCTGCCTCCAGAGTCCAAACGTCTAACCACTAAACCAAGGGACCAGTATTAGGAACAGTGGGTCATAAGTTCCAAGGGAAAAACCTTCAGTTTTCTTTTTTTTTCTTTTTTCTTTTTTGGTGCTGGGGATCGAACTCGGGGCTTCATGCTTGTGAGGCAAGCACTCTAACCACTGAGCTAAATCCCCAGCCCCTAACTTTCAGTTTTCTAAAAGGAAACCCTAACAGTCTATGTTGCCCAATGATGCTGGTAAACTGAGCTGCTTTAAAATATCAGTTGAAACAATAAATTACCAGAAATGTAGACCTGAGAGTTACCTCACAATTCTAAGACTCTTAGTTCTCTTGCTAAATTCCACTTAACATCATTGATTGCTCAACTTTAAATAACAGGTTTTGATAAAAAGTATCCGGATGACGAAAAAGGACAACTGGTGCTCTGGGCTACTGCTCACCTTTAGGATGTTGGCACAAAATCGCTCCCAAAGTGATGGCTCTCCTTCCTTGATCCATGACATAATTCTTGCCTCGTCAGAAGATCACCCCAGAACAAGATACCAGCCAGATAACCTCGGAAAAGAAGGCAGAAAATAATAAATCAACAGTGTTTGCAAACAGTTACAGGTGACTCCCAGAGATTCGCCTGGACTCTGGAAAACAGACAGTATTAGAATCCAAAGCCAATGGTCGAAGCCGTTAACCTTTTTACCACCCAGAGCTGTAGAAGCCAAAGGTACCTTTGGGAGAAAAAGTCTTTGCTTCGTTCTCCTAACCTAGTGGAGTTTGCTTCCATTTTCTTTTCCTCCTGATCTGAACTGACTTCTTAACATCTAAGTCTGCGTTCTGCCACAATATGGTGCCTATTTCTCGAGCATTCCCCGCATCTTCCCTCTCAATCTTCCCCCAAGCCATTTCACATTCTGTTCTCACTCACTAACCCCTTCAGCGTCGCCCCCATGACCTCCTATCTTACTGGTCTCCTAATTAGTTTTAGTTTTACTTTATCTCTCCCGCAGCTACTTCCTTGCTCAGTCACCTCTCTCCTCCGCCCGAGCCTAACACCTCTCTCGTCCGCTCGAGCCGTGGCTCTACCCGGCTTATTTCAACCGTTCTTGAGCGCCGACACTTCTTCACGACGTGGCGCTGGATGAACACGTCATCTTTGGGCGCTTGACCACGCCCCTTCCGCCACTCAGTGGGCGGAGCCCCATCCCGAGCCTCTGGGCGAAGCTGAGGAAGCGACAGGAGCGCTGGAGATCTGCCGTTCGCGGCGCACGCTGCCGCAGGGTGTGGGCGGGGCCCGGGGGGGAGCCGAGCCCACGTGACCGAGCGAGGCGTGTAGCCACGCCCCGGGACCTGGGCTGGGGAAGTAACTGGTTGAGGAAGGAGTAGAGTCCGGCAGGGAGGGCGGGAAACCCTGTGGAAAGTATGATGAGAAGTTGAGGGGTTTGGGGGTTGGGGATTTAGCTCGCAGCTAGAGCAAGACCCTGTGTTCGATCCCCAGCACCGCCCCCCCAAAAAAAGAAGTTAAGGGGTTTCTAGATCGCTGACCGCTGACAGTACTCAACAGAGTAATGGGGTAAGGTGTTGAGCCAGCGAGGCTTTATGTTCGAAGGCGATGTAGAGGTGGGTTCCATTAGGAAACCTACGATTTGGTTTTAAGATTTGTATTTTTACAGTTTTGAGTTTTACTTGGTAGATTTAATCGCTTGGGAAGAAATTCCTAACCCTGGTCAATCCCAGATTTTATGGCTTCCAGATTCCTAGGACCGACCTAAAGCAACTCAAAACAAGGGGGAGGGCCAGAAACAGCTGTGCTCTAAGAATGACTTCTAGGTTCAATCCCAGTACTCTTAAATAAAGGCTTCTAAAGTAACAAAGGCCAGGAGGGTGCCATGGAGCAAGTCTGTAATCTCAGCTACTTGGAAGGCTGAGGCAGGAGGACTGAGTTCCAACCCAATCTGGGCAATTTAGCGAAACCTTCAGTCAAAATAAAAAGAGCTTGGGATATACTGAATACTAATACTGAGAAAAAACAAGAACAAAAAGAAAACATGAGGCCATAATTAACCAAGGTAGAAAAATCGAGGGTATTAGCTTTATACCAAACCTTGCTGAACTTGTAGGCATTGACTCACAGAAGACATTGGTAGTTCTCTGAAAATTGAAAAAACAAAAGAAATTCATAGCATGTGATAGAACCAATATTCCTTTCAAAGGATAAAACAACTTCCATCTGAAAAATTTCAACAAACCTTGTTTTACCTCACTTTGCCTTGCAGTCTCAAACAGGATGGAGTAGATGTTGCAATGGTACTCTCCCTAATGATGTCTTCTTTTTCCGATGAAAAGGATATTTTTTAACAGAACAGTCGGGGTGTGTCGCTCAGCAGTTGGCTGCTTGCCTAGTGTGCAGGAGGCCTGTATTTCAACTCCTGCACAGGTAATCAGGGTACCCAACAGAGGTAGCATGATTAAAAAGAGCCCTAGAGGGACTGGGGATTTAGCTCAGTGATTAGAGTGCTTGCCTTGCAAGCACAAGGGCCTGAGTTCGATCCCCGGCACCACAAAAAAAAAAAAAAAAAAGAGCCCTGGAGATGAGTAACTCGCCCATCCTCTGCCTTGTGACCCGGGGCTTCAGTTTCAGTTTAGCAGTTATTTCAACTTTGCAGTTCTTTCATTTAAGCCTAATAGCCTTGCTTAGCTCTGAGCTTCCACGGTCAGCTTCGACTTTTGGTACACCTAGTTAAGGGGCTACAAACCTCCTGGACAGGATGCATGAAACTTCTAACTCTTTCTTTGATAGGGTTGCCAGAATTTGAAGATTTAATCCTGTTTCCTTGCACTTTCTTGGTTTGCCCTCGAATGAGTTATTTGTTCTTTTGAGGGGAGACAGATGTTTAAGAATTCAGTATTCATTAGAACACTAGCAAACTTCGACCCAAAGAAAATATTGGTTTATAGTTGGTGAATCACTTTTGGCCTCAACTTCCCCATTTCCAAATTATACTTTCCTTCTTAGGTGCTGCAAGGGGTTAATTAATTAAGATTTGTAAAGGGCTTTGAGGAGTAGGGGACAAAGTATTATTAGGGTCTCATGCCCCAAGCCATGGCCCCATCCTTTCATCCCAGCCAGTGGTATAGGCAACCCCATTCTTATGCATGCCAAGACTTTAATCCCCTCTTGAATGTGGCAGCTTCCAAGGAAAGGACAAGAGGCCTTAACTAGAAACAAAAATCCACTGTAATGAGGCACTATGAGGACTGAACTTTTTTTTAAAGATTCACTCCTAACAAAGTGGTGAATGTGAAAAACTTAATGGTTCTTCTCTGGCTTCTGAGTCGCAATCCAAGAAGGTGGAAGTTATGGGAGGAAAAAACAGCCGAAATAATCTGACAATGAGAACAGTTTGAGTACCAATAAGACTTTTTATTCATTGTATTTTCCCAGGGAAAGGAGAAGGGAAGGAAGAGTCAGCACACGTGTTACAAAATGATTAGAAAATAGGAAAGGAAGTAAGTGTACTGAGGTACAGCAAAATCAACCATCAGATAGACACCCCAGTGATGGAGTCACCAAAGCCCAAGGGGGCTTGGTCCTGGGCAGTTCAGGAATGACACGAATGGTTCAGGGAAAGAACAGACAGGTACATGCTTTCCCACCCTCCCCCCTCCGTCCCTCCCCATAAATTCAAGATTTCACACAAAGCTTTGGTTTCTAGCAGTAAACATGGAGTTACATTCGTCTGTCTCCTATTAAACAATCTTGAGGCCACTTTGACATAAGTTTCTTGCACCTGCATAAAAGTTCCTGAGTAACTTCAATATACATTCATACTCCCTTTCCTGGTCTCCTAACCCCACTTTCACATAAAGGCCCCCACTTGCTTCTCTCTAGGATTACAAATTGAGTAGGTTTGAGCCATCCAAACAGCAGATGTTTGGCATGAATTGCATTATATAGCCATCTTGACTCAGGAAGTTGGGAACGAGGGGTAGAGGCGCCTTGCTCCTTCAGGATTTCTCCTTAAGTCATTTAAGAGTTACAGAGATACTCGAAGAATTAAATAGGTATGCATGCAGGTCTGTAGGTTTTCTGTTAGGGAGAGAAGAAGGTAGGAGTCAAGTTTTTAGGACAGATTTGGTCCCAAAAGGAAACAAGGAAAGGGGAATACAAAAGAAAAGATGGTTCAAAATCCCCACTTCAAAAACAGCCTCCCCCAACTTATTTTTCAGATCCTTTTGCCTGGTGCAGAACCTTCTGTCAAAGATGCTTTGGCTATTTTTCTCTCAATAAAAAAAGAATTTTGTAAACAATAAAACCCCAAAAGAACATGGAGAAAAGACCAACACATTATATTTACACAAACTAGGTCACCTAGCAGTCACCAACTCAGAGACTCAGTAAAGTCCTACAAGCCCAGACAAATATAATAATTAAGAGGGGGGCAGCATTTGAGGGAGACAAGAAACCAGGATCAGACACACACTACCCAATGCGTTCTATTGCATTTGTCCCGTTTCAACACAGTGAGGTAGGTTTGCGGTGATCTCACAGCATGTAAACGAAACCCCCCTTCTCTTTTAGCTACCAAGACACTACTAATTACTACTGCAGCAGGGCAGGACACTGGCTCCTGGCACCACAAAGAGGCCCTCTCTTACAGGTCTCCCTGGAAGCCAAGAATGTTGAAAAGTTCAGAATTTTAGTCCTTGCTTCATATAGCTATTCCTGCACAGCACAGAATGGGCACAAGGATATTGGTCTTAAAACTCAGCCTTACCAACTCACACTTTTTTTTTTATACAAACACACACACACACCCTGTTGTGCACTGTAGAGCTAGGCTAATATAAAGGATGGATCAGATATGTAAAGCAAGCCCCCTGCCCTAGGATTAGACAACCATCACATCCCCTAACTTCGGCTTCCTCTCTGGGCCTTTCACCTGGCCCAGCCTCTCCTAACTTCTCTGCACCACCTTTTCCTATTTAGACCAGTTTCCAGTCTTCCAGTAGAAGATCAAGTCATGGGGCGACCCCTTTAAAACCTAGTCTCCTATGCAACATTTTCAAGGTGGAGGGGGTTTCAAGAGGGTACTATGGCAGAAGACTCAGCTCTAATTGGCAGAAATGAGGTAGTTCACTTCAATAGGCTATGCACTCCAAATGTTTGCTCTCCATAGTGATAAAACAAAAAGTATTCCTGCTATGCAGACCTGGAGCTGCTGCCGACTTATCCCTGAGATTGCTCATGTACCTGAGAACACAGTGCAGGAATGAGGGCCTTAGATTAAAATATACAAAAATACAAAGCCAGAATATTTATATTACGAAAAAAAAGTTAAAATGCACAAGATACGTCATTCGCACACAGTGCAGTTGGCATCCTGGAGAAAGTGGGACCCAAGGTGCAGTTATCCAAAGGAGCTAATAAATAAAATCACATTGGCCCAGAAAGGGGTGGGAGTGAGTTAGGAGCAGCAGCAGGTCTGCAGCTGTTCTCCCAACCACCCTTTTTGCCTGTCATCACGACCCATTCTTGGAACAGTTCCCAGCACCATATCCCAAGATTGGGTCATGAGGAAAAAGATAACCAAAAAACCCCCACGTTGCTCCCAAGAATCCCTCCCACAGAATGTAGTAGCTTGTGGGTTGGGTCCATTAATTTGGGCTCCTGCTTAACTGTTTCACCCTAGCAAGGGAAATATTATTATTACATATCCTTCTTTAAAAGGAAAACAACTTCCCTATCCTTTCTGGGGTAAAGCCTCAGATAAAGCACGCAGGTTCTAGGGTGGTTCCCCCAAAGCCTTCACTTGTACTTGGATAGAGTATGGTTGGAGTTCCTTTGTCTCATCCCTTCCCCCCACTGAGGGAAGATGGGGTGATGCTGGGAACCCCGGCCTGAGATATATGGCAGTGCCAGCTACCCCAACCCACCCTTATCCCCACTTTCTCCACTCTGCCGATTGATGCCTGCTCCTTGAAACTTCCTGATAGCAAAAGAATATCCCCCGCCCACTGTGCTCAATTTTGAGCCTCTGGGAGCAGGGCAGGGCTGTTGATCTCTTCCTCTTCCTCCCGGAAGTAGGCTGGCTTTCCCTGGGAGCTGGGAGCCTGCTGGGCCTTCAGAGGACAAGAGGCCACCATATGGTTAATGCTTTGGCAGAAGTGACACTTCTTAGGCTGGGGTGGCAGCTTGCATTCCTTGGCATGATGGTCTAGACCACCACAGTTGTAGCACCTGATACAAAGCAAAATTGTAAAAGTCAGAGAAAGGTGTGGGAAAAAGTCAGAAGCCTCCCCCCAAGGAGGACACCTGAGCTCAGATCCAGGCTTGTCACTATACTCACCTCCCTTCCCAGAGACCAATTTCCCCACTGAGAAGTGGAGGAATATGGACTAGATGATCTAAAAATCCTTTCTAAATCTAAATAGATCATCTCCTCAGATTCAAAAATGAGCAAAAATACCAAGAATAGAGTTGATGACTTGGACTGTGAACTACAACATGGGTTGAGTCTACTATAGCCTTAATAAAGAAAAAATTTTGAAAGCTAAATTATATACCTGTTCAGAGCTAAGAGGTTTTAAGACTACTAGCAAGATTGCAGACATCAGCCAACCAGAGACCTGGTAAGGAAATAGCAGACACACATGTACCATCCTGTCCCATCACTCACATATCCATAGTCTCTTCTTACATCATCATGGATGATCAGTGTCACTCTCTTCACTCAACAACAGTGGCTACAGCTTCACGAGCAGAATGAGTTGCACCCCAACCATGCAGATGTTGCCAAGGACCATAGGCTTCATCTTATCTTTAATAACCTAGCCCAAGTGCCACAGTAGGAGAGCTTTCCCCATCTTCGGTACATTTCCCTTCCCCAGCAAGCTACAGAAGATGTGGTCTAAGCCATACCTGTCTCCTTTGGATCTGCGCTTCTGCATGTTCTTCCCCTTGGGCCGCCTCTCACTCCCGATGCAGAACACCCCACCAGGACCGGTGACACGGATGGATTCCAGGCCTTTGGCAGACTTTTTAAAGGTGAACTCCACTGCCTCACCCTCCTTCAGGCTCCGGAAACCTTCCATGTGCAGCTTACTCTGATGAAGGGAAATATGGTAGATGTTCCCATTTGTTTCCATCATTACACCAAAAAGCAAAAATGCACAAACCTATTCCTACAAGATAGAGAAGTGTGGGTGACCATACTCCCACTTGATCTGCAAGGAAACTATGAATTCCAAGGGTCATGAATTTTTTTTTTTTTTGGTGCTGGGGATCAAACTCAGGGCCTTCCTAACCATTGAGCTAAAATAAAACCCCAGCCTCCAGAGGTCACTAATTAACAAAAATCTACACTACAAAGTTTGTGATGACATAAACAGATGACAAAGCACCTTTTCTGTATCTATTCAGGATTAAAATTCTAAGTAAAAAAGAACAGAAAGAAATTCCTACATGTAAATATTTGTAAGAAATTAACAAACATAAAATTACAAAAAGTCAACACTATATGCCCCTCAGATACTATGTGTTCATACAATATGTTTTTATATTCGTCTAAAAATCAAGTAACTAGAATATTAGAAAAAAAATTAAGCAGTACTTTTATATCAAAGTATTATCATGCACTTTAGTTTTGGTGTTTTTTTTCTGTTTTTTGGGTGCTGGGAATGTAAGATGTGAACAACTTAAGAAATCCCAGTACTAAAAAAAAAAGAAAGAAAGAAAGAAAGAAAGACTCATATTGGCAGCCAAAACTTACTGCAAGTTGATAGTAAAAGAAAAGTAACAGAGTACCCTTGCTGAGTTCCAAGGTAGCATTTCCATATCTATAATGGGACACACAGAAGTAGAACACACATATCTCCCGACATGATTGATGTACTTGGGACATAAGACTTTAAAATGCACATCCTGAATCTAACCTTGAAGGATCATCAGACAAATTTAAGCAGAAGTCAAGATCATGAAGGACAAAACAGGAAAAAAATGTGTGGTTAAATTCAATGCAAGACTTTGGGTTAGATCCTGGGACAGGAAATAGAATTGACAAAATTTGCATATGCAATATAAATAAATACATCAATGTCAAATTTCTTGACAATAACCATAGTACTGATACTATGTAAGAGACTGTCTCTGTTCTTGGGAAATACACATTGAAATATTTAGCGGTAAAGGTGATGAATGCTGCAATTTATGGTTAACAAGAAAAAGAATAAAACTACAGACATAAAAAAATGATAAAGCATGGAACAAAATGTTAAGAATTGATGAATCTGGGTAAATGCTACCTGGGAACTTCTTGTACTATTCTTGTACCTTTTTCTATGTTTGAAATTATACCAAAATAATGTTACAGAAAATTACAGACAGTATGACCCAAGCAGGCAGATCAGGGGATCAAAATGGAAAGACAGAGAGAACCAAGAATATATGGAGACATTGTTGGGTGGGGGAAATAAGTCAATAACTTCTGCTGAGAAAAGTATCCATCTGTAAAGAAAGCCAGATATTCTTACACTGTATCTCATACACACGCAAAACACATTTCCAAAGAATACGTAAATTTAAGGAAAAAAAAGGCCAGACTATCAGACTGACAAATCTGCAGAAAGCTAGAGTATGTTAAGCAAAAAGAATTACATAAGTGGGTAACGTATTTACATATATTCAATATCTCAATGTTGATAAAATGGAAATAACTTACTAGTTTATTAGTGGAGAAATAGTTGAGTTACAATGCACAACTGTCCACAATAATGATAGCATGCAGGCATTAAAAAAAGTAGTCTTATTCATTGCCACATTTTGCTACCTCAAATAATACCTAGCACATTTTTGGACAAAGATACTTTTTTTTTTTTTTTTTTGAAATGGGGGTCTGGCTGGGTTGGTTGAACTCACTGGCTCAAGTGATCCTCCTGCCTCAGCCTGCTGGGACTACAGATGTGGCCCGCCACACCGGTTCAACAGAGGTTGGGTTTTTTTTTGGTGGTATTGGGGATTGAATCAGGGCCTTGTGCATATTAGGCAAGTGCTCTGCCACTTAGTGAGATAGCTACATGGCAGCTCCGGAGCTAAGATAATATGGTTAAATGAAAAAACAAACTCTAAAACCATTTGTATGGAATAATCCATTAAAATACTGTGTATTTGTACCAAAGTGAAAAACAAAACAAAGCAAAAAACAAACCTAAAAAAAATAGGAGTTTCCAAATGTGATAGCTCCTTTTTTAAAAAAAAAGAGGGAATTATTCTTAATTAGCTGAGTAGCAAAACCAGGATCAAAAGAGCCCACTGTTCTTGATTTAAAGCTTGGTTACTACTGTTCCACTTACTCCGTCAACAGCACATGAACGGAGAGGACAGCATCCTCTAGTCCCTCCCCAGAATACCTTCATTATACCTTCATGTAGGACATCCAAAAAGTGTGTAACAAATATGTCAGTCAACAAGGAATAGTCAAAAAAAATTGGATTCAGAGAAGTGATGAGGATCCCTCTGTACCTACCTAGACCTGGCTAGAAGGAACGCGAATAAGTAACACTAGTATTTTATGCTGGTAGAGTTTTTCAAATCAAGACTTAGATGAAACATGCTTATTAGCCAGATGAGATATACAAATTCCTCAGTCTCTCTCTCTACTGGGATTGAACCCAAGGCATTTGCACTGAGGTGGAACTTGTGATCCTCTTGCTTCAATCTGCCAGAGTGCTGGGATTATAGGAGTGTGTGCAGCAAGCCTGGCTTCAGTCATTTTAATTTTTGTTTTAATTTAGCTGGTACTGCAAAAGACAAAACTCCCTGGTTAAGAGCATAGGCTTGGGAGCCAGACACATCCTGGCTTATGAAATGTCAGTTCTCCATTTGCTGGCTAGGTGACCTTTGTCAGATTCACCTCTGGGCCTCAGACCTTCCAGAAAAATGGAAAAAAACAGTGCCTGTCCCAAATAGGGTCTAATGAAGATTACCCAGGCATAGAAATATCAAGTATACAGTAAATATACTGTAAATATATTGTTCTATCATACTCCAAAGGTATGGAATTTTCACTTTTTTGGAGGGGGTGTTTAGCTGGGGATTGGGCCCAGGGCCTTACACAAACTAAGCATGTGCTCTACCCCTGAGCTACATTCCCCAAGGCCTGTATTTGTTTTTATGCACAGATACATCAAGGGACATGATGATTGCCTCCACCCCACCACGCTGTGTTCCAACTTGATGTGGGCAAAGGGTCAGAGCATTCAAACAGGAAATAAACAGCAGAGTTTGGTGGTATACCCCTGTAATCCCAGCACTCTGGAGGCTGAGGCAAGAGGATTGCCACCAGTTTGAGGCCAGCCTGGGCTACGTAGTTAGACCCTGTCTCCAAAAAAACACAAACTTTAAAAAACCAAACCAAAAATCCCACTGGGAATAAAAACACCACCATGGAGAAAGCACCTTTCCCCCTCTCTGCTACACAGTAACCATCCCAAATTTGTTTAT
This sequence comes from Hystrix cristata, assembly GCA_004026905.1. Classification (NCBI taxonomy): domain Eukaryota; kingdom Metazoa; phylum Chordata; class Mammalia; order Rodentia; family Hystricidae; genus Hystrix; species Hystrix cristata. Next base: position 137,597 of record PVJO010000777.1, on the reverse strand, counting down.
TTATTTATTTTTTTTTTGTGGTGCCAGGGATCGAACTCAGGCCCTTGTGCTTGCAAGGCAAGCACTCTAATCACTGAGCTAAATCCCCAGCCCCACCATCCCAAATTTAAAGTTAGATAGGATTTGTCTTTTACTGAACTGGGAAAAGGAGTGGGGAGAAAATGGAGGAGCAAGACCAAGAAGTCTTTCAGGTAGTTCGAACTTAATTTAGGCTTGGACACCCTCAATTCCAGCTGTGATCCGGCAGATAAGTGATAAGAACAAAGGTCAGTCCCAAGACTTTTCCCTCCTTTCCTTACTCATTTATAAAATGGAGAATATACTAATGTTATGGTGGTACTGTGAGGTTTTATGCATGAAAAGTCACTAATACTTCACCTGCCACACATAAATCCTCTTCTTCAGGCGGGATGGGAGCAAGCTAACAGAAACAAGTGTCAAGAGACTTAAAGTTAACCCGGCTTTAGCACTAACCAGCTGTAGAAACTCAGCAAAATATTCCCAGTCTTAGCTCCAGTTCACTAACAGCAGCACCCTCCATCGTATGGGCTTGTGAGAACAAGGGGGAATGTAAACAGGGACATGCAATATGAAATTGACCAGTCCTTTCAGGTTCTTGTATCACTAGAGGACTTTAAAGAATATATATATATATATATATATATATATAAAAACCCCTTTCAGGTACCTCCATGTAACTGGCGGGCTAAGATTTAAACTGGTGATCTCTTGGGGTGGCTCCCTGCCCCCCATCCCTGCTCCTTTCTAAGACACATAGTTTGAATTCCTCCCTTATCAGATAGGTAATCAGTGTGCAGCCCCACAGCCAGCCTCTCTGGCCCTGCAACTGAAAGAAGCCTGAAATTCTTGTACCACCCCCACTCTACCCTCAACCACACACAAAGCAGGACCGGCCCCCTCCAGATCCCCTCCAAAAAGAAAAGGGCTTGGGGGGGAGGGGCCTGGCCTGAGCTCCCCCAATAGAGCCCTGCCCCAGGGAACAAAGAGTTGACACTAGTTAGTTCTGGTGGTCAGATTCCTGGAGTTCCAAGGCACAGATCCCCCTTTGCATGGCTCTCACCCTCCCCCACATTCAACAGGATCAGTTGCTTCCTTCCTCTGCATGTTGGGGTTATGGTCACGGTGGAAGAAATGGATACAGGATTCTTCTGCAGTCAGTCTTGCTGGGTTTGCCAAAGTCACCTCCAGCAGCCATCTATCTCCCTTTCTCTGTGGCTTGCCTACCCTGAACCTCGTGGGTGTAACGAAAGAGGTCCCCCTTCCCTAGGGTGACTTCTGTCAAGTCCTACACACAGGAGCCTTATTTGTTCAGATAAATGTTTTAAAGGGGTGGGGGAGAGAGGAGGCAGGAATTCCACCTTTCCCACTTGGTTCAAGTTAGGAAGGTAGGCGGCCTGCCTGTCTGCCTGCCCCCAGAAAGACAGCACTCAGGACACAGTTGCAGCATTTCTTTTACTCATGTCAGGGCAGGACTCTCCAGTATGTAGGCCTTCTGCTGCTTTAAAACCTGACTTCCTTCTCCCCTTCACCCCAATACCCTTTCCCAGCCTTTGCTTCTACCTAAATTTAGAGGGTGGACCTTAGGAAAGAAGACAGGAGAGGTAAAGGTTCTCCATTGTTAACAGAAAAGTTTTTTTTCCTTTTTGGTACTGGGGATCACACTCGGGGCCTTCTGTTGGCAAGGCCAGCATTCTAACCACTGAGCGAAATCCCCTGCTGGTTCTTTCAATTGTATGTCTAAGCACAGGATCATACTTAGTAACAATCAGGTCTCTTCCTGCTCATTTAGTCACAGGGTTGCTTTCTCTGTAAGGGGAACAGTCAGAATTTCATGGTGCTGGATCTACTTCATGAGAACCAAAACTTGAGCTCTTATCCCACACACAGAAGATTTCAGTTCAAGATTATCCAGTGCAGGACTCTACCCTCAATTCTAGGTTCCTAGAAGCATACAAATATTCGTTGAATAAACGAAGTTCTTACTTCTTAATAGTAAGTGCTATTGATGATTACTACAGGCTAAGCGGTGTTCTAAGCTCGCTGCATGGTATAACTCATTTAAGCGGCATATCGACCCTCTGCGAGAGGTATTACTCTGGCCACCGTGTTCAGTTTAACATGGAGGCACAGGGCACTCTGACAAGCGTTACATGGGTAGGAAAAGGGCTGGGCTGATTGGTGTTGGCCTGACTCAGCACAACCTCACATAATGCAAGTCACATACAACTTTAAACTCTGTAGAAGTAAAAAGAAGGACATGAAAGTTATTTCAATGACTCAACCCTATGGTGCCAGAGCTCTATCTGAATTTCATTTCCTGGAGGTACAGTTTCATAGAGGCTAGAAAACCAATTCACCCAAAGGCAGTTTACTTGATGGTGCGTGTGCCAAGGAGGATGGAAAAGCGATGTCCAGAACCAAATGCTACTGGAAGCCAACCTCTATCACAGCTACTTGACAGCAGCAGCTGGCTTCTACCTGCACTCTCCACCAGATGGTGCTGTGCATCTGTCTGTGTGCGTGAAGACAAGCCAGAGGGAGCCAGACCAGGCAGGACTGAGAGGGTCTGAACTGTGGACACACTTAGAGCCTTATCTCCATAGCTCCTAAGTAGGGTTAGCTAGTCCTCCTTTACCCTCAGGCAGATGGGAGATAGGGTATTTACTTCCTACCCCAACCCCAAACACCTCCACATTGAAGGGGCACAGGGTGGGAAGAAAAGGTTCCTAGAGTTTTGTGCCAGAATCCCAGTACTCTGCGTCCACAGCCCTCCCTGGACTTTGGTTTCCTGTCTGAATGCAGTAACTCCACTCTGAGATTGTGTTTAAAATTGTGTTACTACTCTTGAATATTTCCTCCTCTCCCAACTCCTTTCACCTCCCACATTGGGACTACTCAGAATTGTTTTTCATGCCTGCAGGAAGAAGTGCCCTTTACCTCGGGCAGATCCTGCAAAAATCACGGAATTCCAGTAGGCTAGGGAATGTGACTGTTTGTTTAGGAATGCCTGAATTGCCTTGGTAAAACTCACTGATGATGCCTCATGGCGCAGGCAGCAGTGTCACTAACCTCAAGGAAGATGTTTCCTCAATTTGAAGCTTTGCTTAGAATAATGGTGCAGCCTTTGTCCCCTTTGAAAGAGGACTCCAGAAGATTCCATAGTGCCAGAACGAACGCACAGACTCCTTTACTAACTTATGGAAAATAATAATAATAATAATTTCTTTTTAGCCTGTCTTTTCCTATTACCATGAGAACGCAGGGGTAGGGAAGGGTATAGTTCCATGATAGAGTGCTTGCCTAGCATAGCACATGCAGGAGGCCCTGGCTTCCACTCCCATTATTGCCAGGAAAAAAAGAGAAAGAGAGAGAGAGAAGGGGGAAAAAATCCCTTTACTTTTTACTTTTTCATTTTAGCAGAAGGGTACACTAGACAATTACCCAGACAGCTAAATGCCCCTCTCCAAAGGGTTTACATATTGGTTAGAAGAGTGTAAGACCAGTAGCACATTAGGAACTGGACATGAAGAAAATAATCAGAGCTGCAATGTTATAAACCAGGTGGGAAAGGGCCTGTGTGTGCCCCGGGCCCACAGCCAGTTCATCTTGCTGTCCCGGGCTCATCTCTTTCAGAAAAGGCAGCAGGCCACATGGCTTCAGAGCAATCAATTTCACCTTCAATTTCTGTCTCAATATTGAAAAAAATTTCTCCTAACCCAACTTGTTTCCTCAGTCAACTGTAGGCTTTTCTTTTTGTTTCCAAGTCTTCTAAAAAAGCATTTTAGCCAGAAAGCAATTTAACTTTATATATAGGTTCTGAGGAGCTATGATGGAAGAACTGGAAATTTTTCTTATTTCCAAATTTCCACAAATCTTAGCAGGTTTGAGTTTTGAACCACAGTAAACACGAGTGGAGCCAAAACTGTTAAAATGGTCACAGGGATTTTAGCATTCATGGTGAAACTCAGGAAAATAGAACACAATTTTAGCTCATTCTAGTTCCTGCATTTTCTATGTGACAGTTTCTCTACTGAGGGTGATTCTGCCTCCCAGGAGACATTTGGCAGTTATCTGGAGACATTTTTGGTTGTCACGACTAAAGGACACAATTGGTTTCTAGGAGGCAGAGACCAGGAATAATGCTATACATTCTGTAATAGCCCCCAGAACAAGGAATTCACCTGCTTAAAATATGTGAGTAGTGCCAAGGTATAGACACCTGATTTAAGGGCTTGCAATCTGTCATTTGTTACAATTTTAAAATTTTCCTAATTCCAGAGACAGAAATTTGTAGGTCTAAAGAACTGTCATTGACTAAAAGGAGTGTTACAGAAATCATTTTGCTTTATGGGCGTTTTATTTGGGGTGGGGTGTGCTTTTTCTCACACCATCTACTCCTGGGAGGAGTGTAATAAAATATGTGGAAGAGGGTGCTGGGAATCTTACAAAGCCAACTTTGGAAGAGAAAAGCAAATATTTTAAACTTGCTTTTTTGTCCTTCATCTTTCCTTGGAAAGAACCTCCCTCATGCCCTGTCCCTGGCAAATGTTATTTTGGAACAGTTATCCTTTTTACCACCCTACCCCTCACCTCCAGGGTAACCTCCACTGGTGACTAAAGAACAAGACATTTCTCATGCCCTGTCCCTGGCAAATGTTATCTTGGAACAGTTATCCTTTTTACCACCCTACCCCTCACCTCCAGGGTAACCTCCACTGGTGACTAAAGAATAAGACATTTCTCATGCCCTGTCCCTGGCAAATGTTATCTTGGAACAGTTATCCTTTTTACCACCCTACCCCTCACCTCCAGGGTAACCTCCACTGGTGACTAAAGAACAAGACATTTCGTTAAAGATTTCTTAGCACCTCTACTTCAGGAACTTTTCTCTCCCAGTAAATAATTCTTAAGGATTACCCTACATTTACAAAATTCCTCTGCCTTTAGATTCCCAGAATGATTTCTTTTTTTGGTGGGGGGAGTGCTGGGGATCAAACTCAGGGCTTTGTGCTTGCTAGGCAAGTGCTCTACCACTGAGCTAAATCTCCAACCCCTCCAGAGAGATTTTAAATTACTAACCTAACTCTCTGCTAAAGTAGAGTGTGGTCCCATCCCAGCTCCAGCAGCACGCTATCACACAGACCAGTTATCGTTCTCTGACTAGCGCTGGAGTGTGAGGATTAGGGAGACGGGTTCTTGACTCTTTATTCCAGCTCTGCTCTTTCCTGATAGTCCCAGGACCAGCTAGTCCAGAATGTCTCCACCTGGTCCATCCTGAAAGTTTCTGGTCCCCTGCATGCCATCTAATAGCTTTCCAGTTACTCTGCTAGGCAAGTGCTCTACCACAGAGCTAAATCCCCAACCCTCCAGTTAACTCTGAAACCTAAGGGTAAACTGGCTGAGGTACACACTACCACTTGCTAAAAAGCCTTCCTTGGGATTTATCTCCAAGGAAGCTCAGAAGATCGGGAGATACATTCCTCTCAGCCCTTTTCTACTTAGCAAGCTTTGGAGAGGAGACAAGAAAATATTGGATCTGACTTTTATTCCCGTCTCCCAGAATTGGGGTAGCTGTCCGGTTGTCTCCAGACCAGGAAAGATTTTAATCTCTTTGTGATCAGATAAATGGGAAAGTGGGAGAGACTTGCCACCCTGCTGAGGTGGGCCATTCAAAGCTGGTTCCTGTAATAAAGTGATTTAATAGATCTAAAGAGGCCAATTCCCTTCTTTCTCCCACAATTACTTCCTGTGGGTTATCATTCACATATGTAAATGAGACAGGGAGGAGGAGGCAAAGCCACCAGCCTGAAACTAGGTGGGTGGGGGAGCAACAGGGGCTGCAGAAGGGTAGCTAAGTATCCCATTCCAAGTACTTTCAGCAGACTTCTTGAAGCCAAGTGACCCTGTGGCAGTAATAGTGACTACCAGGTCCCTATCTCCCTGCGTCCTCTATCTTCTTCCTTTCTCCTCCTGAATCTCCTCCCTGAGGGCTGTGCTCAGATACTTCCTCAGGCCTCCGACCAGTCCACCCAGCATCTCCCTTCCCCACCCCTCCCCCTCCAGAATGCCATCCCTCAGGCTCCAACCCTTAATCCCCACATCCTCCTTTCCCCTCCCCCATGCCTCCTAAAGCCAACCTCCCAGAAGTAACCCCTCCCTGCCCGGCCTGGGTGTCAACCTACAGGGCCTAGGATTACACATTTCTTCTTTCCAAATCCAATCCCAAACCACCAAACGTGGAAGGGACAGACACAGTAACTTTCTTTAAATGATAGGTGGCGGTTCAGGGCCACTGGAATGGCTCTAGGCTACTGAGGAAGGGAAAGCCTAGGAGGAGGCAGATCCTAAGTCTCTGGCTCCTTGTTTGAGGTTAGGAATGTTAGGACAGCAATCAATGGCTGTCTGGGGCCATAAATGCCAAACTGAGGAGAATAGGTCCAGAGGCCAGCTGCCCTCCAGCCCCTGCCCTGCGACACTGAATTTCACCCCCCACTGTGCTGCCTTGCTGTAACTGAGAACTTGGGGTTGCACCGACCCAACTCTGTCCTAGCCTGGCCCAGGAGTGTTGAGGCCTGGGCTCCTGCAAAGGTTTTCCTTCCAGCTGGAGTTGGACAGTAAAGGCCCCAGTCCCAAACTGTAAGGAAAGCTCCGGTGGGGTTTTCTTTAGGGGATCTGCCAAACCAACTCAGCCCCCCGGTACTGAGTTTTGAGTGAGCAACCTGGGTGAGAGCTGCATTAAACTGGGAACGTGGCTGACTTCTCGGCTTTAGGTTCCCGGCACTCTCTCCCGCCCTCTGAGTTCCATTCAGACGTGTGGAAGGCGCTGGGCGCTCGGCGCCCGGCTCAGGCCGGGCATGTGCTTCCCTGGCCGGCCTGCTCGCCCTCCCCCCACCGGCAAGCACAATACAACCTTAGTTTCTGCCACATGGGGTCACCTCCCTGCCCCCTGCCCCCTTCCCAGGGGAAAGAGGTAATAGACACGTGGTACGCCGGAGGGGTTCCCGGAAGGGGGAGGGGGTGCTGATAATCAGTGCGGCCTCCCTCTCGCCTCGTAGTAAACAGGCACTCACAAGTGGGGTGCCCCGACAAAGATGGGGAGGCATTGATCTTCAGTCCAGCACCCGAGCTTGTCCACCTACCCTTGCATATGTGCTCCTAGATCCCCTTTCCCCCAGCAAAGTTACCAGAACCAGTCTCACCTGGTGCACAAAGACGTCCACCGGGGGGTCGAGCGCGACCCCGGCGCGGGCGGTCATGGACAGGAAGCCGAACCCCATGCGCACGTTGAACCACTTACAGATGCCGGCACCGTGCAGCAGCTGCGGCTCGTCCGCCGCCCGGGCCGCGTCCGCCGGCGCCTCCTCGGGCGCCTTCTCCGCCGCTTTGGCGCAGCCACCTGGAGATTGGGAAGGCCGGGCGCTCAGCGGGGGGGCCCACGGAATTGGAGGGCCCCCTCTGCGACCGGCCCGGGAGACCTCGGTGTCTAGCCCGTGGGCGGACACCCAGGAGGGGGCAGCAACCCAGCGACTGGAGAAAAGAAACCTGTCCCGGCCGCCTCCTGCGCTCCCCAAGCTTACATCGAGGCCAGTGGTGCCCCGAAAGTTTTGCTCCTCTTCCCACAACACGTTTCCAGGGGACAGACGGCCGGACAGGCCCCTCCTCTTCTCTCCCTCCGCCCCTGAAGGCTCGCCGCGCACGCCACTGGGACACCTGGGTTCCTCGGTCCAGATATGGACCCACGAAGGAGGCCGCACCGATTTGGGGTCCTGCGGGCAGCCCGGGGGACACTTCCCCACCTCCCTTCAATGTGGGCGCCCTGCACCTTAAGGTGCCCCGCTAAGTCCCTCGCTCGAACCTGCAAACTGCTGGTTGGACACCGAGCCCATGGTCGTCGGCTGAGCCCGTGGCCCCGGGCCCCTGGTCGGGCGGCTGCTGGCCCCAGTGAAGTCCGGAGGCAAAGGGGTGGTTCGGAGAAGAGGCTGCTACATCTTCCCCCGCACAATAGCGGTGGGAGGGCCCACGGCTTTTCAAAGGCTCCCAAATTCTAAAAGACAATGACCCAACCCCCCGCGGGCAGCCCCCTCCCCTCCCCTCCTTCTCCTTTCCCCTCCCTTTCCCTCCGGCTCCGGCCCTCCCCCACCGCCCCGGTCTCTGACACCTCTGGGGTGTCCCTTCTCAGGACCTTGAGGTTTGACACCCCCTCCGCATACACACATCTGGAGATGGGGGTCGTCTGCCCTAGAAGTCTTGGGTACCCCGGAATTTGGGATCATGCACTTTTAGAACTCAGTGGGGCTCCCCAAAGCTGATACAGGTGGGGAACATGGGGGGGTAGTTTTAAAACCACGTGACCACACACACACACACACACACACACACACACACCACCCCCACCCCCCGTGCAGATAATTATACATTCCAGAGAGTTGGGGGAGGGAGGTGTGAGCCTGGTGGCGCTGGCCAATCAGAGACACAAACCACCTGTCAAGGGAGAAATGGATGAGCCCTCCCCCTCCCCCAGCCCTTCAGCGCCCCTCCCCCCTTCCCCCTCAGGCCTCTGATCTGACCCGGCTGCTTGGCGCTGACCCGCTCTCACCCCCTACCCCCGTGTGCTTAGATAGACCTGGAGTTCTGGACACCAGGAAGCCGGGGATGGGGGAGCTAGAGGCTGGAGACGCGGCCCGGCTGATCTATCCTGACCAAGGCGCTGCCTCTGGAAGTCTGCTTGCCTCTGATTACAACTGAATGTGTCTCCCGGAGTTACTGAGTTTTCTCCTCCATCAGAAGAGAGAAAGTGTTCCTCACTGAACTGTATCAAGAGCACTTCGGTGTTTCCAAATCTGTATCTAAAGTTGGGTCCAGGTAGAGCTCCCTGGAAGAGCAGAAGGAACCCAAAGAGGCTGGGAGTGTGTCCCCTTTTGCCAGCTGCCCTCTCATCCTGCCCCCACCCCCATCCTGCCCCATCCATCCCTGGGAGGACTGGGTGGGTTGGTGGGTGGAGATACTTCCTCCTGTACTCTCAACACTTCGATTCTCAGACTCTCCTTGTGTCAGAGTCACCATCCTAAAGTGCGGTTGGTACCTTCCCCACAGCGGGGCTGCTGGAGGAACTGGACTAGGGGTCTCCTTATTTGAAGAGGTAGCCTCCCTTCTAGGAGATAATGAGGTTGGGCTGGGGGTGGCTACTGCCCTGGTCGGAGATGGACAATGGCCCGGGGCTCAATGCATGGCCCTGGCCCTGCCCCTTCACTTCCGGTGCTCAGTTCAAACTGGACAATGCCAGCTCCGGCCAGTTCCCCTCCCCCACTGCTACAACCCATTTAAAGGGACAGAGCCTGCTTTCGGGGGTATCCGTTTGCTCTGAATTCAATCTTCTCCACAAGTGTACAGAACATCTCGTGGTTCTCACAGTGCAGCTCTGTGTGTGTGTACGCACGCGTGGGCACGTGTGTATTTGGGAAAGAGAGAAAGGGGATGAGTGGGGGTAGGAAAAAGAAAGATGCGGAGGAGAGCCAGGGACTGTGGAGAGATTCTTTTCCCTCTTTCCTATGGAGTGTTCTTCACAAGACTACAACTCGAATGTAAGCAATGGAGATAGAACTTTGAGGAATAAAAAGGACGACAGTGCTCTTTTGCTACTCAGCCTTAAAAATCCATATCGTTAACAAATGTCATTAGCAGTGCCCCACAGCCAAGTGAAGACTGTGATTTAGACCTTTCAAGAGTACATTAGCCAAAGTCATTTTATTTATATAATTCTTCCCACTCAAGAGTCTTAGCTCGCCTGTTAGTATCTCCCTTAAAACATATTTATTCCCTGTATCTCTGTTCCAAAGATTCAGGAGCAGGTGACAGAAGTCGGCTGAAGAAAATAGGAGTTGAGCGCTCAGGCTTCGCTTGGTCCGAGATCCAGAGCGGCTGGGGTCCCTGGTAGGCGTGACAGCCGTCGCTGTCCAGGGTGCTGAGAGAGTCCTTTGCTCTGTCCTTGGTGCTGAACCAAGCCACGTTACCTTGGCTCCCAACTCCCAGCTTTCCCTTCTTTTTTTTTTTTTTTTTTTTTTTTTTTGGTGGTGCTGGGGATCGAACTCAGGCCCTTGTGCTTACAAGGCAAGCACTCTAATCACTGAGCTAAATCCCCAGCTCAACTCCCAGCTTTGAGGATTTCTTCTTGTACTCCCACTTCTAACTCCTTCCCAGAAAGCTCTGTTGTCTTCAACTTCCCCAATAAGACTGATACACTTGAGACAAATGAGGAGATTTTCATGAACACTAAAGAGAGGGTATGTTCCGTAGTACATATTTCTGTTAGAGCAGTGCAAATATCTCAAGTTCCCTTGAGAAAAGTGTGTAGAATTAGTCAGGTGATCATAAGGGTAAGGAAAGAAAAGATGATATTCTTTGAGTCAAAAAAGACCAAAGTGAGGGGCTAGGGGTTTAGCTCAGTGGTTAGAGTGCTTTCCTCGCGAGCACAAGGCCCTGAGTTCAATCTCCAGCACACACACACAAAAAAAGACCAAAGTTGAAGAGAAACAAATATCTCTACTAATAATCTTCAAATTATTTCCTTATTATCCCAGGAGTGGTGGCACACACCTGTATGTAATCCCAGCACTCAGGAGCCAAAGGCAGGAGGATCACAGTGAATTTGAGGCCAGCCTAGGCTACACAGTGAGTTCAAGGCCAGCCTAAACTGCACAGTGAAACTCTGTCTCAAAAAAAAAATTCCTCATCTATTATCATTTTTCATAGGAGCACAGGTGTTGGAATCAGATTACCCATATTTATTATAGCTCTATGATGTGGCGCAACTTTCTTAACCTCTGTGTGCCTCAGTTTCTTCCTCTGCTCAGAGGAGAGAATGAGAATACTTGGGCTCTCACACCTATTGTGAGGAAGAAGTTAGATCAAATAAAAAAACTTTCAACATAGTGTCTGACATATATTTAGTACTTAATAATATAAATTATTACTATTATTACAACTATTGTACTCATCCTTGTTTCTATAACCTAGAGCCTAATGGGTCATTTTTTCCTCCTGAGGACTTGGACTATATATATACATTCAAAATGTTTCCTGAGTAGGTTTGTTTTGTAGTACTTGGGATTGAAACCTGAATAGTTTTTAATTGAAATAATTGCTGGGCATGGTGCCACACGCCTGTAATCCCAGCATTCAGGAGGCTGAGTCAGGAGGATCGCTGCAAATTTGAGAACAGCCTGGGCTACATAGTGAGTTCAAGACCAGCCCGAATGACATAGCGAGACCTGTCTCAAAAAATAACAATAAACATTATGAAAATAGTCATAATTCTCATTTTAATAGGCTGCCCCATTCATTTATATTCCCAGAAGTCAAGATGGAACCAGAGCCTCATTAAGTTGCCCATGTGGAGGCAGAGGATCCTTTAGAAATGGATACACGAGGATCCCAAAATAGTTGATTCTTCATCCTCAATGGTTATTTTTTTTTTTTTCCTCATGTGGGAAGTGGGACTCCTTCTTCTTTTGGATCCTGTCTCAGTGAAAACTCACCAGGTACCTCCTATGATCCAATCATTATACTAACTCACAAATTGGGTGGAGGAATCAGTAAGCAGTACGTAAGAAGTAGTAGGGTGATTTAAAAAAAAAAAAGACTCTGCCTTCCATGAAGTAATGGGCTACTTAAGACAATAACACGTAATACAGCTACATACTGCAAGTTTTGCGTTTACTAGTTCCTGAGAACAATAATATCTAGGTAAAGAAAGGGAAAGAGAATTCTTTTTTAGACAGGATCTCACTATGTACCTTAGGCCTGTCCTGAACTCGCTATGGGGTCTAGACTGGCCTCAAACTTACAGCCATCCTTTTGCCTCAGCCTCCTGAGGGCTGGGATTATCTGTGTCACTATGCCTAATGAAAGGGAGCTCTTATTTTTTTTTTGAATTTTTTTTAATGTTTTTGGAAAGGGAGCTCTTAAAACAAAGGTATTTGGAATCAATACAAAGACTATCTCCCACTTAAGGTACTTTACTATGTTCCTTTTGTGTGGGTTCATCACTTCCTAAAAGTAAGAGTTGGAAGAAGTCTTAGCAATAACAATTCATTTAGCAATTAACGTATCCATTGAGCATTTCCTCTGTGCCAGGCATTAAGGTTTTGGGACCTCAGTGATGACCACTACAAACAAAAATTGCTTCTTTTGCAGAATTCACATTCTGGTAGATAATAATAATCAGGGCACCTGCAATTTCAGCACTTGGGAGGCTGAGGCAGGAGGATTGCTCTGAGCTCAAGGCCAGCCTGGGCTACATAGCAAGACTGTCTCAAAAATCCAAAATGCTGCTGCTGCTGCTGCTGATGATGATGATGATGATAACAGTAATTCTTTGTCAATAATAATGGCACTTATCTCATCCAGACCTACCAATAACTCTGAAAAATATATATTAAACTCCCATTTCATAGAAGAAGAAACTGAAACTTAATGACTATTGCTTACTTACTGTTGCTCCCACAATTTGAACCCTCACATCTCTGACTCCAAAGCTCATATCATTTCCACAGTTCTAGTGTGTTGTCACCTTGACAGGTGCTAGCCTCATTTTACCAAGGAGGACAAAGATACGTGCAACTGCAGCGGGAAACTATATGTTCAGTAAAATTAAATGTAGGACTCAAGGTTTCGCTTTCTCCTTTCTGGGCTATGGCTGTAGCTGCCATTTTCACCAATCGTCCTCCTCTACCTTCTTGGCTTTCTAAATTCAAGAGCTGACCTCTTCTGGGCAGCCATCCACCCAGCTCCCAACTCAGAAGTGTTTTGAGAAGTCCATGGTAGGGATCAGGATGGTGTTGTGAATGTAAAACCCTGACCATCTGCTGACATGAATGGTGGTGTGCATTTGAGGAAAATATTTCCCTCAAATCACCAGTTGTGTGGGATATGAGACTTCTTTCCATTTAAAAAAAGTTCTACAGTGAAACCATTTGGAAAATGATTTATTATCTATGTTTCCTGTGCAGTGTGTTAATATATCTGGGATTCATCAGGAAGAGAATACAATGTGTGCAGTGTTTCTACTCATTCATCTATTCATTCACACACTCACCTAAGAAATATGTCTTGAATATCTGTTATGTGTCAGGTGTCAGTGTTTGAAGCTCTGGGATACATAAGTGAACAAAACAGTTAAATTGGGCATAGTGGGGAACTCGTGTAATCCCACCACTCCAAGAGGCTGAGGCAAGAGGATTGAAAGTTTGGGTCCCACCTTAAGGATTTAGCAAGACTCTGTCTCAAAAAATCAAAAATTATAAAAGGGCTGGGGATGTAATAAAGTGCAAAGGCCCAGGGTTCACTCTCCAGTTAAAAAAAAAAAAAGTTAAAATTCTTGCCCTTGTAGAGCTTACATTCTAGAGGAGAGAGACAGTCAATGAACACATAATTATGTAAAATGTTTAGCATGTGCACTTCCAGCCTTTTAACTTACTCTGTGATCTCAAGAAAAAGCATCCAGTTTTACCTTTTAAAAATAGAGTGAAATGGGGCTCGGTGGTGCAATCCTGCAATCCCAGCATTCTGGAAGGTTGAGGCAGGGGAATCACAAGTTAGAACCCCCCCTGGGCAACTTAGCTAGAACCTCTCTCAAAATTTAAAAAAAAAAACATTTTTTAAGCAACTGGGGAATCTACCTCAGTGTGATGGCTCTGGGTTCAATTCCCAGTAATGGAAAAATAAAAACAAAGACAAACTGGGGATTTGGTTCAGTGGCTAGAGTGCTTGCCTTACAAGCACAAGGCCCTGAGTTCGATCCCTAGCACTAAAAAACAAAAACAAAAACAAAAAAAAACCCCACAAAACAATACAGTTGGATTGTTGGTTAGACAAACGTTTCTTACAATTCTGAAATTTTGAAATGATATGGAGAAAGGCAGAGATAGAGACACAGAGAGAGGGAGAGGGAGACTCCACTCCTAATTACATTGAGAAACAATCTGTTTTCGGCCCATGCTGTCGTCCTCATCCCACTCCAGGGACTCGGGCTTCCTATACCAAACCGACTGTGCACCTCTCACCTCTCGGGCCTGTTGAATTGGCAGGGGGACGAGCCAAGGGAGCCCCCTTCCTTCTTTCATCTGCTCCCCATGCCAGCCCTGCTCCACAGAGCAAGACGCCAGGTACTTGCTTTCACCAATAATGGCTTCATTAGATTGAAAGGAGACCAGAGTGACCTCAATGAAATGGACTTCCTGACCCCAGCTGACCTCTGACCCTCACCCTGACAGCCTCTAAATCTTTTCCTTCTGACACATCCCCCCACAAGGTACAGGCAGGAAGAGACGACGATGAGCCTGTGACAGTCCACAGTCCCGCGGCTGGAACTCTCCTGATGTCCTCATGCAGCGGAAGTCACGATATCCAGCTCTGACTTCCTTGTGGCTGCTGATCTTTGTGGTGCTCCTATCGTGACTGAGTCTGGACTACGGGTCACAACCTACCCAGCTGTCACTCACTGGTGTCTATTTGTTTGTGTCCAGTGGCTGTCACGTACCACAGGGGCAGAAGTCAGGGTGTCTAACCAAACGCTTTCATTTCCCAAATGCTACTTTAGTCTGGATTTTAAACCCCCTCTTCCCTGATTCTGCAGGTACTATTGATTCCACGCTGATTGCATATCAGACAAATGCTAATAAGCGCTCTGTGTGTGCTGTCTCTTCCGGTCCTCAACCATACTCATAGGACCCCCATTTTACTGGAGAGGAAGTCAAAACTTTTCAGAGTTGAGCAACTTGCCTCAACTTACAGATTGCAAAGGGTGGATCTCAGGTTTAGCTCACTCTAATGTTCTTCTCCTTTACTTTTAAAAAAATAGTTCATGTAATTAATGCAGAGGGTTAAAAAATCAATTAGTATTGAAAGAATTGTAATTAAAAACAACGGTCCCTTGGCCACCCCACCCCCTCTATTCCCTTGACGTAGCCTCTCTCTAAGCCATTTCTCATGGAAGGTATTTCCATATCTCTGCATAATATGCATGTATGCCTATTCCTTCATTTATCAATTTTAGATATTATCTATTGATTTCCTGTTATGATGGATGAGAACGTACCTCTTACAGGACTTACTTCTCCTTTGCCCTTCCTCCCAAGTACGGTTAAATCACTATTTTCAACTAAACTGATAACCAGTGTTTCCCTCGTCATGATTATGGAAACGTTCACTGTATTGTCAAGTAGTAGCCTCGAATGAAATCTCTCTTCTTATACTGCTTTTTATTTTCCCCAGATTTTCTAACCACCCTTTTCTCTTTCCCACACTATTGTCACTGAAGTATCCTCAGTTCTTTGCTTTTCTCTTTTTCTATTTGTTTGGTCATTTGTTTGTTTTGAGACAGGGTTCTGCCTCAGACTCCTGGGCCTCAGACTCCTGAGTGCTAAGATTGCAGGCGCATGCCACCGTGCCCAGCTCTGTTATTTTCAAAATCTCCATAATGTTACCTTTCTACTACCTTTCCTCATTTTTCATGGAATCTCTTTCCCGAGGTCTTCAACCCTGATTGCTTTGCAGTCGGCACTTGCTTCCTAGCTGTTATCTTGGGGCTTCCTTTCATTGCTTTTCAGGTGAGAGCCAATGTTTTCTGGATCTCATGTCAACCTCTTTCTTGCCTCACAGTTAAGGAGCTCAAGAAAATGTGCTTTTCTAAACCTTACACATCTGAGCTTACTGTTTAACATTCACTTTTTAATGGTTTCAAAACCATGCTCTTTACCATTCTGCTCTGCCAGCCCTAGCGAAATGAAGAAAAACACTCCACTTCCTTTGGGGACATTGAGGTTGGTGACGTCTTTTCTAGATTCCAACATCGTGAGCCCAGATTTATCCGTGGAATAAAAACGATGATACCAACGCCTTTTGAAGGCTCACTGTAGACCAAGCATTGCACTGTGTGCTGCACGTAAATTACTCATTTAATCCTCACAACACATTTAGATAGAGACATGTTTTTTTTCCCCATTTTACAGATGCAAGTGAAGCACAGCAGGCCTGAGTAGCTTATGCAAAGGGCTGTAAGCAGGTTCACAGAGTCATAGGCAGGCTTCGAGACCTGGCAGGTGACTCTGGAATCAACACTCTGTACCTCTGCCATTAGAAGAGGCTGAGGTGTTAGTGTTTTAAGGCCTTGCCTTCCTTTTCACCCCATTTCATAAATGTGGAAATGAGACTTAACAGCCAAGAACTAGAAATCTAGGAGTCTGACTTTCTGGTATACTGCCTTTCTTTCTTTTTGGGCATTGGTTCTGGGGATTGAATTCGTGCTTGCTAGGCAAGCACTCTGCCACTGAGTTAAATCTCCAACCCCTGGTAGACTCTCTTTCTTGTTCTTTTTCTTTCTTTGGCACTGGGTATTGAACCCAGGACTTCCACACTGAACTACAGACCTTTCCTTTTTTTCTCTCTCCTAGATAGGGTATCATTAAGTCTCTAATTTGCCCAGGCTTGGCTTGAACTTTCAATCCTTCTGCCTCAGCCTCCCAGAGTGTCAGGATTACAGGCATGCCACTGTGCCCAGCTTCTTTCCTTCCTTCCTTTCTTCTTTCTTCCTTCCTTTCTTTCTTTCCTTACTTCCTTTCTTCTTTCTCGTCTTTCTTTATTTTACTTTTCCTCTTTTTTAAAGATAAGGTCTCACTTTGTAGCCCAGGCTGACTTTGAAACCGCAGTGACGGGCTTACAGGAGTGCACCCCCATACTTGGCTGGAAAGTTCTTTCTTCTTTTGAATCTGACTTCTGCAGATTCTGTCCACTGAGGTTCTTAGGATAAATCCCCTCTCTCCTCTGCAAAGACTCTGAGTGAAGAGAAGAAAAAAAAAAGACTCTGAGTGATGCTTCCTGCTCAAACCCCAATTCCACCTTTTTCCAGACAAGTGTCTTTGGAGGCTCCATGCCTCAATTTTGGTTATCTCCCGCTGTTCCTCTGGAAGTTAGCCCACAGCCAGATGGACGGCGCTCCACCCTCAGTGACCCACAGCCTCTTTCTATTGTCGGTGCACTACTTTATGCAGTGTTGTTCCAGCCACAATCTTTTCCCATTCATGATCTCACTAGACCCTGGAATATAGGTTGCTGGAAAAGGAGGGAGGCAAGGTGGGCACACGGTTATGCTTTGCAGGTGAGGCAGGTCTCTGCCCCAAGTACCAGCCTTACTTCCAACGTTGTACTCCTTGATCTCCCCTCGGTTCTGTCACAAATAATGTTCCCGGCCTCCAATATGGCTCTCTTTTCCTTTCTTTCTTTTCTTTTCTTTCTTTCTTTTTTTTTTTTTTTTTTTTTTTTTTTTTTTTTTTTTTTTTTTTTTTTTTTTTTTTTTTTTTTTTTTTTTGGTGCTGGGTATTGAACTCAGGGCCTTATTCTTGCAAGGCAAGCACTCTAACTGCTGAGCGAAATCCCCAGTCCCTGGCTCCCTTTTTCTTCTGGCATTTTCCTGTAATTATTGCCTGAAGTAACATTTCCTTTAATTTGCTGATCACTAGTCATTTCTTGGGCTCAAATATAGATGTCACTCCATCTGTGCAGGGATCTCTTTGTGCCCCTCAGCCTCACTCCCCTATCCAGCACCCTTTTCTGGTGTTCTTTTAGTACCCTGAACTGCTATAGCAGAGTGCTTGGCCTACTCTATTATATTTGCTTATTTGCTTTGCTGTTCCACTGGCTACTACAGTGTAAGCACCACAAGTCAGGGCCATGTATGTCTATCTTATTAGTTGTGTGTCCAGCTCACAGCACAAAGTTTGGTATAGCATAATTACTTATTTAACATTTGTTGAGTGAATACGTGTGTGCCTTGTTTAAGGTTCTATAGTTAATAATGTCTAAAATTACTTCCAAGCTCAAGAATTTTTTTTTACCATCTCCTAAAGCTAACCTATTCCTACCCCTAACCATTATCCCCACTTAATGCCTTAGAATCTTAGATCAGCTATCTGCAATGGACCTCAGGGCTCATCTGATTCAATCTCTTCATTTTAGTTTTTGTTTGCTGTTTTTTTTTTTTTTTTTGAGGCAGGGTCTCACCACATAGTTCAGTCTGTCCTTGAACTCACTATGTAGCCATGTAGCCCAGGTTGGCCTTGAACTTGGGGTGATCCTCCTGTCTCAGCCTCTCAAATGCTGTGATTACAGACATGCATCACCACACCCAGCTTGTTGGTTGATTTTTTTTTTAATCTTTTGAAATGAGGTTTCAGTAATTTTCCCAAGCTATTCTGCTTCTGCTCCCCAAGCAGTTGGGACGCCAGGCACAACCCTTTCACTTTATAGATAAGAAAACTAAGATTCACAGAGGCTAAGTGGTTTGCCCAAGACCACGCAGCACATTGTCCCATCCTTCCTGACTACTACACTGATATTTTTCCCCACTGGGTTTGCCATTGAATTAATAGACTGCTAGAGCTTTGTTGCAGGAATGAGAGTAACAGTAAATAATTCCACCGAAGTCCCTGCTTTTATGCTCTCTAGATACCCAAAAGTCCAAACACCCAGAGATCTATTCTGAGAATCCCACAAAGGTAGAACGGAGGCCTCTGTGTGTGTGTGTGTGTGTGTGTGTGTGTGTGTGTTTGTGGGCGGTGTGTAGAGTCATAGGGAAGCCAAGGACACATGAAAACCAGGCCTGCAGCACATCCCCACTACTGTGGGGTCCCTCGAGTCTCCCACAATGACATGTCCCTGAAGCTGACCTTTGGGGCCAGAGATCAATAACCTGGACTTTGGCTTCAGTCGCAGGGAGCCCCCCAGTGACTGCAGGCTTCTCGGAAGAGCTAGCAGGACTCAGGGTCATTAGTGGGGACTGTCACTCTTCTCCAGCTCCACTTGGGCATGGCTGGGGGAGGGGCGAGGGATGGGACTCATCTGAAGAGACACAGGTGTGGTCTGTTCTCCGGCCACCACCGCAGGAGGAATGACTGCTATCTCTCCTTGGCCCCTGGCCACTTCTCTTTCCTAGTCTCAGGCAAGGGGACTTCTTGCTGTCCTCTCTACCCACTTCCATGCCCTTAGCACTGAGTCCCAGCTCCCCTTTAACCTCTGTGCTCCTCACCACCCCACATTACTCTTAACCCAGTCTCCTTTTATTTATTTTTTAATGTTTTTTTCGATCTCTTTTTATGAAACCCTCCCCTCCCATTGTGCCCATACTGTATAACCTGCAAGTACTTTACTCCTTTTCAGTGGAGACAGTGGCTGGGAATTCCTCATTCACCTTTTTCTAAATATCCCATCCCAGGAGTCTTCTCATGAATGATATTCCCCAAAACAAATGCATAGTTTCTCTTCTGCTGTACTGTTTGTTGCAGAACTCTTTCACCGGCCTGCCGACCCCACGACCCAGCCAACCTCCCGTACTCCTGGCGCACCACTCCTTCCCCACATCTGATCTGGTGCTCTGGCCAATCACTTCTAATTGATTGAAGGGGGAAAGAAGATTGATGGAGGAATCTGGTCCTATTCTTAAGTCCAGGAGAGAGAGATATCAATTGTAGGGAGAATCAGACAGTGGTCTGCGGTGGTCTACAGTGTGGGGGAGGATGGAGGTAGAAGGCAGACTACTGGGGATGAGGACCATGTTCTGATGGTTGGGAAGTGTTGATAAAGGAAGAAGAGGGGTTGGGGATTTAGTTCAGTTGTGGAGTGCTTGCTTAGCAAGGGCAAGGCCCTGAGTTTGATCCCTAGCACCCTCCCCCCAAAAAGGAAGAAGACATAAGTCAGTAATCCGGGCTGAGATGGGAGTCCCCAAGGCTGCCCCAAGCATAGAAAATTTACCACCCATTATTCTTTCCAGTTTGGAGGGGTTGCCCTGGGTACCTGGCACTCTTGTGTTCAGCAGGGGGCGCTCTTTCTCCACATGGCCCTTTTCTCATGGACCATAACCAAGTTCCTTTATTCATTCATTCTTTTTAAATATTGAGTGCATTGTGTGCCAGGTACTGTGCACCAAATACTGTGCCACAGACTGGAAAAATACAAGCATGAAACAGATAGACACACAGAGTTCCAGACCTCATGGCACTCTCAGAGTAGGATTACAGTGAATGAATAATCATAGTGATTTAATTTAAAGGAAAGTGGACCCCAATAAAGCTTTCCAGAAAAATCGACTTTTAAACTGAGACTTAACAGATGCCTAACTCTTGACCAGGTGAAAAGGTGGAAACGTGGTAAAGATAGTGCAGGGAAGAGGGGGAGCATTTCAGGCAGAGGGAACAATTTGCAAAACCCCTGAGGCAGGATCTGGGCCCCTTCTGGAAGGGTCTGGTAGGGTTGGATTCAGCCTTGGTCAGAGGGTTAACCCTTTCTGTTGCAGAATGCTTACATGCTTGTGTCTGTCCCTGCGCGCAGACACACACACATGCACACACACACACACACAGACACGCGTGTGCGGGGCTGGGGCTCTTGACTTTCCACAGATCAATATTCTTGGCATTTTTCTTTTTTAGGGAAAGGGAGAGAGAGCCAGCAGATCTCTGGGGACTTTTTAGAGCAACAAGCTTAAAACTTGTCTTGCAAAAAGGAGTGAGTGGGTCAGAGGTACATTTTAGTTTAGTCTTCAGGTCTCCTCCCTGGGATGGTAAAGTAACACACACAACAAGATATTTTAATCACAGCTGGAAATTTGAAATGATCAGCCAGCAGCTAATCCTTTAATAAGTAGTATAAAGGAAAAAAAAAGTAGTATAAAGATTGTACCAGGCAATTAATACAAGCATGTGTTATAGCATTTGTTTTTAGCTTTTAATGTTTATAATTTTATCAAAAGTTTTCTCCTTATAGCCAGGCATGGTGCTGCACACCTGTAATTCCAGCACTCAGGAGGCTGAGGCAGGACGATCTCTGTGAGTTCAAAGGCAGCCTGAACTCCATAGAGGGACTCTGTCTCAAAAAAAGAAAAGAAAAGAAAAAACAAAAAAGTGTTCTCCTTCTAAATAAGCATTCACTTTGGGTACATATTTTGTATTTATAACCTTGTATTCTTTTCTTAAAGTTAGAGGGCCCCTCAAATTGTAACAACTCTAGGCCCAGTAAGACCTAGCTCTGCCAGAGTGGGACTCCAGAGCCCTGCCCATCCGCTCCAGTCCTTACTTGGCCCCTGACCCTTTCTTCTCTCTCTTATCAGTCTCTCCTACCCTGTGGTCCACACCCAGAGGCCCTTTGGTTTGCATGCAGAAGCGTGTTGAGGTGTACAGAGAATTAGATCTGCCTCTTCCCACCCCATCTTGAGCTGGGCCCCCAGAAGAGAAGTCACCTCACAGTATCCAAATTCTTCTTTTTAAAAAAATTTTGTCTTGCTAGCCAAGTGCTCTACCATGGAGCGATATTCCCCGGCCCAGGACCCAAGTTCTTCCAGTAAAATTAGTCTTTTTTTCCCTCAGCACTGGGGATTGAGCTCCATTCACAGTCCTTAAAAAAATTTAAAAAAAAATGCTGAAACAGGATTTTGCTAAGTCACTAAATTGCCAAGACTGGGCTCAAATTTGTAATTCTCCTGCCTCAGCCTCCCAGAGTGCTGAGATTCTAGGTGTGGGCTCTAGTGATAGTCTGAGAGCTGTGTCTATTCATTCAGGAGTTTGTTCATTCATCATGTTGAGGTCTGTTTCATGAGAGAGTGTTTGTCTCAAATCAGAGGTATTTCTGCAAACTCATCCCCAGGTAGTACTGGAGACCAGAGTGGGTCTGCAGGGCCTGGTTGCCTTGAGTTGCTTAGTTTTTTGGGCTGGGAGGGTGCAGGTGAGGATGATTTAAATGATGCAATTTTAAAAAACTTTCAGCTTTGTGTTTGTGTATGGTGCTGAGGCTTGAACCCAGGTTCTTCTGTATGGTAGGCAAGTGCTCTACCATTGAGCTAAACCCCTAGCCCCAAACTTTCAATTTTGAAATAATTTCAGATTTGTAGAAAAGTTACAAGAATAGTAAAAGAATTTCTATATACCTTTCTCCCACATTCTCTAAATATTAAAAATTTACTTCATTTGATCTTCTGAGGAAATATACATATTTCTATTCTGTAAAGTTGCAGATATGATGCCTCTTTATCCCTAAATACTTCAGAGTGTCTTTCTTAAAAAAGGAAAGGACATCCAAGTACATTGGCACACACCTGTAATCCCAGTTACTCAGGAGGCTGAGACAGGAAGATCACAAGTCAAGGTTAGCCTAATTTTATGAGACTTTACCTTAAAATTTAAAAGGGGCGGGGGCCAGGGAATGTAACTCAGCAGTTGATGGCTTGCCTAGCATGCGTGAACCCCAGCTCAATTCCCAGCATCACAAAAACAAAAACAAGGGCATTCTTGGCTAGGCGTGGTGGTAGTGTGTGTGGTCCCAGCTACTGGGAGGGGGCGGAGAGAAAAGTGAAATGGAAAGATCACTTGGGGCCAGGAATTACAGGTCAGCTGGGGCAACCTAGTGAGACCTCATATCAGAAAACAAACAAACCGAAAACCAAGGACATTCTTAAACATAATCACAGGACAGATGTTCACATCAGGCTAACACAATATAATCTACAGGCCTTCCTCCATTTTTTCTAGTTGTCCTTCCAAAGTTCTAATAATATCCAGAATCAATCAAGGATCACTCATTCTGTTAAGACTTCACTTTTTTATCTCCTCAGTCTGGATAGTTCCTTGGTTTTTGTCTTCCGTGAACTTGATGTTTTTTAAAAAAAGATAGGCCAGTTTTGTAGAATGTCCTTCCAATTTGGATTTGTCTGATGCTTCTTCCTAATTAGATTTGAATTACGCATTTTTGGCAGGAATGCCACAGCATAATGTGTCTTTCTCAGTACATCACATCGGGAAGTACACGAGGTCGGTTTATTCCATTACAGGTGACACTGAACTTAAGTCACTCGGTTCAGGTGGCGTCTGTCAGCTTTTGCTGCTGTAAAATTACTATCCTCACCCCCTTTTATTTATTTATTTTTGAGACAGGGTCTCGCTGTGTAGTCCAGGCTGGCCTGGAACTCAAAACAATCCTCTTTCCTCAACCTCCCAAGTGCTGGGATTACAGGTGTGCATCATCACACCTGGCCTGTTTTCCCCTCATAATTAATAATATAGTACCTTGCAGGGGAATTACTAATATTATGTAAATATCCTGTTTCTCACCAAATTTTTTTTTTTTTTTTTTTTTTGTGCTGGGGATCGAACTCGGGTCCTTGTGCTTACAAGGCAAGCACTTTAACCACTGAGCTAAATCCCCAGCCCTGTCACCAAATTTTTAACCAGTGGTTTTTAACGTCTGTGAATTAATGGCTTGCCTAAATCTGTTATTTTTTTCTGTGTTGTGGATCAAACCCATGACCTCTCACAGGCTAAACATGTGCTCTATCACTGAGCCACACTCCTAGCCCCTGAATTTTTTTTGGTGCTGGGAATTGAACTTGGGGCCTTACGCTTGTTAGGCAAGCACTCTACCACCGAGCTAAATATCCAAATCCTATCCCCTGAATTATTATCTTGATACTTACCAAATAGTGATTTTTTTTTTCTTTCTGGCACTAGAGATCCAACTCAGGGCCTTGTACACACTAAGTGTGCACTCTGACCCTGAGCTACACCCCAGCCTGTCTGTCTTTCTTTCTTTCTTTCTTTCTTTCTTTCTTTCCTTCCTTCCTTCCTTTCTTTCTTTCTTTCTTTCTTTCTTTCTTTCTTTCTTTCTTTCTTTCCTTTCTTTCTTTCCTTTCTTTCTTTCTTTCTTTCTTTCCTGAGACAGAGTTTTACTGTTGCCAAGGCTGCCCTCAAACCCCTAAGCTCCTGCCTCAGTTTGATGAGTAGCCGGCACTACAGGTACATGTCACTTCTCAGCATGGTGATTTTCTAAACACATTATGTCTTTACATTTATTAGGAGAGTCTTCCCATCTCCTCTATTTATTATACTAGAATAGACTCATGGAGAGGCTGGGGATTTCACTCAGTGGTTACAGTGCTTGCCTTACAAGAATAAGGCCCTGAGTTCAATCCCTGGCACCAAAAAAAAAAAAAAAAAAAAAAATAGACTCATGGATTCCTCATTTCAGTGAGCTATTTATTGCAATCACTTTATTTGTTTGTTTATTTTGATACTGGGAAATGAACCCAGGGCTCTACCAGAAACTACATCCCCAGCCTTTTTTTAAGACAGGGTTTCACTAAATTGCCCAGACAGGACTTGCACTTGTAAACTTCCTGCCTCAGCCTCCAAGAGTGCTGGGATTATAGGTATGCACCGCCATGCCTGGTTCACTATTTATTTTGATGCTTAAACTCTCTCATATTTGGCCAGCGGGAACCCTATAAACTGTTCCTGAATCTCTGACGTGTCTTCATATTTCTTTTTTGGGGAAGTGGTGCTGCTGGGGATCAAACTCAGGCCTTGTTGTTACTAGGCAAGCACTCTACCACTAGAGCTAAATCCCCAGCCTGTGTTTTCACTATTTCTTTGAACACCTCCTTGTTCTCTGACACAGTAAGCTGTTCCAGGCTTACCTGTCCTTCTCTAGCTCCTCACCAAATCAGCCACCTCTTTAATGAGCCAAGTGTTTTCCAAAATGAAAGTGATATATAGGAAGCCTCTTCCTATTAGGCTTGTGTTTTAAGTTTGTAGAATTCGTTCATGTTTCTTTGGAAAAGCCTTTGGCCTTAGAAAGAGCTGACATCAAATCTTAAATCTGCTTCCTGGCTTTGCAATCAGCAGTAATGTAAAATGGGAACAATAATGCCTGCCTCCCAGAGTTGCTGCGAGGCTGTCTGCACCAGGACTTGGATCCTTTTCTGCTTTTGGCTGCAGGGTTCCTAGCACCTAGCGCAGGGCCTGGGTGCAATGGGAGCTCCATAACTGTCGCTGAAGGAACGACACAGGATGACAGGTGGAAAGCATCAGCATCAGGCCTGGCACACAGCCAGCCCGCGGTCAGGGCCTGTTACTTTCTGGACACGAGCTGTTTGGCAAACTGTTTGTATGTGATCAGGGCTGGAGCTAGTTGTCCGAGTGCACTGTTGTTGAGTTAGCTAGGATACCTAAAACCCCAGTAGGCTTTACCAGATCAATATGTGGCTTAGGTGCTCGGGGAAGGATGCAGAAAGAAGTCCAGAGGGACTGAAGGTAGAAATCAACCAGAAGCTAGACATCAAGAGATCTCAAGGGGGGGGATCGACCTTCAGTAGACAAGGGGTGCAAGGCAGAGGGAAGAGGCAGAGGACACAGTGAGGAGGCAGATTTCCTGGAGTTAGAAAACAGCTTTGTGTAGACTCAGACACTGGAGGCGGCTGCATTTTGGAGACCCTTGCGAAACTCCCAATCTGATAGCAGCCGCAGCACTCACCCAAGAGACCTCTTCACCTCTGGGGGAAACTTCGGCTCCAGGGCTTGTCCCCAGTCTGCTCAGGAGGACTTGTGGCCTTACAAGCCGGTGCGGTGCGTGTGTGTGTTCCTGGAAACGGGATGGTGAGCATGCTTCAGAGCAGTCACCGATCTCTCCTCAGAGGTTATTTTGGAAAACGACACCTTCCCCTTTCCTACCACAGCCCCCTCGAAGCTTCCCCACCTTGATAGCACTCACAGCTGTTATAACAACAAACATGAGGGAAATCACAAGACCAGAAGCTGAGCCAGTCTGCTCAGGAGAAAGCAGGTGGAGTGGGGTGTGGAAGAAGGTCCCAGCTTGGCAAGTCCAGGTGGGCACATGGGAGGGGATCCCAAAGAAGCCATGTCATCATAGAATCCTCTGCCAGGGGACTCTCTCCAAAGGGACACTGAATGACAAGTTTCCCTCTTCCTTGCAACTACTTTAAGATGAGGAAACTAAGGAAGTATAGTTTTAAGACACTCCTGGAAGTCTGGCACAGTGGCACATGCCTATAATCTCAGCTATTTGTGAGGCTGAGGCAGGAGGATCACAAGTTTGAGGTCAGCCTGAACAATTTAACAAGTCTCGAAATAAAGTTTTTAAAAAGGGCTGAGGCGGTAGCTCAGTGGTAGAGTACTTGCTTAGCATTTTCAAGGTCCTAGGTTCAAGCCCTAGTAACACACACACATGCACACACACACACACACACACACACACACACACATATGCACTCGCCACTCCTAGAGTGCATTAGTGACAGAATGAAGTTAAAACCCACATCTCCCTGCTGTCCTGTGTCTTCCTTCCACAGCCCCAATTATCCCTTAGCTAGGAATCCATGGGATCCAGAATTCTCCAAAATTTTTCAAATTTCATGAAATGTCCTGAAAACACAGTCAAGGCTAGCAATACGTGTTTTTTCCTTTAAAACTTAATTGGCAATTACATGCATTGTAAACACTAAACCCCTTCTATCATTGGTCTCACCTGCACCATGGTTGGCATTGCCACCAATAAATCTCTCCCATGTCTGATTCTCTCTTGGCATCTACTTCTCGGGGGACCTTGACTAATACATCAAGAGTTTCAACAGGATTTATAAACAATTCTCTAATGCATAAATGTATTGTTTTATTTTAGCATGTACTTCTGTATTTTTCCACTTCCATAGTAATACATTCGCCAAACATATATATTAAGTTGCATTTCAGATATTTGACTATTTTACTGTCTTACAGCTTGTAATTTCATCCTGTGACTATGCTACTGAATGCTTATTGTATATTCAAAATTTTGAAGTGTCTTTTTTTTTTGAGATAGAGTCTCATTATATAGTTTAGGCTGTCCTTGAACTCATTATGTAGCCCAGGCTGGCCTCCAACTCCTAGTGCTCCTCCTGCCTCAGACACCCTAGGCCAGTGCTTTTCCATTCAGCTACAACTCCCAGGCCTCCAAATAATCAATTTTTGATAATCTCTTGTAGCAGTCAACATGTGAGACACCTCCGTTGTTTTGTAAAAGGCTGAGGTATCCCTTTAACCTAGAGGTCATGACCTTCTGGTGTGTTCTGGTAATACATTCTTACTTTATAAAATAGCTACCTGTAGGAAAATGAGTCCTAGAAGATCTGTCCTGAACTCATCTCAAAACTTCACACCTTTTCATCTGCTGCCGCTCAGGGTAATGCGTTGTAGGCTGAGTGCAAAGCAACATCTGGTATTGCTGTAATCCACAGGGTCTTCCAGAACCAAGCCCACCCACTCTTTACAGAGTGGCGAACCCTTGGTTTTATAGAACACCTTTTTGGTCTTCTTTGCTGAATTGAGAGCAAATCTATGAGTGATAATATGGTTGGACACCTTGAAATTTTTTTTTTCAACCTGGAATTTTTTTTTTTGGTGCCGGGGATTGAACTCAGGACCTTGTGCTTGCAAGGCAAGCACTCTAATCACTGAACTAAATCCCCAGGGCCCAACCTGGAATTTTTTTAAAGACGAAATTATGGAATCTATTTTTGGGGGTACTGATGATAATAAATAAGCAATAGATGTGTAAATGTACTTGTGTATTATATAAAATTACATACATGTGTGTGTGTTTTGAACCCCCAAAATCTCCAGTGTTCATTGTCTCAAACAATGGCTTTTTTAAATAGCCAGCATACAGATCCTCCAAATCAGGGAATTAGAACACAATACTGGTAGAACGCCAACATCTGATTAGTGTTCAGATTTCACCAACTGTCCCAGGGCTCCGGGGTTTTGATCAAGGAGAGGAGAATATATATATTCAAGACAAATTGAAAGCCGTTTACTTGACAGCCTGGCTCCAGTTCTCTCGCTCACTTGTCCACGTGTTTTCCCTTTGTCACTCGGGAGACGCTCCCAGCCCCCAACACGCCAGATCACCTCAGGACCACCCGTGAAGATTCGGCTCCTCGGGGCACGACCTCCCGCCGGCCTTTCAGGGTGACAGACCTTCTATCTCAGAATTTGTCTGTAATCACTCTGAGAAGTCCCAAGCATGGGTACCACTGTGACTCGCTCGAAGTTTCTGCTGGCCACGTTTCGGCCCTGAGCCAAGTTGTCCTGGCCCCACCAACCCCTGCTGAGATCCCTACAGCTGAGACTCTGAAAATAGTAGTCGCTGAGCTCCAGCAGTGTGGAAGGTGTGCTGCATGGTTTGGTGGCTGTTGAGGTGTGGATGTGGTTTTTTCCTTTTTCTTTTCTTTTCTTTTCTTTTTTTTTTTTGGTGCTGGGGATCAAACTCAGGGCCTTGTGCTTGCAAGGCAAGCACTCTAACCACTGAGCTAAATCCCCAGCCTGGTTTTTTCCTTTTTAGTAGTACATGTTTGAACGTGATGTTTACGTTCATTTTAGGGAGTAGGTACATGCACTTTTTAAAAAAGAAATGATTTCTGTTTAAAAACCACATGTACTTTCAAAGGGGGGGGTTGAGATAGGGTCTCACTTTGTAGTTCAGACTGGCCTTGAATTAACTGTGTATCCAAGGCTGGCCTCGAACTCTTGGCGATCCTCCTGCCTCAGCCTCCTGAGTGCTGGGATTACAGGCCTCTGCTACCATGCCTGGCTAAAGGTATATTTACCTAACCCATTTTAATTCTTTTCATTTTCCTTCCCCTCCCCATTCTCCTCCCTCCTTCTATCTCTAGATCTCCCCATATATATTTTAATTCATGTTTGTGACACATAATGATTACGTTCATTGCAGGTAATTGGTACATTTACATGACTGCATGACACATCTTAAAAGTTTTTACATTCCCTTCCCCAGTCTCTTGGTCTCTTTCCCATTCGCAAAAGATCTTTTTACCTGTTTCCTTTTATGGATTTTTTTTTTTTTTTTTTTTTTGAGACAGGGTCTAACAGTATAGTTCAGGCTGGCCTTGAACTCACTATGTAGCCCATGCTGGCCGAGAACTCACAGCAATCTTTCTGCCTCAGCATCCCGAGTGCTGGGATTATAGACCTGTGCCACCACACCTGGCCTCGATCTTTTATTTTGCTCTTTATTTGTACTTTGGGTTTCCTACCACACAAACTATGCGGTATTTAAGATTGCATGTCTGATTTATTTCATTTAACATTATTTTTTTCAAGGTACATTCATTTGCCTAGCAATGTCTCAAATTTATCCTTCTTTGCAAGTGAGTAGTCATTCATCTAGATGCCACATTTTCTTTACCTATTTGTCTGTTGATGGACATATAGGCCACTTCCAAGATTTAGCTATTATGAATTATGCTGCTATAAACATTGGTATATACGTACTGCTGTAATATGATGTCTTTAAATCTTTTGGGAAGATACCTAGAGGGTAAATAGGTGGGTCAAATGGAATTTCTATTTTTAGTTTTTTGAGAAATCTCTACCTAGTTTTCCATAATGGTTGTACTAGTTTACATTCCCACCAGTAATGTAGGAGGGTTCATTTTTCAGTGTAACATCATCAGCATTTGTTGTTCTGATTTCTTGATGTTGGCCATCCTTTCTGGAGTAAGACGAAATCTCAGTGTTGTTTTAATTGGCATTTCTCTAATGGCCAGCAAAGTTGAACAATTTTTCATGTATTTATTGGCCATTTATATTTCTCCTTCTGAGAAGTGTCTTCACTTCAGTTGCCCATTTTTCTTTTTTAAGTTGCACATTTTTCAATTGGGTCTTTTCTTTCAGGGGGGGGTCTAATGTTTTTGAGTTCTTTATATATGCTAGATATTAGTCTTCTGTCAGAGGAATAGCTGGCAACATTTTTTTCTCACTCCGTAGGTTGTCTTTTCATTTTGTTGGTTTCCTTTGGTGTGTGGAAGCCTTTTGATTCGATATAATCCCATTTGTTGACTCTTGCTGTTATTTCTTGTGTAGAGTTCTATTTGGAAAGTCCTTGACTACGCCTATGACTTCAAGAGTATTACCTATTTTATCTTCCAGTAGGTTGTGTTTTGGTTTGTAGATTTCTATCTTTCATCCATTTTGATTTCAGTTTAGTACATGGTGAGAGATACGGGTCTAGATTCAGTCTCTCCATGTGGACAGCCAGTTTTCCCTCCAATGTATGTTTTTTGTCCCCTTTGTCAAAGATCAGGTGGCTAAATGTGTCTGGAGTTGTTTCTGCATCTTCTATTCTGTTCCATTGAGCCACCTGTCTAGTTTTGTGCCAGTACCATGTTGTTTTTATCACTGTAGCTTTAATAATATAACTTGAAGTCAGGTATTGTGATGCCTCCTGCTTTACTCTTGTTGTCCAGAATTGCTTTTGCTATTGCGAGTCTCTTCTGGTTCCACATGAATTTTAGGATTGTTTTCTCTAGTTCTATGAGGGATGCTGTTGTTTTGATGGGGATACATTAAATCTATATAACAAGTTTCAGTGTGGCTTTATACCTGGGAGATCACAGACAAGCAAGGTATCATTGACTGTAAAGTTTGAAGACTTTTTTTGTGTGCATGCTACGGGGGATTGAACCCAGGGCCTTTGTGCTGAGCTACATCTCCAGCTCTTTTTATTATATATTTATTTTTATTGTGTTGTTTGTTTTTGGTGCTGGGGATCGAACTCAGGGCCTTGTGCTTGCTAAGCAAGCACTCTAATCACTGAGCTAAATCCCCAGCCCATTTATTTTTATTTTGAGACAGGGTCTCACTAAGTCATGAAGTTGCCCAGGCTGGGTTCGAATTTTCAATCCTCCCACTCAGCCCCTTGGAGTGCTGGGGTTACAGGTGTGTGACACCACATCCTTCTGAAGACCAATTTTTAAACATCTGATTATATTTATTTGAGTGTTCTTGGTCCCTGTGTGATCAGGTGGCTATCTGAATAAGGATTCCTGAAGGAAAGAAAGAAAGAAGGAAAGAAAGAAAGAAAGAAAGAAAGAAAGAAAGAAAGAAAGAAAGAAAGAAGGATTGATTCACCTGTGCTGCTTACTGCCGGGTGGCTTCAGATAAGTTAATACCCATCATTGAACTCAGTTCTTTATCTGTGAAACGGGAGGAAGATGACCTGCCCTGTTGTGCTTTGGGGAGGGATATATGAGGGAAGGGATGTCTAGCACTTAACTTTCTAAAAGAAATCTATCAAAATAGAAAAGTTCCAGTTATTAATATTATTTTGTGTGCCTTGTCTCAAACTCCTGGCTTCCACAGCCTTATGAGAAAGACTCTGAGCCCCTGCTGGGTGGAGACACCAAGCTTGGCTGGACGCCCCAACTTGCGCTGTATGTCCTGGGCAGCAAAAAGCCTTCTGGCCGCGAGCTCGAGCTGACCCTCAGCGCAGGGGCCTGAGCGCTCCCAGCAAGACCAGCAGGTGCCCTGGGACCACGGGCACATCGCTTTCCTAAGAACGAGTTTCCTCATTGATGAGCAGGGACAGTTGTGTCTGCCTCACTCGCCTCCCTGGGCCATTGTGCGATTAAAAGGCCACAGGGGCACGAAGACCTTTGGCAAGGGTCAGACCCTATTAGAGTTTATCACTCTCAAAAGAAAAGCAAGAGATGTTGGACACCAGAGGAACCAAGCTTGGGCCTACCTCTAAGCCTTTGACTTGAATTCTTTTCTTTGCCCGTTCCATTCATTCATTCAATATTCATTGATTGAGCACCTACTATGTGCCAGGTAGTCTGAGATGCCAGGATACAGCAGAGAACAAAGTCTCATGGAACTTGCATTCTGATGAAGGCAAAGACACAAGTCCAGGAGACAGACCCAGTACCTGCGCCTCCAGGGAGCCTTCCCTGTTGGCCACCCTTCCTCTGGCTCCCGTGGACAGTGGTCACACTGCACTGTGGCGCCTGGCTGATCAGACAGTTTCATCAGGGATCCTGTCTCCCTCTCCTCCGTGTCTTTTTGGCACAGAGCACTTGACATCTGGTTGAAATTTCAGGCACACTTGTTCGACACATGAATGAATGAAATGAACACGGGGAGTGATTTAGGCCATGAGCTCTCCAGTTGTTGCTTCCTTCGTCAAACATGCTTGGTCAGGCAGCATCCAGGTGTGAGACTGTGGGGGGCGCGGGTATGGGTAGGAAAACAATTAGGTCCTGTGTCTGTGCTGAAGCGTACTACAGGCTGAGAGGAAATGGCAGACCAGGGGACAGGAGGAGGGAATGACCATCTCCTGAAAGGTAATCAGGCCTTAAATAAATCCACTCTGTGGATTGCCTCTCCTTGCCTCGCTGGCAAGGTGGGTATTCGGAAGGGTCTGCAGGTGAGGAGGAAGGCGCCCAGGAGCTCAATGACTCTCCCAAGATCACAAAGGCAGACGGAGGCTGACGGAGGTTAGCGGTCAGGACCAGATCTAACCTCTTCCCACTGTAATCCTGACACACCTATGTCAGGAATTGCCTATCTACCCAGAGGGCCAGGGAGCCTCGAGGTGTGGAGAGGCTGCTGAATTGGGGTTTTAGAGGCTTTTAGGATGAGAATGCTGCCTGACAATTGTTAAAGGTGGGGGTCATTGGAAAGATAGAGGCGAGGGGCCTCTCTGAATGTGTCAAAACCTTGGGGTCCTGGGGCAGGGGTCCTTGGAGAGCTCTGAGGCTGAATGGTGGTCAGGAGAGGGTGGATTTGCACTCCCTGCCTGGGCTTCCTGCAGGGACAGGTGCTCCTTCCGGAGGCCCCTGGCCCGGGCCCCAGCCGCAGCCCGTGTCACCAGCGTGCCACTTGTTTCTGATCAATGTCACATGCATGGACAGATGTTTCTTTCCTGACTCCTGGGGTAAAAAACTGGGTGGGCAGGCTTCACCCCATCCTGAGGTCCTGCACCTCCAAACCCTCTTTATGGCATTCAAATGGCCCATTTCTCTGGAGTGGTCCTGCCTAACGAATCATCCACAGGCTCCAAACCTCGGCCCTAGAGCCCTCTGCTGACACTGCTGCAAAAATGGCCTGGACCCCAGAGCCTTGCGTTTCCTCACTTCCACCTCCCAAATCTCACTCAAATGTATCTAGGTCAGCAGAGCCGTATTCATACCCAGAATCTAGTCGCAAGAAGTGTGGGAAGTGGAGTTTTCACCTTCCATCTGTGCAGCACAGGACAGTGTGCTAGGAAGGGATGCTGAGCACCAGCTACTGTTTCCACCACCCTTTCTGCCCCTGCAGACTTCTGCTCTCCTGCCTGTCACCCTGCCCAGCAGCTGCTCTTGCCACACCCCATAGATTGAAGGCTTCCCTCAGGCCCTCATTTCTTGGAGCTCCCATTCCCCAGGCAGAAGAAGGAATAAGAGCAGGAATAACTGTATCACAGTTTTATTGAGATATTATAGTAACACATACTATGTAAAGTGTACAAATCAGTAGTTTCTAGTAAAGTCATCATGTTGCACAACCATCAGGCTAAAGGCACACACTCCCCATTCCCCCCTCCCAAGTCCCCCAGCTTCTTACAACCACTAATCTTTCTGCTTCTATGACTTGCCTATTCTGGACATTTTGTGTACATCAAATCATATGCTACTTACTGTATTGTCATCCTATCTGGCTCCTTTCACTTAGCAAAGCGTTTTCAGCGTTCATCCACATCATAGCATGTACCCAGAAGTTTCATTACTTCCGGTGAAGAAAACCCCACTGCGGGGATAGATTACATTTTGCTTATCCATTCATCAGTCAATACATGCTTGAGGTGTTTCTACTTTTTAGTTATTCTAAGTGATGTTGCCATGGACATACATATACAAACTTCTGTATGAACACACACTCTCTTTTTTAGACAAATTCTCACCATGTAGCTCAGGCTGGTCTTGAACTCACTATGTAATCCAGCCTTGAACTCACGGCAATCCTCCTGCCTCAGCCTCCCGAGTGCTGGGATTAAGGTGTGCGCTACCATGCCCAACGAATGTACATTTTCATTGCTCTTGCTTTGTTTAACTTTTTGAAGAATTGCGAGACTGTTTTCCACCAAGACTGATGGACCATTTTCCATTCCCAACAGCAGTGTATAAGGTTCCAATGTATAAGGGTTTCAATTTCTCCACATTTTCACCAAAATTATCTTTCCAGTTTTTATTTGTTTGCTTATTTGTTTGTTTGGTGATAGCTGCTCTAATGGATGTGAAATGGTATCTCATTGTGGTTTTGGTTTGCATTTCCTTCATGACTAATGATGCTGAATATCTTTTTTTTCTCCCTGCGGTGCTGGGGCTTGAACCTAGGTCCTTACATATGCTGGCTAAGTGCTTTACCACTGAGCGACAATCCAGCTTTGAGCATCTTTTTATGTGCTTATTGGCAACTTGTATATCTTCTTTGGACAACTGTCTCTATTTTTTTTTTGGTGCTGGGGATCAAACCTTGGCTCTATTTTTAAATTGGATTTCCTCTTATTTTTGAATTTTAAAAGTTGTTTATATCCTGTGTATGTGTTTCTTATTGGACAGAAGATTTGAAAATATTTTTTCTCATTCTTTCTGTGGGTCGTCTTTTCACTTTTTTAATTAATTAATTCATTTTTATTTATTCATTTTTGTGGTGCTTGAGAGGAAACCCAGGGCCTTGCACATTCTAAGCAAGCACTCTGCTGCTGGGCTACTCATTTTCTTTTCATAAAAAATAATTGGAGGTGAAATAACGTAAAATAAACTGTTTAAAGTGAAAATACAGATGTATTTAGTACAGCCACAATTTTGTACAACCGTGACTTCTCTAGTTCTAAAACATTTCCATCACTCTTAGTAAAACATTTTGCCCATGAAGAAGTTTCCCTTCATCCCTCCCAGCCCTCCCTCCACAGCCCCTGGCAATTATCAGTCTGCTGTCCGTATAGATTTAGCAGTTCTAGACATTTTATATAAGTAGAATCAGACCCTGTGTGCTTTTTTTTTTTTTTCCCCAGTTTTAGGTATTGAACCTACGGCCTTTGCATTAACTATATGCCCAGCCCCTTTTTCTTTTTCTTTTTTTTTCAGCCCCTTTTTCAAAACTTTAATTTCAAGGCAAAATCTTGGTAAGTTACTAAGTTGCCCAGACTGGATTTGAACTCGGGATCTTCCTGCCTCAGCCTCCCAGAATGCTGGGATTACAGGTATACACCACCACCCCTGATCTTTTGTGTCCAGTTTCTTTCACTGAACATAATGTTTTGGAGGGTCATCCATGTTGCAATGTGTATTAGTACTCTTATGAATGAATACTATTCCATTATACATATATGCTACAATTTGTTTATCCATCTGCTGATGGGCATATGGGCTATTTCTATCTTTTGGTCATTGTGAATAATGTTGCTGTGAACGTGTGTGTGCGTGTACGTGTTTGCAAACCGGTTACCAGTTATCTACTACAAGTGGAATATGAAGATTCTTTAACTTTTTGAGTAACCACTAAACTGTTTTACCACAGTGCCTGAACCACTGTGTATTCCCATCAACAATATCTCTATATCCTTGCCAATATTTGTTATTTTCTTCTTTTTTATTTACATTTATTTATTTATTTGAAATTCTTTGAAGCACAAACATTTTTTAATTTTGTTGCAATTGAATGTACCTATTTTACCTTTGTTGCTTATGCTTTTGATGTCACAGCTAGTAAGGCTTTGACTAACCCAAGACCACAAACACTTGCTTCTATGTTTTCTTCTAAGAGTTTCATGGTTTTAGTTCTTACATTCAGATTTTTTTTTTTTCAGGGCTGGAGATTGAACTCGGGGCCTTTGCACTGAACTACATCTCCAGCCCTTTTTTATTTTGAGGCAGTGTCTCACTAAGCTGCCCAGGTTGGGCTCAAACTTGTGATCTTCCTGCCTCAGCTTCCCAGAGTGCTGGGGTTCCAGATATGCACCACCATGCCCAGCTTTTAGGTCTGGTTTTGAAATAGTTCTGTATATGATAAAAGAATGGGGTACAACTAAACATTTTTTTGTTTTTGTTTTTGAGACAGAGACTCTCTACGTAGTTCAAGCTGGCCTCGAACTCACTATGTAGCCCAGGCTGACCTCAAACTTGAGGCAATCTTCCTGCTTCTGTCTCCTGAGTGCTTGGATTCCAAGCATGCTCCACTATGCCTAACTTTGCAATTTTTATTTTTAAAAATTTTGAGACAGGGTCTTGCTAAATTGCTCAGGATGGGTTCAAAATTGCAATCCTCCTGCCTCAACCTCCCAGAGTACTGAGATTACAGGCGTGCGCTACATGCCCAGCTAGGATTTCCTATACACGAGATCATGTCCTCTGTATGTAGAAATAATTTTACTACTTTTTTTTTGGTGGTCCTGGGAATTGAACCCACAGCCTGACATGCTAGTCAAACACTCTGCCACTGAATTACATCCTCAGCCTTTTCAAATTCTTTTTTTTTAAATTTTTTTTAAGAGAGAGTCTTGCTAGGTAGCCCACACTGGCCTCAAACTCTTGATCCTCCTGCCTCAGCCTCCCAGTAAGAACTTCTGACACCAGCCCTTAAATTGCTGGGCAGTGGTTGTTGTTTAATAATGGCGTGTGCTCTCTGATTTGCCTCAGTCCTGCCCTTCCATGTTGTATCCTTGACACCAAGACTGAAAATCAGGCACCATTTGTATCACACTTATTCTTGGATCCCTTTGTGTTAACTCTATGCCCACTGTAAAATTTGAGTTGAGGTTACCTGGTTTACCCTGACCGAATTTTTATTCACTTAGCTATGAAAGAGGGAAATTAATAATTTTTACCTTGGAAGATTTTGAGGAAGATTAAATGAGATGACCTTAAAGAAGTCTGGATGTAGGAAGCATTGAAGAATTTATCTCCTGCTTTTTCCTGGCTGCAGAGTATTCCAATACACAATTGTACATGCTATGTAGCATTCCTCCAGTGGTGGGCAGGAAGCTGGTCTTCCAGTCCCTGCTAGTTGAGAAAGGACAAACACACCATGGGCAGTGTTACCTAGCTGATACATTGGCCCTACCGCATGTGTGTCCCAGTAATGCAACCCTCCTCCTGTCAGTAGGTAGTGTGACATCAGACATCGCTTGAAGACTATCTAGAATTTTGCCCACAGACGAATTGGAAGGTCATGGTGGGTGCAGGGGAGGATGCAAGAGTCCCCAGGCTCTTTTGCAAAGGCAGAGCTGCCCGCCTTATCTCACAATCTCTTCTTCCCCCTTCTTCCCGCCCTAGGGTGTGAAGGCCGGGCCCACTCAAGGCATCTGACAGACTGAGGGAGATAAGGAAGAGGGTGTCAGGCAGCGGGAGGGAGGTGTCAACCGCAGAGGAGCTGAGCAGAGAGCACCACCCCACCCTCATCTCTCACGGCCGCTTCTCCCGAGTCCTCCCGGCCTGGAGCCCTGGCCTGCAGCCCTTCTGAAGTGTCCAGCGATGGGGCTCCTGGACCTGTGCGCTGAGCCGGCCAAGCACCCAGGTGACCTCGAGGCTGTGGGTTGAAGATGTTTTTGAAGTTTTCAGGGAGGAAGCGGGGCTTTGGATGTGGTTCTGTTGTTGCCTCTCACTGCAGAAGTTAGCCTGACTCTCCAGCCCCACCCCTGGTAGCCATGAACCCGAATGAGAATGTGTGCAACAGTCTCCATTTCAGTAATGCTTAGGAAGCCTTCGGACTGCTGGGCTGCTAATTCCGAGGTCTGGGTCATATTCCCACTTCCTGGGTCACGCTCCAGAAACCACTCCAATGCCTGATAACGTCACTGTCAACCAATAAGTGCTTCTATGACTATCAGCTTTCTCACTCATAAAATAGGAATAATGCCACTTGTCATGCAGGGTCACCGTGCAAGGAAGCAAACCGTGTCAAAGTGCTCTGCCTGGCTGGCCAAGGCACTGTTGTGCACCCCCGTAATGTAACTCAGTGAGAAAGCCCTGGGTTCACATGCCATCGGTTCCTGCTTAGGGACCACTGCCCTCGCGCAAAGCAGTCTTGGCCCCCTCCCAGCCTCCACACCGTCATAATAACATTTTGAAGTATTAGCACTCTCACTGTTTGCCAGCAACCAGGCAAAGCACTTTCTTGGGTGATTAGTTTTTGGGGGGTTAGTTTTGAGGCAGAGTTGAACTATGTAGTTTAGGCTGGTCTTGAACTCACTATGTAGCTCAGCTATCCTCAAATTTGAGGCAATCCTCCTGCCTCAGCCTCCCAAGGCCTGGGATTACAGGTGTGCACCACCACACCCATGTGCTGCCTAAATTCTGATCGTCTCAAGTGAGCCAGGAATAGTCATCACCATTTTAACACTTTTAGGAAGCTTCTTATAGACTTTCGCCTAACTAGGTGGACGATGATGCACCACACCAACAGTCACCACTTTGTATTGAGTGCTTGCTTTGGGCCAGGCAGGTGCCATTTTAAGGGCTTTATGTGACTTTTTTTTTTTTGTAGTGCCGGGGATCGAACTCAGGCCTTTGTGCTTGCAAGGCAAGCACTCTAATCACTGAGCTAAATCCCCAGCCCTTTTTTTTTTTTTTTTTTTTTTTTTTTTTTTTTTTTTTTTTTTGAGACAGGATATAACTATGTAGTTCAGGCTGGCCTTGAACTCACTATGTACCCCAGGCTGGCCTCAAACTTGTGATCCTCCTGCCTCAGCCTCCTCAGTACTGGGATTATAGGCATGTACCACCACCCCACACCACATGAATTATCTTGGGGAGTCCTGGAAAGAACTCTATGAGGTAAATTTTGCCTGATGAGGAAAGAAGCACAGAGAGATTAAGTGATATACTATAAATTCATTCAGATGAGATTAAGTCCACCAAAGAGATATATATATGTATAAATTTTTTTTTAGACATACTGGAGATGGAACCCAGGGATACTCTACCACTGAGTTACCACTCTAGCCCTTTTTATTTTGAGACAAGTTCTCACTAAATTGCCTAAACTGACCTTGAATTTGAGATCCTCCCACCTCAGGCTCCCAAGTAGCTGGAATTGGCTGGGTATGGTGATGCACCCCTGTAATCGCAACACTCAGGAGGCTGAGACAGGAGGATCGCCATGAGTGAGAGGCCAGCCTGGGCTGCATAACAAGACCCCGTCTCTACATAAGTAAAAATAGGAATAAATTGCCAGGTGAACTCACTCAAATGAACTCCTGGCACTCCTCCTGCTTCAGCCTCCCCAGTACTGTCATTACAAGTGTGTGTCACCATGCCCCCCAAACTTAATATTCTTGAACATTCTGCACATCGACTCTGGGGGGAGGCCCTTTCCAGCCTTTTGTGGAAAAGGGAGAAACTGGAGTCTACCTCTATGTGCCTCAATAAGAGAATGCCATGTAACACACACATCCCCACAATGCAACACTGTATTCAGGAAAAAGCAGGAGGCAAGTAAATGTACACAGCATGACATGATGGGCACAGTACATTGCTGGGTGGGAAAAGCAGCAGAACCATACATACAGTATTGCATAATCCCACATGTATATAAAAACAAAACTTTAAAAAAATCCTCTTACCTGTTTGCTGATCATAGAAAACTGTCTGGAAGGATAACCACTGAACAGTTCACAGTGACCACGGGGCGCGGTGGAGGAAGGAGCATCAGTTTCTTGCTTTCACATTTTCTTTTATTTAAAAACTACCACCTACATGTTTGGTTTTTTTAATGCATCATTTTTTAATTCACAGAAGAAGGAAGGAAGGAAGTGGGCATGAGTACCAGGAGCCTGTGGACCCCGATGTCTCCAGCTCTGGCCCCTGCTCCAGAGGCGGCTCCTCTTCAGAGGCCTCCTGATGCCTCCCATTTGTCCCGGAGGCAGCTCAGGTGAACTTCCCTTTCGGACCTACGCTGGTCTCTGCGGACGTTCCTGGCCTGTCTCACCTTTCTGGGTTAAGGCAATTGCTCAGGCTTCCTATTGAGGAGGCCACAGGTCCTACTCCCGTGCTTCCTCCTGGAGGATGGGATAAGGTGACATCACAGGCCTGTGGCGTCATACTTAGGCCTGTGATGTCACAAGGCATGGAGGCCAGCAGGACAGGATCTGGGAGATGGGAACAGGAAAGACTGGGCAGATAGAGGCTGTTTAGAGTGGGCACTTGAGGACCGTGTCCTCAGCCCACCTCCAGGGACATTTCCTAGCCAAGCCAGGGAACTTTCAGAATTGGACAACTTGAAGTCCCCAAAGCCAGATCTCTTTTTGTTTTCTAAGCAAGTGTTACACTAACTTTTCTGAGAGTTGGGGGCTGTGACCCCAGGAAGGGCTGCGGTTGGCAGATGGAAACCAAAGGTGTGTGCTTCCCTTTGGAGGTGTGGGTACCACCAACCCTCACTCCCCTGTGATTTCCAGCAAGGCTTGCTGGGAGTTGGGAGGGCTCTGGCTTTTGGGAGTGGAGTTTTGATGAACCCAGACTGCAAGGGGGTCATGGGAAGAGAAGGAAACCGAAAGGCTCCCTGGGGTGAGGGGTGGGGAAGGCCGAGAGGGTCGTCTGGGTACGGATAATGGAGTATTGAAAGAGAGGGTATAAGAAGCAGACATGAGGGGGTGGGGGTGGTAGCGCAGGCTCATTGTGAAGATTTAAGTGAGATCAGGTGTATGAGGTCCCTAGCACAATACCAGACACATAGTAAGTAAGCAGCTTGTAAAGGTAGCTGTTTATACTGATCTTGGATATTCCAGCCTGAGCCCTGTTGCTTCACCTTCTATTTTGGGCATGTACAATGTGAGATTCTTGGTTGTAAGCTATGGAAACCATTTCAAGAGAACTTAAGGAGCAAAGGAGTTTGAGAATATGCTGGGGAGCTTCCAGAGGGCCTGAGAAGCTTGGGGCTTGGAGAACAGGATGGATCAAGGAGGCTGGGAGCACCTAGGCCCACAGCCAAAATCCTGCCCCAGGACCAGCCCAGCGGGACTCTGCAGCCCCCTTGATCCCTCCTCTGCCCTGGCAGCCTGTGTGCATGGCCCTGTTCACAGCACAGAGTCTCTGCCACCTGCCCCTCAGGGCCAGTGTCTTTGGATCTGCAGCATGGGTGGAGCATCCGAGTGGCCTGGTCTGCATGTGCCTGTATCGTGCGCCAGGCGAGGGAGGTTAGAATTAGACATCTGACCATGTTGGCTTTTTAGTGGGAGGTGCCTTCTGCTTCCCTCAGTGCACGTTGGGGGCCATGTCCAGATGCTGGGCATCCAAAACACCTGACAAATGTCTACCTGGGAAACAAAAAGGAGCAGATAGTGGTCCCTGTCCTTGATATACTCGTGGACACGTAGGGACAAGTTACACAGCAAATGATCATGACAGGAAGTGACAGAAGCCTTGGTGGAGGTGAGTGCCAGCCCCCAGGCTGAGCTGGAGGAGAACCACTGTCGCAGGCCCCTGGACCACGCAGGGGGTCTGAGCTGTCCCTCAGTGTTCTGGTCCCCCTCGGTGGCACAGCTGGGATGGAGCTGGATGACCTAATGGGACTGTCGCTTTGGGCCAGGCTTGGACTCACTGGGTGAAGACTGTCTTTCAGGGCCGGACACCGACCCGTGGGTGAGGCCCAAGGCTGGTGCACATTCTTGTGCTCCTGGAGTAATGACTGGCTCAACCTTTTCATTTCGTGTCCTGCCTTATACTCATTTTGCTGTGTCCTCGAATTACCTCTTGCTCTCTTGGGGCCTCAGCTCTCTATCTGGATTTGAGGGTAGAATTTCTCAGGATCAGAGATCGGAGATGGGACAAGGAGGAGGAAGATGGGTGTGCCGTATCCTGGGTCTCTGCTCTGTGCGATCAGCTTCCCGCACTGTCCTGTCTCCCCCTCTTTCCTCCTATGTTGCCCTGTCCTTGTCCCTGCCTATAGCCATCTTCTGTCACTGTCGCTCTGCCTGCTCCTGACCCTGCCCATTGCCTTCCCTGTCTTCCCTGTTATGGTCACTGCCTACTGCTGTCTCAGCTTGTCCCTTATCCTCAGAAGAACCCCACCTCCAGCCTTGTTCCTCGCTGTGTCCCTCTGCAGCTCAGCCATCTGGGTTCTCTGAGCACAGAGATAGCACCCTACCACACACACACACACACACACACACACACACACACACACACACACAGACGTGCCATAGCTCAGTTCACTGTAGTTCAACCCTAGCAAGTCATCCTGCAGAGTTGCTATGGGGAGGTCAAAGATGGGTGGAGGGCTCCCCCTTGTCCCCTTGTCAGGTCTCACCCAGCCCCCAGGCCCGCCTGACTGCACCCCCTTCCTATTTAAAGCAACTTCAAATGTAGCTCCTTCCTGTCATCTCTCACACCCACGGGGGCCTCAGTCACAGGCAGCTGCTGTCCTCCTGCCCAGCACCTTCCTTCTCCAGCCAAGAGGGCCGCTGCAGAGACAGGTGACAAGACACGTGGGTCACCTTTGGGCTCATGGTACTTGAGACCTGAGGCAGGCCTGGGGAGGAGTCTGGAAAGAGGCAAAGGATAAGGGGCTTCGGAGGGCTGAGACACTGGAGTGAGGGTTTTAGGGTCTGGGGGCATTGGGGTTGATGAGAGGGAGGGTGGGCACAAGGAGGGGGTGTATTGGGCCTGCGTTGAGCTGAGGTGGTCCCTGGTCTGCGCAGGCTCAAATGAAAGATGGCAAAGAAGCCAGGTGCTGACTGAGCAGACAGCTGAGCACTCAGGGTGTTGGTCAAGGGGCCTGGGGGGAGCCTGGGGACTCTCAGCTCACTCAGGCTTCCTCTGCAGTCAGGCGGGAGGCCTGGGCAGCCTGGGTGACAGGACACTGGGTGAACTTGGATGGTGTGGAGCCTCTGGCTGGTAGAGACGTGGCCGGCAGAGACGTGACCCCTCTCCACACGGAAAGGGTGGCTCCTCAGTTCTCCAGGGACTTAAGAATGTGGCATGTTCCCAGGGAGCCTCTAGCAGGCTTGTCACCTGGCTCTACAGCATCCTCATGGCTGGGGAAGGAAGGGGTGGGCAGGCAGGCAGCAGCTGCCTGTGGCTGACACCTCAGTAGGTGTGAGAGGTGATAGCAGAGTCCTTCCTCTCTCCTCTCAGGCCACCTCTGCTCCTGATCTCTGACCAATTAATTTTCATTTAATCCCTTTTCTACAACTTCTAGGACAACACTGACTGCTACATGTCAGAACTGTGGGAGTCCTTACATATCAATCAGTTCAAACCTCCATTTTGCAGATAGGGAAACTGAGGCGAGGAGGGAGTTTGTGGGAGATCCCCTCCTAGAACCCAGACTTGTAACTGGAGAACCTTCACAGTCCCGCTTCACATCCATCTTCCCAGCAGGTGATGGGGCCGTGAAGGGAAAGCCAGCCACGTACCTGGGTTATTGACACAAGACCAAGGCGTTGGGGGACGCAAGGGGGTCTCTGACCCCAAGCCTGTACTTCCAACTCTGCCAAGGCGACCAGGTAGGGTGGGAGGTGTTCGGAGGGTAGGAGGAGGTGTTAGGAGGAAGTTGGGGAATGTCTGAATTGGCTAGATCCCCACCTCCCTGGTTCTAAGCACCTGTTGCCCCGGCACATCACGGGGTTGAGTCCTTGGGGTGCCAGAGACCCCAGCCCCATGCTTCAGGGGCCCAGACCCACTTGTGGGCCGCAAGAAGGGGAAGGGCCTTGCAGAAGGTTTGGCTGGATGACCACGGCCTTGGGCTTTAGTGGGAGGGGCCTCAGGACCAGTCTTGAATGAGGATTTTCCCCAAATTCTCCTTGGTTCCATTCAAAATGACGCAGAGGATGGTCTGAGATATTGCAGGGATCAGGCTGGTCAGGGATGTGCGGGTGGTGTGGGGGCGGGGAGGGAGGGGAGGACAGGTTCTAGGGGAAGAGGAGAGCAGTCTTGTAGCACACGAGAAACTCCTTGGGAGAGAAACCCTTGGATGAAAGAAGTGTTTGAGTGACAGTCACAAGGGGAGAGATTTACAGTGTCAGTTTCTCCCCTTTGGAAACTAAACTAGGGGTGAGACAATCGAAGGGACCCGCAAGTCCCAGCTCCCAGCCTCCAAATCCCTTCTTGCCCCCCATCCTCTAGGTCTCCTCAGCCTACAGGCCACTTCCAGACAAAATGGATGCTCATGGCTTGTCCTGTGTCAGCTGGTCATGCCCCTTGACCCTGGCACCAGCCAGGTCCTCCCTGCTGGCCTGCCCCCAGTGCTTGGACCTATACTTGTGCACCCTGCAGCCACCACCCCTGGGCACAGCGCCACAAGGCCTCCGAGAGGACCCCTCAGCCATAAGTAAGCCAGGGGCACGGGCTGGACCTGTGCTTTGGTCCAGGACTGGGGGAGGCAAACACGATGAAGTTTTGGGATGGTGGGGAGGAGACTCAGGGCCACTGGTGAGGCTGCTTTACTTCTACATCTTGGCCTGAAGTTCTGGCCTGAAGGTGCTGAGC
Organism: Hystrix cristata; assembly: GCA_004026905.1. Classification (NCBI taxonomy): domain Eukaryota; kingdom Metazoa; phylum Chordata; class Mammalia; order Rodentia; family Hystricidae; genus Hystrix; species Hystrix cristata. Next base: position 93,448 of record PVJO010000777.1, on the reverse strand, counting down.
CTTTTTCAAGATGGTGACAGCTGAGCCAGAGGAGGTGACCCATGGCTTTCTTCACACAGAAATGGGAGCAGTTGTAGCTGGAGCTGCAGGGCGGTGGGGACAATGCTTCGCTGACCTGGGACATTTGGGCTGCAAGTCAGGGAGCGGGGCCTAGAGTTCTGGTTCTGTCCCTTCTAGTTCCATGACTTCGGGCACATCCCTGAGCACGCCCACAAAAGTCAGCTCTCATTCATACCCACATCTTAGCTGTGTTGTATTGTAGCATATCATTTCCTTAAGTGACTGAGAGGTAAGGACTGTCCTGTAGCGTCCTTTATTTCTGGGATGTCAGCACAGAACACAGAATGAACACTCTGTGTTCACTCAATTGGTACAGCTGATTGAGTGAATAAATGAAGCTCCAACCAGATGATCTACTTTTTAATATTTTACCTTTTTTTCCCTGGCGCTGGGGATTGAACCCAGGGCCCCGCAATGCTATGTGCTCTACCACTGAGCTACACCCTTAGCCCTAATGCTTCACTTTATGTTACTCCTAGACTTAATCCTACTTCACTGGTGTTTTATCTCAATTTCCCTTGCTAGCTCTTCTACTTACCTTCTAAATGTGTTCAAGCCTCAAGCTCAATCTACAGCCCTCTCCATCCCTCCCTTCTTTTTCTCATTTTCTCGCCTTTTTTCCTTCTCCTCTCTTCTCTTCTCTTCCTCCCTGATTTTCCATTTCCTCCCTTCCCATCTTCTCTCCCTGACCTGTCTTTTCTCTTTGCCCATGTCCTGTTCACTTTATTTTATTCTTTTTTTGGTGCTGGGGATCGAACTCAGGGCCTTGTGCTTACAAGCCAAGCACTCCAACCACTGAGCTAAATTCCCAGCCCCTGTTCACTTTATTTTAGAATAGCACTGTTTGATGGAACTTCTCTGACAATAGGGACATTCTGTACCTATGCTGTCTAATACCAGAACCTACTGAACACTTCTCATGTGGCTAGTGCGACTGAAGAACTGGGTTTTTTATTAAACCTTTTGTTGTTGCTTCTTTGAGACAGGATCTTGCTATGTAGTTCAGGCTGGCCTTGAACTCGAGGTGATTCTCCTGCCTCTGCCTCCCAAGTGCTGCAATTACAGGCATGTACCACCACACCTGGCTGGCACCCAAATTTATGTCTCCAGCTCAGATCTCTCCTTCAAACTCCCATCCAGTTTATCCAGGTGCCCATTTAACTTCTCCACCTGGGCATCTGATAGGCTCGTTGAACTTTTTTCTCTCCCTGAAACTACCAAGCACTACAGAAAGGCGCTTAGCAGCTTTTTTATTGATGAGCGCAATAGCAGCAGGGAGATGGAAGTGCAGAGGGAAGGCATCTTGCCCAAGTTGCCCCATAGCCTGCAGGCCAGGGTTCTTTCCCAGCCAGGCTGGGCAGGTGGAATGGGGGATAGACCTTTACCCCGGCTGTGGAGACCTGACCTTGCTCCCTCTCCTGCCTAGGACACCAGCCCCCGAGGCCGCACACCAGCTCCACTGATGACGCAAAGCTCGCAGCCAAGTACCCACTGAGCAGGGACACAATGGAAAGCCAGCCCGAAACAGCTGGTCGAACGGCCCCCTGCCCATACCCGACTCCTCAAAACAGCTCCAGGCTGACCCCTCAGCTGAATAGGAGCCCCAGCCCCTCAGCATTCTGCCCCTGCCCTCCTGCCCCCATCTCCGAGGAGCTCCCATTCCGCTTCTTCCCCTTCTCCCCCAGGTACCCCTTTCTCCTGTCTGCGCCTTACCTGTTCGCCTACGGGTCCCTGCCTTCCGCCCCATGTCCCCACCTCCTCATGCTGCCTCAGGACACCACCTACCCCACCATGGCTGCACCCGGCTTGCTGACCACGGCCAATGAGCCGAGGCTCCGCAGCACGCCGGGGGACACCTCGATTCTCTACCCCGGGGCCTTCTGCGCCTCTGGCCCCACCGCGCCCTCCCAGGCCCAGGATCCAGGTCCAGAAGCTGCCCCCACCCCCTCCCCGGGGCTGCAGCCGGCTGGCACGACAGCTCCCGCCAAGCGGGCCCCGCCGGGCTCCCGGGCTGGCTCCACAGCCCTGCCCTACCCGCTGAAGAGAGAGAAAGGCAAGATCCTGTATGAGTGTAACGTGTGCGCCAAGAGCTTCGGGCAGCTCTCCAACCTCAAGGTACCCGCCTCCTGGCTGTGCCGCCCTCAGCCTTTCGGTGACCCTGCCCTGCTGGCGGCTTCCGGAGTCCCAGCCAGGAGCTGGAAAGCACTCCTGGGCGGCCCCCAGCGCCGGGTGACCTTGGACAGTGAGTGCGTTTGGGTGGAGACACAGGATAAGAGGCCCCGTCAAAGCCCTCTCCGCCCTAGAAGACGTCTAGGAGAGAACTCATTTAAGTTCAAAGTGGCGAAACTGAGGCTCCTCGTGGACAGGGTTTTCCCAGGGTACTGTCATTTAATGGAGAGACAAGTCTTTGATTTCAATCTCTCAGTATCCTACACGAGGCCTTCTCAGTCAGCCACAAAGCTCTTTCCCAGTTAAGCCTCTTTACTTTGTTTGAAGGTCAAATGGTGGAATGGGTAGACTTTGGTGAGTCGAGACCACACACCCAACGCAAACCTTTTTCAAGTGGGATCCCACAAATCAGCCCCGGCGCTGTTGGCGCCATCACACGCATCATCCAGCAGGGGGCGTGTGTGGACGAATCGTTCTGTGTTAGCAAAGCTAGGTGCAAGTCAGCACCCACCAAAGTTCAGAAAAAGTTATAGTTTTTAGGGGAATAGGACTGCTGGATTCTCAAGGGCAGGAGTTCTTCAGCGATTTTTAGCCGGCCTAAGGTGGGCCCTGAGAATCTTCATTCCTAACATGGCCCCAAGATGCTGCTGCTGGTCTGTGGGCCATACTTGGCATAGCAGCGCAGGGCAGGAGAAAGAGTGGGAGCATCCCAGAGGTGACAGACAGGTCTGGAGGGAGGATCGAGAGGTCTGGGTGCCAACAAGTGGTCCTGCAGGGAGGCAGGCAGAGATTTGGAGAGGATCCATGGCTCTGCCATGGCTTTGGGCAGTTGGCAGAGTTTTCCCCACACCCGGCCCAGGTCCACCTGCGTGTGCACAGTGGGGAGCGGCCGTTCCAGTGTGGCCTGTGCCAGAAGAGTTTCACCCAGTTCGCCCACCTGCAGAAGCACCACCTGGTGCACACCGGGGAGCGGCCCCACAAGTGCCGGGTGAGACCCCCCTCGCTGTCTGCTGCAGCCTGCGGAGGATGGTACCTCGCCATCCATGCCCCAGTCCTCTGAGCAAGGCAAGACCAGAGAGGAAGGACAGGGTAGATCTAGGAATGGAGGGAGGTGAAAATGACCCCTCTCAAGTTGGGATGAGTGATGGAGAGCAAGGAAACTGGGGGTCCTGGAGAATGCATACCAGTTACTTAGCTCCCAGGGTTGTTGGATGAGTTAAAGCCAGAGTGTATATAAAGTATCCAAGTAGGAAAATCATCAGATCAGTGTAGGTCTCCCCTTCAAACCCGATTCTATCCCTTGGGAGGTCAAAGGGCAGGGGTTCTCTCCTTTCACAGGAGCAGAAGTGAGAGCGGTATAGTGGTTAGGAGTCAAGGCTTCGGAGTCAGGCTACCTGTATTTAAATCCTAGCCGTGCTGACTTGCTGTACAATGCCTGGTTAGTGGCTTCAGAGGCTCCAAGGACCACCTGGGGGAGACCATAAGACTAATTCCTGGCATGTTTGGCCCCCAGTAAATGTTGATTGCATCCACTGATGCTGCAGCCTCACCTATAAGTGATCTATGTGATTATCTCAGTCTGCCTCTGTATATGAGGTTTGGAGTTAATAGTCACATGTTACTGATAAGAAGAGGAAGCCTCAGAAAGAGCTTACTTATACAAGGTCATATAGGGGGCAAAAGAAGGGCACTAAGCTGGGTCTGCCTGCTTTCATGTCACCGATACAGTGAGTCCCCGGGAGAAAGCTTCCCGGGTTGCATTGAGAGGGAAGTGGGCAGGGGAGGGGGGAAGAAATCCTGAGCTGGCCTGGAGGACACAGCTGATGCCAGTGCCCATTCTTGCCAGGTGTGCCACAAGCGCTTCAGCAGCTCCAGCAACCTCAAGACCCACCTACGCCTACACTCGGAGGTCCGGCCTTTCCAGTGCAGTGTCTGCCCAAGTCGCTTCGCTCAACTCATCCAACTGAAGCTGCACCATCGGCTGCACGCTCCACTGCCCTGTGGCCCGGCTCACTCCTGCCTGCCCCTGGCCTCTCTCATCTGCCTTGCCCAGTGGCACCAGCAGGCACTGGATCTTGTGGGGGAGCCCCAAGAGAAGCAGATGGGTTGGGATGCGGGCAGGGCCAAGGTGTCTTCGGTATCCCAGGGAAAGCAAGGGCAGCCAGCCTGAGCCATGACTGCTCAGGGGAGGGGTCAAAGACAGAGTAATTAAAGGATTTTCAAAATGATGAGTTGAGGCTACCTGAGCTTCCACAGTTCGGGGGTCACCATGTGCTTGCCAGCTCCGAGGACACAGCCAGGGAGAGTGTTTGCACATGGTGGGTGACTGCAGACATCTACCTAGGGCTAGGTTTGGTTTCTGTCCCTTTCTGTGATCAATCTGAATCCAAAGCTTCCATTGCAACTCACCAATGGACAGTCCAGCCCTTCAGGACTCTGCCAGGTGCCTCTTTTCTGAACAGCTTTCCCACGATCTGTCCAGATGTCCATCTTCTGCTTCTCACAGTCCCTACTCATCCACCTGCAACCTCAGCTGATCCATCCCATCCTGCCACAGCCAGGTGGGGTGTGCTCCTCATACTGAAGGTAGCAAGAAAGGCGACATAAGCTGTCATCCCCCTCTCGTGACACAGAGGGCAAAAGCTGACGGGCTGCTGAGTCAGGGAACGATAGAAGCCGGATAGTCAGGGATATTGGGCAGGGAAGAACTGGCACAGAGGGCCCGCGGGATTGGGACTCTCCTGAGGCCTATCTACCTGGGGTCCCAGCAGATCCCCTTAAAAAGTGCAAAGTCTTCCCCACCCCCACTCGTGAGTCAGACAACGTCAGGTGGGAAAGAGCACTGACGGGAGCCAGGAGGCCAAGGTTATAACCACAATAAACGAAGGCTGTTGCTTAAGGCTAATTTTCAAACAGCGTGGGTTTCTCCCAGCGACTTCCGGCAGGAGGCACCGGTCTCCGCTCCGTGGGTTCGAGGCTACATCCTCACTGCCGTACGGAGCGAGATTCCCGCTCTGGGGCGCCGGTAGCTCCACGACAGGAGAAGCCTCGCCGGGAGACCACCACGGCAAGGCAACGGCAGAGTGGGCTTCGGCCCCACCGTCGACACAGTTTCCCAGCCCACACCGGCCACCCCGGTGACCCCGGGCTAGGCCCCGTCCCGCTCGGGAGCCGCTTCCCGGCCGCGCCTCCCGGGCCCCTGCCCGCCCAGTCCGCTCTTTCCGCGCCCACCTGCCGCAGGGCCAGCTGACCGGGTGCGCGCACCGGATCGGCCCGCGTCGCCTCCAGAGGCCTGAAGAGGCAGCGCGGACGGCACAGAGGGCAGGGACGGGGATGGAGACTGGGCTCGGGCGGAGCGCCGGGGGAGCTGCAGTCCCCGAGCCCACCCCAGCTCAGGGCACTGGCGGCATCTGGGTCAGGTCCCGGTCGCCACTCTTGCGGGCGGGGCCGCTGTTTGCTCAGGGTGGGCGGGCGGGGCGGGCCGGAGGAGGATCCGCTCTCCGCGGATGCAGCGGATCCGGGTGGCCCCCGCCGTCAGGTGTCCCGAACGCCCAAGCCCGTCATGACCGAGCGGCCCGAGCGGCCGGAGCGGCGTGAGGGGCTGGGGGCCCGCCTGGCCCGCCTGGCCCGCCTCCTGGATGGACTAGGGCCCCGGAGGGAGCGCAGGGGAAAGGAGACCTCAGAGGAGGCCGGACCCCGGGATAGGTGAGGGAAGACGCAAAAAGGCAGGGTGGGGGCCCCGGGCCTAGAAGTGTCTGTCTGTCTGTCTGTCCATGTGTATTGGAGTGTTATGAGTGCTCAAATCAGCACGCATGAGTGTCTCAGAGCATAAAAATCTGTGTGTCCATGTACCACGATTTCGGATCTGTCATTGTGGAACGTGCCTGCTTTCTAGTAAAACTTTAAAACGGCTTTGACAATTTCCTGCGTCCGAAGGTGGCCTGCAGATGATTTGCTCCCTAAGAGACAGTTTAAAGGCAAACGTGGCAGTTCCTCCTGCCGCTGTGGACTTTGATTTTCACATCACGGGTCAATGTTCCTCTGGTCTTCCTGTCCCGCTCTCATGAGTTTTAACTGATTCCAAGTTGCTTTTTTTTTTTTTTTTTCAAGTTGCTTTCTACGCAGCATGGTGTTTGTCCTCACCTGGATACAGCTTTAGATATAGTAACAATAAACTTTTATTGGCCACTTGCTTTCATGCTTTGGCTGGATTTGCTCATGTAATGCTCATGGCGGCCCTATGAGGTATTACATGTGATTCAGCTCCAAAAATGGAGGTTCAGCAGGGTGAAGTCATCTGCCTGAAGTCTCACAGTCGGGAAGAGGTGGAGCTAGGATACACTCATAAGTGGTCTTGACTCCAGAATTCACATCGTTCAAGTCAGGCGGGCCCCAGCTCCTAACTCTGAGTGAGAGTGAAAATCCAAGAGGGCCAGTAGCTTCCAGGCCCTCTGTCGGTGGAGCGTGGAGTGTGGAGTGTGTTCTCAGGCGCGGGGTGTTTGTTGTCTGTGCAGTTACAGGCAATTTGTTCTGATCTTATCACACACGGCTGTCTTCAGCTGGCCCCAGGAGGGGTGAGGTGTTGTAGGAGGGGTTTATGCTGCTTTCCCACCCTGGAGAGGGGAGGGTCTGGCCTGGAAATTGAGGGCCCTGGGGTGCCCACACCCTCCAGCGCCCTGCCCACCCCCTCCTGGAAGACACACCCTCTCCCTTTTCCCTGTCTGTTGGAAACCAGCCCTGTAGGCCCAGGCGGTGCTCTCTGTCCCTATTTCTACTTGCAGAGGAGGCAGGCTGGGGGTGCGAGTGAGTCAGGAGCGGGGGGAGGGGCTGCGGGGCTGTGGGGGTGACGTGGTAACACAAGCCATGTTTGCTTGTGGACTCAGTTCCTGTCAGCCATGGAAATGGGATCCCCACCTGAGGCACGGGCATCTAATACCCACTGATTGTCCAGGCAGCGGACTGGGATGAAGGGACAAGGCACTTCCCTGTCTTGTTCCCATTAATGCTGTAATATTTAGCTGACCTTTGGAGTGGGACAGTCCTTGTGACCTAACTCCAAAGCTCACTAGCTGTGTGACTCCAAGCAAATCACTTTGGCCCTCAGTTTCCTTATCTGAAAAATGAGGGCTCTGATACCCTGTGCTAGAAATATTGGGAGGCTTAATGGTGACCACAGAGGTGTAAAACTTAGTGCCCAACCTGGTGCTCATGATATCCTCAGCAAATGTGGATCTTTGGAGCCATCAACGAACTGTCTTTTCTCTGTGTTCTGGGTCTATTCAGTCCTGGTCCTCATTTTGTTTTGTTTTGTTTTTGTTTTTGTTCTTGATTTTTGAGACAAGGTCTTGCTATGCAGTTCAGGCTGGCCTTGAACTCACAGCGATTCTTCTGCCTCAGCCTCCTGTGTGCTGGGATTACAGGCTGCATGCCCATGCCTGGCCTGGTCCTCATTTTGATCTCAGCCCATTCCTTCCCCTTTCTCTGCCTCCAGGGGTGGGGCAGCCAGAGCAGAAGAGGCTACCACATAGGCCTTCCCCAAAGGTTTGAGTGGTTCCTGCAGCTGGGCTGTGGGCCCTGAGAGAAGGCTGGGGAGAGGGCTACTGGGCCCAGTCTGGTATGATGGTGTGGGGACAGGCTACTGCATTCCCTTCCTCTATGCTTTCTTCCCAGGCCCTGGGGTGGCCAGAGCTGCCCTGACCTGGCCCGGGGTCAGGGCAGCATCATCGATGTCAGACTCAAGGTAGGAGAAAACCTGAAGGGGAGGGAGTAAGGGGGGCAGAAGCTCAGGGAGGGCTGGGCAGGATCTGAGAACCCTGACTTACAAGTCAGACAACTAGAGTTCCTCCTGCTGCTGCTGATTCACCGTGTGACCTTTTGCAGATTCCTCTCCACTTCTGAACCTCAGTTTTTTCATATGAAAAATGGGTACAATAATGCCTTTCTGAGAGCTATGGAGAGAATCCAGCATGGGACCTGGATACTCAGGCCCAGTGTGGAGTCCTTAGGAGAGGCATGTAGGGGAAAGGGCTGCTCTCAGGACTCCCTCCACCCTCTATTTTTTTTTTTTTTGGTTGTTGTTGTTCTTTTTTTTTGGTTTTTTGGAGACAGTGTCTCACCATGTAGCTCAGGCTGGCCTTGAGTTCACTATGTAGCCCAGGCTGGCCTTGAACTCCAGGCGATCCTCCTGTCTCAGCCTCCTGAGTGCTGGGATTACAGGCATGCGCCACCACACCCAGCTCCACCCACCCCCTTGACCTCTGTCCATTTTTGGCTCCTTTTCCTCACTTCCTGGCAGGGACCACCCCCCCCAAGTGACACTGAGCCTGTGATTTAACCTTCTGGTCACAGTTCTCCCCTTGGAGGAACAGAGGGCAACCTTCTCTGGAGGTGGCTGAAGCAGCTGAAGGCTCTCTTAGGTCCCAAACACTATGAATAATGACCAGAGTTTAATTGAGTACTATTACTGTGCGGGTGCTCTGTGTGGATTATCTGGTACGATCTGCACAGCACTCCAGGGAGGCAGGTGCTGTCATTATCACACCCATTTTACACATGGGGAAACTGAGATGCAAGTGATATCTCAGCTAGCAAGTAGCAGCACTGGGATTCAGGCCCGGGTCATCTCCTCGATTCAGGCCCCCACACCAATCATTCTACTCTTTTGTCTCTTGAGGTATCCGGCCCCTAGGAAATGAAAGGCTGCGTCTCTTTCATAGATGAGTAAATTAAAGCACTTGAGATCAAAGGCGCCTGGTAGGGGGAATTTTGACCACCCCACATTTGGCTCCTTTGTGCCAAGGACACAAGTACGCCTGGGAACAGTGGTGGTTTGGGAGCCAGTGTCAATATGGGTCTGGGATGCTGAGCCCTCTGCCCTCATTCCCACAGCTGGGCTGGAGCCTGGGAAGAGAGCAGACAGGATCGGGGCACCCTTCCCTGCTTCCCGCATGTCCCCTTTACCTCTGTGTCCCTGGACCTCCTCCCAGGTGTGCTGTGGGAACTGTGGGCTGGCAGGGTACAAGGGAGGTGGCTGCAGGCCCTCAAGTAGCCTGGAGCGGGCAGGGGCCATGGGCACCAGAGGCAGGCAGGCCCACGGAGAACTTAATCCCCAGGGCGGTTGGTGCCAAGGAGCCAGAGGCCTGCAGACGCCTGGGCTGCAAGGAAGCTGAGGTCGCAGCCTCGGGAAGGCATGGCCAGGACCCAGGGCCTCACGGTCCAGGAGCAGTCAGGAGCCCTCGCTGCCTTGTAGTGGGACCCTAGTCATGTCACTGTCCTCTCTGGGCCTCAGTTTCCTCTCGTGTGGAATGGGAGGGCAAAAGTTGAATGCCGAAGCACCTTTCCAGAGTCTTCCTGCCCCTCTGCTCGGTGTCTGCTAGTGCAGCTCGGCTGGGTGTCAGAGCCCCTTGCACCAAAGAGGACAGCTAGGGACATCCAGGGATACCCGGAGGACACAGGAAAGATGCCTTCACCGTGTCTCTGTCCCTATCGCTGTGTCCCCCTGCCTCTGGTTTTCCCCAGGTCCAAGCCCAGAGCCACTCAGAATGGGACCTTCGGGTCGGGAGCCACGGTGGTTTCTGGTCTCTGAAGCGACGGCACACCTCAGGGAGACCCGCTCAGCCCCTGGGGCGCCTGCAGAGGCCAGCTGTGGGCAGCGCCTCGGACCTGGCTAACTATGCCTCTGTACGAGGCGAGGACCTGGCCCCGGCCGTGGCTTCAGCAGAACCTGCTGGTGCCCGGCACCCCTCACTCCCTGGCCCTGCTCCTCAACATGTGGAACAGGGAAACCCGGGCAGCGTCTGCCAGCAATCGCCACGCGTAGCCCCAGACGGCTTTCTGAGGCCGGAGCCGCCCAGCAATGTGGAAAACGCGCCTCTGCCGCCCCGCCCAGCATCCTTCCCCGAGGCGGAAAGGGCAAAGGGCGAGCAGGACACCCCGGGGCCTGTCCAGTCAGAGTCAGCCCAGACCCTGCACGCCCGTCCGTCAGCCAGGAGGACCCGCTACCACATCGCTGTCACCCTGCAGGGGTGTGGGCAGACACCTGGGGAAGAGGGTGAGGAACCGGCCCAACCAGCTCCCCACCCCTGCGGCCCTGAGGAATCCAGGGGCTGGCAGGAGCCTCTCCAGGGGCTCCGCCCCATCACGGGGTGCCCGACCGGCCTGCCCCACGAGCCCCGACTGAAAGCCCCGCCGCTGCACCAGGGGAGCACGGCCCAGTGGCAGGATCTCCAGGCGGGCAGGAAGCCTGGGTCCTCGCAAGGACGGTGAGTAGAGCTTGGTTCCTGTGGGGTCTGCTGGTGGGAAGGGAGCCTGGTGCGGCCGTTCCCTTGGGTCTCTCTGCCTTGTCCCTGGGCTTCTCCAACTGCAGGCTCATTCGTTTGGCACCCTGGTTGGGAGGTGACTCTGCCACCCTCCTCCCCTCCATCTCTGCCCTCCTTGCCCTCAGACCCTGCCCTGAGGTCCTCCAGGACCCACTGCTGCTCCCTGCCCCTGCCCATCTGAGGGGAAGTCCTGTCATGGAAAGGATGGGCAGCTCAAGGAGTCACTTGCTTCTCAGCAACACCCTCCACCCCCAGTTCTGTTCAGAAGGCCACAGACCCAGCCTGGGAACAGGCATCCAGCCAAGGTTGCTGGCTGTCTTGAGGCAAATTGCTTAACCTCTCTGGGCCTTGTGTTGTTGAGTGGATTTGGTAGTCAGGTTATAGGAACACCCTTTGAACTCCAGAGAGCTGGGCTGCCAAAATAGCAGGGATGCTTATTAATTACATCTCAGTGGCAGCAATAATTACCCCACCTGGCTTTGTGCTGGCAGCTACAGGAATAGGCGCCGAGACTCCGGAGCTGTGGTTTTTATTTGGCTGTCCTGCCTGGTGGGCTCCACAGGGGAAGTGTGGATCCCTCCACACTTAGGGAGGGGGGCTGAACATGGGACCTCCCTAAAGACTTCAGGGAGAGGCCCGGGGCCCCAGGCAGGGTCTGAGGAGCTCCTAATAACTGATGGTGGTGGTTGATATTTATGGTTTGTTTTCTAAGCATAATTTTATTTAATCCTCAACAGCAGTCCCGTGAAGTAGGAACTAAACCCACCATCTAATTATAGTAGGAAAAATAATAATAATAATAATTATAGTAGGAAACTAAGGTTCAGCAAGGTTAAGTCACTTGCCCAAAGTCAGATGGACAGTGAAGGGAATTTGAACCTAGGTTTCTCTGACTCCGGCGTCTGTGCTCTGAGCATTTTCCCATCTAGCCCCAGGAAGAAGCCTCTCAGGCCTGCACGAGAGCGGAGGACTGGTTGCTCCTCCTGTGACCCTGTGCGGTAAATTGCCCTGCACTGTGCCAGCAGAGGCCGAGGCAGGGATGCACATGTCCTCTGGTGGAAGTCAGTGGTCTGGTCCTCTGCCGAGGAAGATGGAGATGTGGGAGCCAGTGCGGCCCAGAGAGCTATCCAAGTGGCCCATCCAGGGGGGAGGGAAGGAGAGTAGGGGGCGAACCTTGGAGAGGGAGAAAAGGAAGAGCAGTACTCCACCTGCCACTCCCCTGCTGTTCTTGATCCAGGTGAGTAATAGCAGACTCAGGTGGGAGGCTTAGATCCCCTTAGAGAAGGAGGAAGGTGACTTCCAGAGACATCATCCTTATCTGTCCACTTTCCAGACAAAAGTTCTCTAGGCCAGAATTTGCAGATATGACAAGGGGGCGAGGACACGGCTGGGACTGCACGGAAGAATGTGTAAGATGTATTTGCCTCCAAGTGTGTGTGTGTCTGTATTCAAATGTAGGTGAATTTCAGGGGGAGGAGAGTTTGTGGCTATGAGTTGACTGTGTGTGGACTGGAAATGTGTGCACATGTGTGCCACTGTGCCTGTGTGTTGTGCATGTGTGTGGGTATGTAAGTTGTTTGTTGTGTGTGTGAGTGCCTGTGTGTGGATATGTGTGTCTCTGGCTGTGTTTCTCTGGGTAGGTGTCTGTACGTATTTTTGTGCTGTGTGACTCTGTGTGCGTGTGTGAGCCAGCATGTGTTTGCCAGCATGTAGGCCTGTGGACTGGTTTGGCCTAGTTTGGGGGTGACTCACTCGTAAGCGGGGAGATCCAGGACTTGTTGGGTTAGACAAGAATTTTGCCACACTCCCCGTACCCCCTTCCCGCCCCACATGCCTCGTTTGGAGGCCACAGGTCATCCTGCCAACAAATCCACTTCTGGTCTGGGGCCTTGGAGAAGAGAATGGCCTGGAAATGGGCACTTCTGCTTTCCCCGGGAGACCTAGATGGGTTAGTAGGGTGTGTCTCCGGAACAAAGGCAAAGCAGGGAGCTATAGGCAGGGCAGATTCAACCAGAATTTGAAGAATCTTCTAGCAGTCATGACTGTCCAGGGATGGGGCAGGTGAATTTTCAAGTGGTGACCTCCCTGTCCCTAGAAGTATGTGAGAAGCCAGTGACCACATGCTTGTGGAATGAGCGGCTGTCAGGGGTGGTGTCCAGGGGTTGGGTTGCGCTGAGTGGGTTGGGCTGAGAAAGGTATGGAGTTCTGATTGCCAGGAGGTCATGGGAAGTACCTAAGATGATTACCAATGGCTTCCTTGCAGGTTGCTTTCCTGTGAGTCTGTCGGTGAAGCCTTTCACATAACTGATTGTTTCCCCCTGGATTCTTAGGATACCACTTTCATGAGAAACTAGGGCCTAGCACATAGCCTGACACGCTTAGCATTAAATGAATGACTGATGACTGAGTGAATGAATAGAAGGGTTAGAACCGGGTTTTGCCTCTTACATTCAGCGTCATCAGGGACAAAGAATCTTGGCGAATAGCAAGGTGATGTTTTGAGCATAACTCAAAAGTGGAGAGGGGACCCAGTGAGGATAGCGACTTTAGAGGGTCTTGGCGCGGTGTCAGAGCTCCGTGAGGAATGCCAGCCAGGGGCACAAGGTACACTGAGAAAAGGCGGTCCGGGAGAGGCAGGTGTCCGGGTGTGTCCTGTTCTCAGGAAGCCCTGGCCTGGGGAAAGGATTGAGATCACCTAAACCTTCCCCTTCCCCCTACTCGAGGCTGTCTGGGGCCCTGAAGTCCCTGTCCCAGACGCCGTCTTAGCCACCAGTGGTCCAGGAGTCAAGTCAGGCTTCTCCGGGCCTCAGCCCCTTTCATCTCTGCTTCTCGTAAAACCTGAGTCATTGCTGGGGCCACAGAGCGGGGTCAAAGTTCCGGGTTCCAGCAGCTTCTCAGGAGGGACGGGGGTGGAGATAGGGGAGGGGAATTGGGGCAGTGGGTCCTTTTCTGGCCCAGGGTGGATGGAGCCTTGGAAGGCTGCCTCATGGAAAGGAGGCACTGAGCTGAAGGCAGGCTAGGCTGAGTGGGGATGAACAGGCTGACCGCTGGGGTCTTGGGGTCTGAGAGCAGGACTGCCACACTCAGGACAGCCTAGGCAGAGAGTGGGGGTGGAAGGTAAATACTCAAAGCAGAGACTCAGTTTACCCAGGGGGAGTTAGGGAGTTTACTAGGCGGTTAAGCATTTAGTGTGGGGCAGAGTCTTGTTTCTGTGTGTGTGACCCTGAGCAATTCCTTAACTAAAAAATCTCACCTACAGGGCTGGGGATTTAGCTCAGTGGTTAGAATGCTTGCCTGGTAAGCACAAGGCCCTGAGTTCGAGCTCAGCACCAAAAAAAGAAAAAAAAAAAATCTCACCTACAAAATGAGAATGTTTATTCATAATTTAGTAACAACTTACTCTTCCTGAGGTCACAGCCTCCTGGAATTCTTCTGAAGTTTCAATAGGACAATAAATGTAAAGCACTTAGCAAGGTGTTCGACACAGAAGCGCTCAGCAACAGCCATTGTTACTGTTACTATTAAGGTGACTGGTGAGTTCCTGAGAAAGTAGAGGTCTTCTCAGGCAGGTGGCGTTAAGTTTCCTGCTTTGGGTAAAGTAGGTTGTAGATTCCCAGAGAGATCGAGAGAAGGTCAGAAAAGAAAGAAGGTCCAGGCTCACCACCCCTGGAGGAGTGAGGGGAAGATGTGGATTCAGAAGCTGGAACTTCAAACCCTCCTTGGCCACTTAGTGGGTACATCGTTCTGGGCCTGCCACTCCTCTGATCCTGTGTTTCCTCTTCTGTACCACAGGGGAAATAATGATTTCCAAAAAGAGAACTGAGGGGAAAGTGCATTATAAAGCTCCAAGTGCTGTGTCTTTAGGGCAGCGGTGGTGAACCTGTGGCACGCATGCCGCGGTGGGCTGTTTTTATCACTGAAAGCTCTAAAAAAGGTTTGTCTTCACTGTCCTAGGGGCACCACTGAGACCCACAGATGCACCCAAAGGTGCTCTGACTGTTATCACCACGTGTTCTTGCTAGTGATGTGTTGGCACACCTGCTAACATTTGGTCACAAACCTCCAAGATGACACTGTGACGTTTATGAGCCAGCATTTTAGTTTATAAAGCAAGTTTTCAATTTTTTTCTTACTGCGTCCTGCCTGACAAGATCCTGTGAAGCACATATCCTCAGGGCTCCTTTTGTGCAGCTGGGGAACCTGAGGTCTGAGAGAAGTGGCCTGCCAAGGCCACTTAGTGAGCATAAGGCCAGGCTGTGCCTGAGGCCAAAGCGTAGTTTTCTTGAACTTCTTTTTTAAGGAGCCTGGCAGGAATGATGAGAACAGTGCATGTGCAGTTTTTGCCTTTCTTGTCTTCTAGTTTTTGGTCCCTGGAGGACTAGATGCAGGGCTCCTTGGGTGGAGGCCCAGACCATCCATGGGCCAGCAGGCAGACTCATCTTCCTTTCTATCGTCTCCCTCCTCCTTCCTTCCAGGCTCAGGCCTCAGCCTTTTTTGGGGGGAGCAGGGGTGGTGTTGGGGATTGAACTCTGGTTGTTGTGCTTGCTAGGCAAGCACTCTACCACTGAGCTAAATCCCAACCCCCGGCCTTTGAAGGACCTTGACAGAGGGAATCGCTTGAAAGTGGGGAGATGAGTAAGAAGTAAATCCCATCAGAACTGGGACAATCACACCCACTTTACAGACAAGGGAACAGAGACCAGGAGGTCAAGTGAATGCCTGAGGGTACCCAGCATGAGTGTGGCAGGGGTAGTCATTCTGTGCTTCAGGGACCAAGCCACCCTCACCACCCTCTGACACTCATTGCTTTCCCTGGCACTGTCTGTAGGGAACTGGACCACAGTGTGACACAGACACCTCTGGGCACGTTGCTGGGGCCCGTCATGGAAGAGGCAGCTGGAGCCCCAGCCCGGGCCGAGGCCCGAGTGGTAAGTGCCACACTGACGTGGCGACAGCGGCCTCCAGCCCAGGAAGAAATTAGACATCGTTTTCACAAGGTGTCCCTGGTCTCAGGGACCCAGGAGGAGATGTTTGGGTACAGCCACCTTCGAGAGGAAGTCAATGGCTTTGCTACTCGGGAAGAAGAGACCATGACTCACCAGGGCCTTCGGGATGAGGCCGGCTCCACGAACTTCCGGAGTCATGGACCCATCTTTTCCAAGAAGTACATGCCACCCCCTAAGGAGAAAAGGCCGGCGGGGAGGCCAAAGGAGGCTGTAGACCAGACTGACAGCATCCCCCAGGATCCCAGGACTGAGGCACCACGTGTGGGAGCTACAGCCAGGACTGAGTTGCTGGTGCCCCTGCCTGGGCCCCGTGAGCCAAGCCCACACCCAGGCATGGATCACGCTGGTGGGAGCGCCTGGAACCGTGAGGAGTGTCGAGTGACACGTACTGTGCGCACAACCACAGTAGTGGGGGGCCATGTGGACCGCCGGGTGAGCAGCTCGGTGACCACGGGGCCAACGCTGGCAGGTGAGCCCTTGCCAAGGGGCCGCCATGTGGCCCGCACAGTGCGGACGGTGGTGGTGAGCCCCCGGGCTGGGGGCTCCCCTGGTCACAGCAAGGCCCGGGAGCTGCTGAGTAGCCTGGTGGCTGCCAAGCACAGCTCCCCTGCCAGCCGCCTCCCCAGGCCCACCAGTGTGCCAAGTAGCCCAGGCCTGGGTGGCACAGGGGGGACAGTGCTGGGGCAGCTGCCGGAGGCCAGGACAGCCCAGCTAAAGGTCCCTGCTGGTAGCTCACCCCAGATCTCTGATGTTGCTGCAGCCTGCCCAGACCCAGACCAGGGCAGGGCCCTGGATGCCAAGGCCTGTGAGCCTCTGAGGGTACAGGGAGCCTCCAGCCCTACTCCGCCGCCTCCCCCGCCTCCCCAGACTTCTCTGGGCCAAACAACAGTGCCCTCCTCTCCCGGACTCCAGACCCATGCTCCCTGCCTGGGCTTGGCCCAACCCCCAGAGCAGCCTGTGGTTGCTTCTCACCCCAGGGACCAGCCCAGGGCCCATGGTCTGGCCTCTGTACAAAGGGAAGGGCTTGCAGAGCCCCCTGCTGGGCCCATCCTGCCTGTGGAGAGGAGTGAGGTCGTTACAGTGCCTGGACAACCTCTTGTTCCATCTTCTATTAGGAAGAAGACCATCCCCAGCCCAGGAGGTCTTTCTGCTCCCTCTTCCCCAAGGAATAAGTTTGTTCAGAACTCTGTGAATGTGCCTGTCTCTTCTCTTACTCAGAAAGAGGCAGTTCAAGGCCCTGGTGCTCCCAAGGCCCCATCCCCTAAGCCAACCAAGGTTGCCCAGGGCTCAGGAAGAGGCCCTAGCAGTCAAAAGGAGCTTGTCCGGGGTGCTGAAGGTGGCCCTGCTCCCTGCCTTACCAAGGAAGAGACTGTTCAAGGCCCCGCTGCTCCTGTTCCCCTATTCCCCAAAGAAGATGAGGCCATCCCAGATGCTAAAGGGAGCCCCATCTCATCTCCCACCCACAAAGAGGACATCCAGAGCCCTGCTGTTTCTCCTGCCCCGTCCTCCTCAGTGGACAAGGTGTCTGCCAATCTAGGAGGCACCCCTGTAGCAGTGCCAGTGGAAGCAGCGGCCAGCATGGAGTCCCAGTTTGTCCCTGACTCTGCTGAGGGCAAGTTACTCCCAGAGTCATCAAGTGAGGAGGATGAGATGGCCCTAGCCGCTGACCTGGAGATTTTCCTGGATACACTACGGAGCATGGAGCCCCCTGAGATCCTCCGCACTCACCGGCTGCCCCGGGCCCCACACTCCTCCTACTTGGCCATGTACGCCACACTGCCCGCCATCGAAGAGGACCAGTCCAGCCCATGGGTGCTGGGACCCAGCCCACAGGAGGTGCCTGCCCTGGAGGAGGAGGAAGGGGAAGAGGAGGAGGAGGAGGAGGAGGAGGAGGAAGAACCAGAGAACCCCTATTTGAGCGACGATGAGAAGCTCCGGCGCAAGCTGGAGAAAGCAGGACCCAGCCCCTCCTGGGACTCCTGTTCTGCCAGAACCACCCAGGACTCTTGCTCACCCCTGGAGATGATGAAGAAACACGTAGCGGATGCCAGGAGCCATCACCCAGAGCTTGGGCTGGAGCTGCAGGCTGGCAACAGGCCCACTTCCCGGCTTGGTGGCAGCATTCTTTTTAGCAGTCTGGTGCCTGCCACCAAGGAGGCCCCCACCCTGGAACCACTGGGTGCAAAACTCTCTGCTCTGTCACCCCATGGGGCACCGGCAGTCAGGAAGGTGCCTGGACAGTTGCCCCTGCTCTGCAGCGAAAGGCCACCACCAGAGAAGCTGACGCGCGCCCAGCCTCCGGAGGGGTGGGTGAGTGAGGCCTTGGTGGGCAGGGGAGGTGCCTGGCCTCCCCTGGTCCAGGTGTAGGTGGTGTGAGAAGGGGCCAGGAGTCAGGGTCCCTGGAGGCAGGAAGGAGACTTGGGTATGAGGTCTAATTCAGTTAACCTATGCAAGCCCCATCTCCCTGGGCCTCAGTCTCCCTGTTTGTATAATGGGAGGTTTGCACCTTGGATTTTGAAGGGCTTGGTGCTCCTATTTTCTGGCAGCTGGGGAATGAGAGTGATAAGCACCCTGCTCCTGGGACAGGGCAGCAAGGCCTCTGGGGGTTGGAAACAAGTGTGGCATCCTCCATGGACCAGCTCCTTGGAGGTGGATGTGGCATCCGTAGAATGTCAGGTTGTGGGGGCACAGCAGGTAGGTGACCCCCTAAAACTTCTTATCACCACCTCCGTTCCAGAGCCCATCTGTGAAGACACAGGGCAAGCTGAACACCAGGCCTGGGAAGGTAGGAGTGTGGGGCGAGAGGGCGGGGTGGCAGGCGATGGGGCCGGGGGATAGAGCCTCAGGACATGCGCTGTGCCTTCTCAGGTGATCCTCTTCTCAGAGCCCGGCTGCCAGGGCAGCAGCAGGGAGGTCTGCAAAGACGCAGCTGATGCCTCGGGTTGGGCCCTTGTCGCCTCCATAAGGGTGGTTCGAGGATGGTGAGTGGGCCTGGCTGTGACCCTGGGGGCGCAAAGGGCCCCCAGCTACACAGACTGTGGGTACAGTCTCCTTCCCACCTGTGACCCTGGGGTCTCTGTGCCCACAGCTGGGTGCTGTACGAACGGCCGGAGTTTGAGGGCCGGAAGCTGGTCCTGCCTGAAGGAGACGTGGAACTCGGAGCCCTGCAGCCAGCGTGGTGCACTCAAGGCATTGGCTCCCTAAGGCGGGTTGTCCGGGTGAGTGGGCCGGGTAGGAGACAGCCTCGGTGCCTAGCGTGAGGACTCTGGGGGACAGCGTGCCCCCCGGAGTGAGCGAGTGAGGGGCAGGAGCAGAACAGCCCTTATTGTGGGCTGGCTACAGGTTCCTGACGTTGGAGGAACGGGAGAGGGAAGAGACCCTGGGGCGTGTGCAGTCTGCAGGGAGGCAGGGCCTGGCACAGGCCGAGCCCTAGCTTGGGAAGCATCCTCGGGGAAGTCTGAGCTGGTGCTGAGGCAGAATGAGGTCAGAGTGGCGGAAATGGGCCAGACTTGCCCAGCACCCAGTGCAAGGTGCCGTGGATATTGTTTATTCACTCGTTCACAGATACTGCTGATTACTGAGTGCCCAGCCCCGGGCTGGGCAATGGGCAGAGTGGGGAAGGCCACTCTCTGCCCTACCCAGTCAGACAGGCTGTGAGGGCTGGTTCAAAGCAGAAACACCATGTCACCAGACTGGGGGTTTATGAACACTCTTCTGGATGTCAGGAAGAAAAGACTGGGATACCATACAGGGCTGGAAACCCCGGGGGAGTCCCAGAAATACTTCTAATTTGGGAGGAAGAGAAAGGGTTTGAAAAGGCAACAATGTAATTTCATATTTGTAACGGGAAAAACAACAACCCTGTTTTCAGAGCATGAATTAACAAACTTGATAAAAACAACCGTGACCCCTAGAGAGACCCAGAAGAAAGAGGGATGAGTGTAAACAGGGTCTAGCTTGGGTGTTTGTTTTTGTTTTTAATGAAAGGGCTGAGTAACTAAGTCCAGAGTTGTTGCAATTGCGCAGGTGCACCTGATGATCCTTAATTTAGGCAGTGTCCCAGGAGTCCAGTTGGGAACAGTTTGTTGTGAGAAATTCACAATAAATTCGCTTGCACGTGGGAGGTAATGAGGTAGGAGAGAAAAGCAAGGCTTTGAACTTAGCATCCTGGGATCCTTGGATTTATGTGCACTGAGTGGGCACCTACTGTGTGCCAGGTGTGTGGGTGGTGCCAGGTTGCAACACTGAACAAAAACTATGCTGCTCTGTTCTTGGCTCTGCTGCTTCATAACCTTGGGCAGTTTGCTTAATTTCACTGAGCGTCACTTTCCTCAACTCTGTTGTTTTTTTTTTGTTTTTTTGTGGTGCCAGGGATCGAACTCAGGCCCTTGTGCTTGCAAGGCAAGCACTCTAATCACTGAGCTAAATCCCCAGCCCCACTTTCCTCAACTCTGAATGGACTAATAACACCCACTGGGGGACTGACTAGGACTGGGCACACATGACCTTAGCACAGTGCCCTGCCCTCAGCTGATGCTTTGTAGTCAGTCAATGAACCAGCAAATGGTCCTAATGAGAAAGAAACACTCAGAAAGCAGAGAAGACCTGCTGTCTGGGACGAGGTTCAGATACCAGTAGAAGCCAGTCTGGAGGGCTGGAGAGGTAGTTCATGTACTTCGCATGTCTGAGGTCCTGTCCATCCCTAGTACCAAAGGAAAAAAAAAAGCCAAAGCAAAACAGTCTGGATGGAGATGGGAATTGTACCTAAAGCTGGGTCTTAGGGAAGTGGCTGACCAGCTTGCCCATCCTTCCACCAGGCTGGAAGTCAGGCTGCTGCGAGGCGAGGGAAGAGTGTTAACGCTCTGCAGCTTCTGGGATCTTTGGTGGATGAAGAACTTTGGGCTCAGGCTTGGGCGGCTGATCTTTCAAGAGCACCCTGGGTGCCCCCATGGTTTGGGGGGAAGACGGCCAGAAAGGGTTTTTAGGAGCCACCTGGGGCTCTGGCCGCAGACTTGGTGAGGCAGGAGAGAGGCACGGCAGTCTCCAAAGAGTGATGCTTGCACATCATCGTCCTCGCTTCTCCTTCTACAGGACTATTGCACCCCGGAGATCAGCCTGTTCTCTGAGGAGGGCCTCAAGGGTGAGCAAGTGAAGCTAACCGAGGCCTTGAAGGACTCTGAGGGCTTGGAGAGGCCCCTGCAGGTAGCATCCGCTGCTGTCTCTGCAGGACTGTGAGTCTGGGATGTTGTGGAATCCCTTCATGTAACATTCACTACTGTGCTGGGTGCTGGGGACACAGGTGACAGGACACAGTTCCTCTCTTCAAAAGTGTTCAGTCTACTGGTGGGAACAGGCAAGCAGATAATCGCAATCCAGAGTTGTGGGATGGGGGAGCACAGTCTCCATGAGGGAGCCTCCCCCCTAAAAAAGTTCCTCCTCTCCTCTGAAACTTCTTTACTGTTCACTAATTTGTGTGTGTCCCTTGGGATCTGCGGTGCAACAGCCTTTCTACCTTCCCCAGGTGGCTGCTATACCCCAAACCATTCTTTGAAGACACCCCTTATATTCTGGAGCCCGGAGAGTACCCTACCTTGGAGGCCTGGGGTGCATCGGACCCCACTGTGGGCTCCCTGAAGCCCATGAGATTGGTAAGGAGCATGGTACATCCACAAGCCACTCTGTCCCTTGTCCCAAATAGCACGGTCCTGCATCTGTGGACCGGAGAGAGGAACTGAAGTGTGGAATAGCACTCCTGGCAGACAACGCTTGGGAGCTCCTGCTGGGAACCAGAGGGGAGGGAGGATCCACCCGAGGGGTGGAGGAGAGGGGGAACATGGGTATGCTATTTTTAAAGGGGTCTCAGGATCAAGAAAATTCTAGGTCTCTGGGTCCTATCTGTTTCCCCCACCTCTGTCTGGGCTGGCATCTCAGCAGTGTCTCCTCTGTAGGGCTGTCCGAGCGTGGAGAAGCCAGGGGAGCCCAAGGTAAGATACTGGGCTTCAGGGTCAAAGAGGGCCATTGTTGTGTGGGAGTGGTTATTATGGCCTGGAAGACAGGAGAGGAGGGCTGCGGGCCAGAAGTGGGGTCTGGAGGGTGGACCCGATGGACTCACTGGGAACTGGCATTCTTGGGCTGGCTGGGTGTGTCTGAGTCCAGTGACACCCTGGCAACCTGACACTCCCCTCCCCTCCCAGGTTGTGGTGTATGAGGCTCCAGGGTTTCAGGGCCGGAGCTGGGAAGTGAGCAGAGACATCTACAACCTTCAGCAGCCAGAGGACAGCCAGAGCCCCGACCTGGCCTCTGTGGGGTCCCTGCGGGTTCTTGGGGGCTGGTGAGGACTTAGGGTGATTCTTTCTCCCTTATTGCCCTTACTGACTTTGCCTTGGGGACGGGATGCCATCTGTGCCACCTGGGGTGGGGCAGCTGTCTGTCCAGGGACTTCCTGTGACTGAGCCTGCCCATCCTCTCCTGCCTCCAGCTGGGTGGGCTACGAGAAGGTCGGCTTCCGAGGACACCAGTACCTGCTGGAAGAGGGCGAGTACGCTGACTGGTCGCACTGGGGAGGCTACGACGAGTTGCTGACCTCTCTGCGGATCATCCGGACCGTAAGCAAGGGCAGCTGGCCTGCGTCTCTGCCTCCAGTCACAGCCGACCTCCCCAGTACAATCTGCGGGAAGAACCTGAACCCCGCTCCCTGTTCTCCCTGCAAGTGTTTGATGAGGGCCAGACGCTGTCCCTCCTGTGGCTCTTCCCCGGCCACGCTGACGGCCTCACCCCTAGTTCCTCCAGTGGGCTGCGTCCCTGGGCGCTGGGCACTCGCAGGTGTTTCCAGTCATGGGCTGCAGAGCCCTGTCTATTCCCGGTGCCCAGGACTTCGGGGACCCGGCCGTGGTGTTGTTTGAGGCCATGGACTTCCAAGGGCACGGAGTGGAGGTGAGCACCGCACTGCCAGACGTGGAGCTGGTGCAACACGGCCCGCGCACACAGGCCATCCACGTGCTCAGCGGCGTGTAAGTGATCCTGGCGCCGGGAGCGGGGCGGGTGGAGGGCGGTTCCGGGAGAGGTGCCGTCTCTGCCCCGCTGACTCGCGACCCGCCCTTTCTGCAGGTGGGTGGCCTATGAGCAGGTGGGCTTCTCGGGCGAGCAGTACGTGCTGGAGAAAGGCGTGTACCGTAACTGCGATGACTGGGGCCTGGGCAACAGCGCCCTCGCCTCTCTGCAGCCGGTACTGCAGGTGTGTGCCGATAGTCCCGGGCAGGGGGCGGGGCCCACCGAGGAGCCGGCCCATCGGGGGCGGGGCTCAACGGGGCGGGGCTTTGCGCCTGGGAGGTGCGGAGCATTGGGCACAGCTCAGGGGCGGGGCATCTGGGAGGGGGCGGGGTCAGTGCCCGGGAAGTACGCGGGGCGGGTACTGTATTGCCAGGTTGGTGGGATTGAAGCTAAAAGGAACGAACAGGGGTTAGGGCTGGCAGCCTCCTTGAGTCTCGAAACTGCTCCCTCCCTTCAGGTCGGGGAGCACGATCTGCACTTCGTCTCCAAGGTAAGGAGGCGGTTCCCTCATTTCAAAGCGCTCACCCCTTTCGCCAGTCTCCCTGTCCCGCTCCTTTGATCTCCTGCACCGTCATCTCCCTCTCTGCCTTCAGATCCAACTTTTCTCCGGCCCCGACTTCCTGGGCGACCACATTTGCTTCGAGGATGACCAAGCCTCTCTGCCCTGCTCCTTCCAGCCCCAGTCCTGCCGGGTCCATGGCGGCAGGTGAGGACGGAGGGGGCAGAGCGCTGGCGGAGCCTGGGGCGAGGGGCACTTTTTTCAGATGATTCACGAAATTGTGCGGGTTGATTTGAACTTGTAATTTCCCCTCCTTAGTCTCCTGAGTAGGTGGGATTATAGGCATGTGTCTCTATGCCCAGCATCTTTTGACTTCCCTTTTTCTTTTCACTTTTTCTGTCTCTTTTGGTCTTTTTTTTTTTTTTTTCTCCTCTTTTTTCAGTCCTGGGGTCTTGAACCCAGAGATACCCTACTATTGAGCTGTATCCTCAGCCTTTTAAGAAAAAAATTTTTGGAGACAGAGCTTCACTAAGTCTTTCAGGCAGAACTCCAGCTTGTGATCCTCCTGCCTCAGCTTCCCGAGTACTGAGATTCCAGGCTTGCACCACTGTCGCTGGCTGTATTTTACACATTTCTTGCCCCAAACCCGGAATCCACCATTTCTAGAGGAACTTGGGTTCTTTTTAGTAGGAAATGGTACATAGAGACCAGAATCTGCATTCTGGGTGTTTCAAAATTATAATACCAATATTGCTAATAATAGCAAGAACCACTGAAAGCTATTTGAGGTTTCTTCGTGGTTCTTTTTGTCCACAGAACATTCTCTTACGTGCCATTTGATATGTATTATTCAGAATAGTATGTTTTAACGAAGAAGAAAACCAAAAAAAGAAAAAAAATATGTTTTAAAGACATTTGAAATAAGCCTTATTTTGTGTGGTTATGTCATCAGCCTGGTATACAGTTAGATTCATTAATGTAATTTTAGGAATACTTTCCATTTTTATTTAGTTTTTTTTTTTTTCCAGTGCTGGAGATTAAACCCAGGGCATCACACCACCTGGCCCAGTGTACCACAAGCTACACCCCTAGTCCTAATTCTTTTTTTTTTTTTTCTTTTTTTTGGGAGACAGGGTCTCATTATGTAGTTCAAGCTGGCCCTGAACTCACTATGTAGCCCAAGCTGGTTTTGAACTTATGGCGATCCTCCTGCTTCAGCCCCCTGAGTGCTGGGATTACAGATGTGCACAACCATGCCTGGCCTAATTTCATTTTAAAATTTTTTTATTCTTATTTTTTAATTTTTTTAGTCCATTTAAAAAATTATATATTTTTAAAACAGCGTCTTGCTGGGCTCAAGCTTGAACTCATAATTCTCTTAGCTCAGCCTCCTGAGTTAATGTGCCAGGAACATGGTTTTCAAAAGTGTCTCAAAATTTACATGGCTCCTGTCCTAGCTCAGGCTGCTATAATGAAATATGTCATAGATTGTGTGGCTTAAACAAAATAAATTTGTTTTCTCAAAGGCCGATTGATTTCCCCAGTGACAGCTCTTCATGGCTCGCAGGCCACCTTTGCGTTGTGTTCTCACACAGCGGAGAGAGCAGTTCTTAGGAGGACACTCACCCTGTCACAGTGTCCCACCCCAGTGACCTCCTGGAAACTCGGATTACCTCAAGTCTCCACCTCTCAATGCATTATTTCTGGCTTGAGATTTCAGCGTGTGATGGGGGCGGGGCACAGACACTCAGTCGATAACAATTCCAAAGTTGCAGCTTCCCTTTCTGCCCCTGCTGCCTTTTCCTTTTCTCTCCCTATGGGGAAGCATAGTTTTTTTTTTGTTGTTGTTTGTTTTTTTTAAGTGTTTTTCTTACTCGTCCGTTGTCCCTTTTTGAAGATATAAGTAAATATAAATTCACATGTAAGTTTGCATAAGACTGTAGAAACCAAATATGTTTTGTTTCTCTTCTCCCCTATTTTGTTACACTAAAGGGAACATACTACAATCTGATGCATATACTAAAAAACACTGAATTGCGGAGTTAATTCAGCCAATCGCCTCTTGATGCGCATCTGGGCCAGCTACGCAGTTTGCTGCTGTGAACGGTGCTGTAATGCATGGCCTTGTGTGTGGATTTCATGTTTCTCAAGGGTGTCCTTGTGACAGATTCCTGACGTGGGATTGCTGAGTGATCGCCCATGGAACATTGCTTGAAATCGCTGCATTCCCCTCCAAAGCAGCAGAAGGATTTCTTTAGTCCTATCTCAGATCTGACCTCAGGCCCTGCTGCTGCAGTCCCAGGTCATCTTTGACCTTCCCCGCACTGGGGGAGCGCACCTCAGCAGTGCTGCCCCGACTCTGTGATCTCAGGGTGGTCCAGCTGACCTGGGACCTCCCCTACTCTCCCTTTCCCAGCTGGATACTGTATGACGGGAAGAACTTCGAAGGGGACCAGCACATCCTCTCTGAGGGCGAGTTCCCAAGTCTCACGGCCATGGGCTGCCTGGCCTCCGCCGTCCTGGGCTCTCTACGGAAGGTGCCGCTGGTGAGTGTCCCTGTCTGGTTCAGGGCTGCTCAGGAGGCAGCAGGAGAGTCCTGTGGGGGATTCCGGGCAGCTCACTACCTCATAGGCTCAGTTGAATAGTCTTTTTCAGAGCTACCTCTCAACTCTGGGGTTTCCAAGCTAGCTCAGCTTACTATGTGTTTCTTGAGCATCTGTTGAGGTAGGTCCTGGGGACACTGAAAGAAACTAGGGCCAGCTCTGCTTTCGAGGAGCCCACAGTCACACAGTCCTAAAAAAGAAGGCAAGTGGTGTGTCCAGAGGTGGAAGTGGTACAAGGACAAGAGGGACTGACCACTCGGGAAGGGGAGAGTCAGTGCTACTTGGGAGGGGTGTTGGGATCCACCGGGGAGGTGGCTCTGCGGCAGGATGGATGGGAGGGGCAGAGGGGAGGGGATGGCTGCTTCAGTGACTCAGAGGAGCTGGGATGTCCTGGACCAGGGAAGGGACGGGCACAAGTGATGCAGGCCCTGGTAAGGCACTGGCACCCGTAGGATGGGGGGACTGACTCCTGAGTGGGCACCCAGTTATAAGAGCTGATGTTTGCCAAGCACACAGCGTGCGTGAGCTTCCATTTTACTAATGGGAGCGTGCATGAACTTCCATTTAATCCTCACCACAACCATTATTAGCTCCATTTTCCAGCTAAGAACAGGCATCCTGGCTTGCTGGCTCTGAAGATAGAAGGCCCAGGGTCTGAAGCCTGGTTTTTTAGGGGCTGGAGCAAGCTGTTTCACCTTCTCCAGCCTCAGTTTCCCTTCTGTCGAATGGGGCTCGTGATAGCACATACCTCATAGGGTTGATGAGGAGTTATTGTTGAGATGAGATAAAGCACTCAGCGTAGGATCCGACATGCAGTGGACTCTGAGTAAGTGCATACAGCTATTATTACCAGTACCGAGATCATTACAGTTGTTGAGAGGATGGAAAGGAGAGTTTGGAGAATGAGTCCCTGGTTATGGCCTGGCCCTTGTTCTTTTTTGGGGGCAGTTGGAGTGCTGGGTATCAAACTCAGGGCTTGGCGCTTGCTAGGCAAGCGCTCTACCGTGGAGCTAAATCCCCAGCCCCTGGCCCTAGTTCTTAAAAGTGCCGTTTATGCTGAGCATGGTGATGCCTCACCATTATAATTCCAGTGCACAGGAGGCAGAGGCAGGAGGATTGCTGTGAGTTTGAGGCCACTTTGGGCTACATAGTGAGGTCAAGGCCAAGGCCACCCTGAACTACACAGTGAGACTGTCTCAAAAAAAAAAAAATAGTCATTTACCAGAGAGGACATTGAGAGAGAAGCAGAGGGGCCCATCTGGTACATAGTACATATGAGAATCTGGGGCCACCCTGCTGGCAGTGTCGTGGAGTCAGTGAGTGGGCTCAGGAGCGCTGAAGGCCTGTAGGACAGATCAGGGAGTCCAGAAGTTGTGGCCTCACCCCTTTTCCGCCGGCCCCAGCACTTTTCAGAGCCTACCATTTTCCTGTATGGACTGGAGTGCTTCGAGGGGAAGGAGATCGAGCTCAGTAGGGAGGTGCGGAGCCTGCAAGCCGAGGGTTTCAACAACCACGTGCTGTCCGTGCGGATCAAGGGGGGCGTGTAAGTGGTGGGGAGGGCTGGGTGTGGGGGCTGCTGGCGAGAGTGGGTGACCAGAGGGATGGGCACCACAGGGTCTCTTCTCCTCCTCACGCCTGGCCCTCACCTGCAAGCCAGGAAGGAGGGAGAGCAGTAGACTGAGAGACATCTTGGGCTCTCAGGGCCTGGACCCAGCCCCATGGACCCCTCAGGCCCTCCCTTGCCCTGCAGACCCCAAAACTACTTCCCAGCCTCCTCCTCCCTGCTCGGGACCCTGACTCTAAGCAGAAGAGTCCCGGCCTGAGAGAAGAGGAGGGCAGATCATTCTGACCTCGCCTCTTCCTCCGTCTGTCTGTCTGTCTGTCTGTGTTCTTCTCTGTGTCTGTGGCACTTGCTGGGCCCAGCTGGGTGCTGTGTGAGCACAGCGACTTCCGGGGCCATCAGTGGCTGGTGGGCAGCTGCGAGATCACCAGCTGGCTGACTTACAGCGGCACCCAGAGGGTGGGTTCCCTCTACCCCATCAAGCAGGTGGGTAGCTCATCCGGGCAGCGTACCTGGGTGGGTCTGTTCAATGTGTGCCTGTCTGTGTGCTTCCCAGACTTGGCATTTGTGTACTTTGGTCACAGTTTTGGCTCTATCATCATTATTCTTGCACAATCATCTAGTTAATAGTTTTCTCTATGTCAATTTTTTTTTTTTTTTGGTTGAACTGGGGCTTGCACCCAGGGCCTTCACACTGAGCTGTATCCCCAACCCTTTTTATTTTTCTTTCATCCAGGCTGTGCTTAAACTTGCAATTCTCCTGCCTCAGCACCCCAGGAGATTATAGGCATGTGGATTCGTGTTCAATTTAACTCACACTTTTTTTTACTTTATCCTTGTCCTAAGGGATGATATCCATAAAATCATGAGTTTGGTGTGTATATGTGATTTTTTTCTTAACAGGCATAATAAATACATCACTCTTCAAAAGTAAAGGAATGGAGATGTAGCTCAGTGGTAGGGCACTTGCCTAGCATGCATGAGGCCCTGGTTCAATTCCCTGCATCCCCAAAATGTCTCTATTTTCAAAAATAAGTTTATTCACACAGGACTCAAAATCATCTCACATACCACTGCCCTCATCTTGAAGAACAGTGTCTGCTCATGAATGTTCGTGTGTCCCTGCCTGCTTGTCCATAGATGGGTCTCATTTCTGCACACAAGCATTTCTGTGGTGGCATAGCCACGGGCTCTGTGTGTGTGTGTGTGTGTGTGTGTGTGTGTGTGTGTGTGTATGCATGTGTGCACGTGTGTCTGTCCGAGGGTCTTTTGGTGTCTGTGACATCATTTGTTGCCGTTGTCTGCGTGCCCTTGAAGTGACCTCTGTGTATTTGCATGCATGTATGCGTGTGCATCTGTGGGAAGGTGCTGTCTTCGTGATTTCTCGCGCCTGTGTCCGTGACCCTGCCGAGTGTGTGTGTCTTTGTACAAAGTGTTTGTGTAGTCCCTGTGTTCACAGACTCTTAGGACATCATTGCTGGAAGAAATCCTGGAGATTATCTCCAACCCTCACATTTTACAGATGGGGAAATAAAGGCCCAGAGAAGTGGACAAGGATTTGTTCTGCAGTCTTGGGCAAGTACTGGACCTCCATGGACCTCCATTTCCTCATCTTTAAAATGGGGATGGCGTGGGTTTATTCGAGGACTGAGATCTCTAATGTCTATAGAATCCTTAGAATGGAGTTTGAGAGGGAAACACTCAACAGAGGTTGGCTGCTGTCATCATTGTCATTACTGTCCCTGCCATCCGAGACCTCCCGCTGATTCGTGGCAGAGCCAGGTCCCATGTCTGACAGTCCAGTGTCCACCCCATTGTGGCCTCTCGTCGGTAGGCGTGTGTGTGCATTTCTCCCTGTGAGCACGTGTATGTCTGTATTCCTGCACACATCTGTTCTTGTAGCAGCCTTGATTACCTGGCTCATGGTAGGCTGGGTAGACCTGAGGTCAGTTAGGATGGATGAGTTTCATTGTAACTGTGAGTCTGCATCTTCTGGGAATTTCTGGGCCACCTTGTGGACCATCGTTATATCTGTCCGTGTGTCCTGCTGTACACTTCCCTGGGTATCTCCATGGCCATGGAGCTGTGGGAATATGCGTGTGCATGTGTGTACATGCGAAAACAAGGGGTGACTTAGAAGCAGAATCGAGGAAAGTTTGACTCTTGGAAGCTCAATCCTGGGGGGTCCAGAGTTGAGGGTGGTGAGGGCGTCCTTGCCTGGGGACCCTAACTCTCAGCTTCTCCCTGTCGCCAGCGCCGAGCTTATTTCCGCCTCTGGAATGCGGCCCTGGGAGGATACCTGGCAGTGCCGGACCACGTGGAGGACATGAAGGCAGGCCGTGTGGTGGTCTCAGAGCCTCGAGCTGGGGGCAGCTACATCTGGTACTATGAGGATGGGCTGCTAAAGAACCAGGTACTGAGCAAGGGCCCGGCCCGGGCAGGGACTCCTGGGCTCCAGGCAATCCAAGCCCACCTTGGGTAGTCCCAGCCAGTCAAGGACAGGACCCATAGGGCCCTGGGGGGTGGAGAATGCAGGTGTGGACCCCTGGGCAAGTCTCTTCTGATAGCCTCAGTGGGCAAAACTGGTGTTGACCCGGATGCTTCTTCAAAGAGTCCCCTGGTTCTGATGTCCTAGATCTATTGAATCTATTAATGATACTCCACAATTTCATGAGCACCTATTCTGTCCAGGCCATGTTCTAGGTGCTGGGACTACAGCAGGCAAAAGACAGAAATGATTTCTGCCCTGCTAAAGCTCATGTCCTACCAGGGAAGAGAGAGACAGAAGCAATTTAAATGAGGAAAATGTCTGATTATCTTAGATGCCGAAAGTGCAACAGAAGAAAGATAAATCAAGAAAGGAGGACGGGGAGTTTTAGGAGCCCTGCCTGAGAAGGTGACATGTGAGGGAATCAGTGCACAGGTGTCAGAGGGAAGAGCATTCCAGGCAGAGGGAACAGCAAGTGCAAAGACCCTGAGGCGTGAACATGCCTGACACTTTCTAGACCTGGCAAGGCCCCCTAAGGGGCTGGAGTGAAGTGAGGGAGGGAGAAAGTAGCGAGGAAGTAGCATGAGCTGAGAAAGGTGATGGGAGGTGGAGGGCTTTGCAGGCCTTTGGGAGTCTTGTCCTTTACTTGGCATGAGAGGGACTGCTGACCGAGTGCCAGTTGCTGATTAAGCCGTCACACCAATGTCACACAGAATACTGTGGGCCGGTCCTGTTGGACTCTCTGCTTCACAGGTGAGGAAATCAGAACACGGAGAGGTTAAGTTACTTACTGGAAGTCACCCAGCCAATAAATTTGTGGAGGTTTTTCCAATGCCTTTCTGGGAATCCATCATAGAAGACTTCCTGGAAGAGCTAATAGTGTTCCAGCCCTTTTGTGGTTTCTCACATTAAAATTAAAAAAAAAAATAGTATTCAGGGATCCCTAGTCCCAAGAAACTGAACTCGGGAGGATTACGAGACTTGCCTAGGGTCATGGTCTGTAAAAGCCGGGACTCATACCCAGATTATTCAGGGGTACAGTTGAATCCCTGTGGGTAGGAGAGTGCTAATGACCTCTGGGGCCTCAGGTGGCCCCCACCATGAGCTTGCAGGTGATCGGACCTCCCAGCCCAGGCTCCAAGGTGGTGCTCTGGGCCGAGAGCCGCCTGCCGCGCCAGACGTGGAGCATCAATGAATTGGGCCACATTTGCAGCCAGATGTATGAAGGCCAGATCTTGGATGTGAAGGGTAATATGGGCAGTGTGCATGGGAGAGGGCACCCAAAGGGGCCGAAGGCAGAGTCCCCAGCTCTCTCTGACCATGTCTCTACCCGCCCCCTCCCCCAGGTGGCCGAGGCTATGACCGGGACCATGTGGTGCTGTGGGAGCTGGCCAAGGACAGGGCGTCCCAGATCTGGGCGGTCCGCCTGCTTTGACACTCCCTCTTCCCCCAGTCCCGGAGGCTCTCGCTGGGACGCGATGTTTTTACAGGTTTTCGTTGTGACATAAGCTATTTTCTAATGTGCTGCTGGGTATCTTCACCTCTGTGCACCTTGATATTTGGGGTTCGGGATGAGAATTGTCCGCTGGCCTTCTCCCCACTACACTCAGCCTGGCTTCTTCCTTCTGTTTGTTTTTAATTGGGGCTTAGAGGTGTGGTCTCCCTGAGCCACCAGAGGGAGCCCGACAACCGGAAGAACTGGGGCGAGTCACCCACAGGCTGTGTTCCGAGCCACAGGTGGCCTGGGCTGTGGGTAATACCAAGGCTCATGGTCCTCATCCTAAGGGAACACGTGATTTGAGTGGAAGATTCCAACAGCTAGGGTGACACAGTCAATGACAGGAAGGACACAGTGGATGGATGCGCAGGGCAGGACCCTGCTGCATGGGGACCTTCTGCTGGCACAGGATGGGAATGAGCAAACCAGGCTATACGGTGGCTGAGAAAAATGTCCCACAGAGCCAGACAAGTCTGGCTAGGACACTTGCCTGGTGGCGTGCACCTGTAATCCCAGCACTCAGGAGTCTGAGGCAGAAGGGTTGCTGAGAGTTGAAGCCCATCCTGGGCTACATAGTGAGACCCTATCTCAGAAAAACAACCAAACAAACAGACAAATCCAGTGGTGACCGCTTCACTGGTGGGTGTGCAGTGGGCTGGGCAGGTGAGATGACACACCCTGAAGGCCGCCTCTCTACTTTTCCCAACCCTGGTCTCAAAGCCTGAAGATGTGGCCTCAACCCAAGAAGCCAGGTCAGGGGCCTGGGTCCTAAACCCACTTAGAGGGCGGGTGTGGGGGAGTGCAGCACCCTCTGTCCCGCTGCAGCCACGCCTTGGCCCTTACCCGCATGGCCCTGGCAAGACAGAGACAAGAGGGCTGTTATGGGGCCCCATCCCTCTTTGCAGCTCCACACACTGGCATCCGAACCCAGAGCGGCTGTGTGTCCTTCCTGCCTTCGCTGCCTGTGGGTCGGTGGGGAGTAGACCTCTGCCTCCTCTTCCTCCTCCAGCCCTGTGTTGGTCTCAGATGTAAGGACGGGTGATGTGAGCAGGTTTTCTGCAAACCCTCAGAGGTGGCAGGTTGGGGGGTTCCTTGGACTGGGAATCGCCCCAAGTGTATCATTCAGACCATAGCCAGGTACTGAGGCAGGGGACTCTCGGAGCCTGGGGTCTTCCAGAAACCGGGGGGTTGTGGCGGTGGTAGTCTCGGATCATCACCCCCACGTGGAGACAGGTGAAACATCCCAACCAAAGGGGATGGCGAGGGTGGCGGCTTTTGGATCTTGTCGCTTGGAGGTGATTCTAAGGCGAGCATGCTCTGCAGTGGACTTGAGGGTGACGAAGCTGGGATGGCACCCTGGGGCCACCTCAGATGGGAGTGTGGGAAGTGTGGCTCCTGGGCTGGTGATGTCCAGTGACCACACGGGGGGCTTCGACAAACAAGAGCTTTATTAACCCCAGCTGGGTGGCACCGCACCTCCACCTCAGCACCTCCCCACTTCGGCCGTCACCCCCATGACACTGCCTGTTCCCACCACCTGGGATCCCTGGCATCACCCCCTCCCAAGGGTGGGGATGGGGTGTTCTCTGGCTAGTGATGCTTGCAGCCGTTCCCGGGGGTGTAGAGCCAGAGGTGACACTGCTGTCTCAGCTGAGGTAGAAGAGGTGGATGAGGGTGTTGATCAAGAAGAAAAGGAAACTGCCTCCACCCATGTCGCTGAGAACTGGGGCCCCGGCATTGTTCGTTTGGTTTCCCGGGGCTCCAGTTTGTATCTGCAAGAGGAGAAATGGGGGATGCTCAGGGGCCCTTTGACTCTCGTTTGTGTTAAGGCTGCAGCCACCTTATTCCTCCAACTTTAGGCTCCATAACACCTGTCCTATCTGGATGTTTGGTTGCTTCCTGCCTTGACACAGGCAGGGACAGATACATCCCTTATTCTGCTCCTACCCCCCACCATGGAAACTTCCTTTTACCTCTCTCAAGCCACCAGCTCCTCCAGCATAGACGGAGGAGCTCCAGCCCTTGGCTTTACTGCAGGGGGCCTTAGCCTCCCTGAGCCTCAGTTTCCTGTCTTGCCAATGAGGGAAGAGTCCATCACAGTGGTGAAGGTCACATGAGACGGGGCAGAGGAGAACACCGTGGGCCAAGTGTCAGTGGGTGGATGTGGCCAGATGGTGATCAGTCTGTCCTTGATGCTTGAGCAAGCTGTTCCTGATAAGAACTTCACGACTGGTGTCTGCAAGCCCCTCTAGGCACATGGGATGCCACCAAAGTGCCTCTTGGGGTGGCAGCTGACTTTGAAACTGAGAGACTTATGTCTCCTTTCATTCCTGCATACTTGGGTTTCTCTCCAGCAGAGGTTGTTCGTGGGGTCCACCAACACCTCTAGAAGCAGAGCAGACTCTGCTTGGACTTGCCTCGCCGCACCCCAACAGGACCATTTCCACAGGCTCGCCGTGGCCTGATGGTATCCACACACACTCGTGTACCTCTTAGTTCCCTAATATTGCAAGCCCTTGAGTGCGCCACCCGTAGTGCGCAGCACCCGTGTGTGCCTCCGTGTGTCTGGCACCCTGTGAAACTGGAGCACAGGGGTCAGCCCTCAGGCAGCCTGATGGTAGCCAGGAGGGCTGGACACGCAGGCTGGTAAGACCCCACGTCTTGTTCCCCTGCTGGAACCTGCCTCCCTCTGCCCCATGGAGGCAGGCTGGCTGCGCAGCTCCTTAGAGTGGCCCTTACCTGAGGAACCATCAGCAGGAGGCTGATGGTGAGGAGCAAGAAGAGCAAGCTGTTCATCCTGGAAGATCTTGCTGGGCTCTGTTGCTAGCAGCTTTGGGAGATGGGCTCGGGAGTGTGTGCGCACGGGCCTCTCGCAGCTCAGCTGCTTTTGAACCAGGAGGAAGGGGAGGCGGGACCGGTAGAGGCAGGAAGGCGGGCTGTGGGGGTGGGGCGGGAGGTGCTGCTTTCTACAGACCCGGGGTGGATGAACAAGGCTGCAGGTGGATGAACAAGGCTGCAGGTTTCTGGGCCACTCCCTGGGCAGGGAGTGAGCCAGATCCCGGGGGCGAGTGGTGTGCAAACCAAGGGGGCAGTAGGTGGGACCCTGAGCTTGGAGCTCTAAGCACATGTGCCTCATTCTCACTTTTTTTTTTCTTTTTTCTTTTTTTTTTTCATTCTCACTTTCTGAAGCAGTTCTGGAGGCCCCCGTTCAGGAGGGTCTTTAGTTGCCCTGTTGTGACTGTCTTGATGCCCAGAATCGATCCAAAATGGTTACTTTTCATGGCTGTTTTGACTCGGGAAGAGCTAGCAGTCACACGGTGTGAAGCCCAGTGAATAAGGTGGATGAGGACACACTGTAATGTTACGTGCCCCCCTTTCTATCGGACAGCACTTGGCAGCAGCCTTCATCGTGGTTTTGATCACACCTAGTAAAGACAGGAAGGAAGACTTCCAGAACTGTCTCAGGAGGTGGTGAGAGTGATGGGATAAGTGTGTGCTAAGTGAGGGGAAGTGGTTTTGTTTTCGTTTTGTTGCTTTGTTGTGAGATAGGGTCTCGTTATGTAGTTCAGGCTGGTCTGGAATTTACTATGTAACCTAAATTGACCTCCAATTTGTGGCCGTCCTCCTGCCTCAGCCTCCCAAGTGCTGGCATTACAGGCATGCAATCCACCTGGCAGGGGAAGTATTTTGAGAGAGATTAATGGCAGTGTGTCTTTTACCATAAAATTTTTTTTAAACTTAAAATTCACTGTATATTTTCATCACACTGCGTGCTTTCTTTCACGTTATTCCCAGTGAACTGAGGCTTAGACATTAAGTGATTTGTGACCCCTGAGGTCACAGTGTGGAGCCAGTCTCCTTTGAGTCTGAGCCCAGATCTGTCCGAAGCCACAGCCATGCACGTAACCTCTGGGGCTGCCCCAGAACTCAGCGGTCAAGTCTTGATTCTCTGTTCTTCCTCACTCCAAGGACCCCAGTTTCTGCCTCATGGGCCTTCTCCCTGGCTTTCTCCTGTGGCGTCTTATTTACATGCCAGGAGCCCAGGGGACTCCCCTGCGCTTCCTTTCTGTGTCACAGCCCAGGTAAAACCTGAGTGGGGGCCTTGCCAGCTCGAGAGAAGAGGAAGTGAGAGTGAAGACTTGGGGGGAGAAAGGCAGGAAGTGGAGGGGAGAGATGGGTAGTAAGGGAAGTGAGAGGAGCCCCCAAGTCTCATTGCCCCCACCCTTAACCGCTCCCTCAAGTCCTCCCTGTTTTTGTTTTAGTGGGGAGGGGAGGTGGGGGTGGCTGAGCGCCAGGGAAGCAGCAGCAACAGGATGGAAGGACACTGGCCCAGGAGGCAGGTGGTCCACACTGGAGTCCAGCCTGGGCTTGGCTTTGCTGAAAATTGGTTCCGTCACACTGGGTAGTTGTCTTGCTTGCAAAGCAGCGGCGAGGTGGGCTGAGCCCTGGGGCCAGCCATGAAGTACATATTTCCTCTAGGCTCTGCATGCATGGGAGGATACGTCGCTGCCAGATTAAATTATTTATCTATCTCTCCGTCTATCTATCTGTCGGTCTGTCTATCTGTCTGTCTGTCTGTCTTCGTGGTTCCAGGGACTGAATCCAGGACTGAATGAATGCTAAGTACATGCTGCACCGCTGAGCTGTACCCCTCAGCCCCACCCCTGCTGATTTAAATTTACAAATCTTTCTTACAAATTCCGTTTCTTTTTCTTGTCTACTTGATGTGAGGTGGGGCTCCTTCGGGGAGGGGGCGATGGAGGTGGTGGAAGGGCTTTGTTTATTTTGTTTTTTGAAATACAGGGTCTCCCTATGTAGTCCAGGCTAATTTTGAACTTATGATCCTCCTTCCTCAGCCTCCTGAGCGCTGGGATAACAGGCATGTGCTGCCACACCCAAGCTGATAGGAGGATTTTAAGGAGCATCAGGCCTGGGGCCGTAGAAGGATGTCTGGAAAATGTCTATACCTGTGGAAGAAAGTAGAGATTTTAAACCCGGGCTCCTTCCATTGACTATGTCTGTATAAATAGAACTCTAGGCAATAAGCTTAGAGAGCTGTAAGAAAGCCCCATTTCACAGCTGAGAAAACTGAATGCAATTTAATGGCAGAGCTTGGGCCAGAGGCAAGATCTCTCAATGCCTGTGCTCCATTGTACACACTCTCCAACCCCTTCTTTGTGTGTGTGTGTGTGGTGCTGGCGATCAAACCAGGGCCTTGTATGTCCTGTCTCTGAGTTACACCCTCCCTCCTCCAAGCCTCACTTCTGCACCTTAGCTAACAAGGCGGGAAATCTCAGTCCACACTCCCTAAGACTGTCCTTGGGGTCCAAGGCCAAACACCTCAGTGTGACAGCCAGAGCCCCTGCTTCCTCCCCAGCCTCTCACCCTGTTCTGTGTCGTCCTGTTCCACCCACCACATCCCGCCTCAGCCACACCCACCTCACAATGCTCGAGCTGTCCCAGGCACACTCACACAGTGTGTTTCCTCTGCAAGGAAAGTCCTTCATTATGGTACCTGGCA
Organism: Hystrix cristata; assembly: GCA_004026905.1. Lineage (NCBI taxonomy): Eukaryota > Metazoa > Chordata > Mammalia > Rodentia > Hystricidae > Hystrix > Hystrix cristata. Next base: position 56,675 of record PVJO010000777.1, on the reverse strand, counting down.
AGAGTTTTTTGTTTTGGAGAGTGGGAATTAAACTCATGGTCTCTGAACTAAGCTATATCCTCTTTCCTTTTTTAAATTTTATTTTGAGTCACTCTCACTACATAGGCTAGGTTGACCTCTAACTTGTGATCTTCCTGTCTCAGCTTCCCAAGTAATTGGGATTATACGTCTGCATTACCACACCCATCATGGCAAACTCTTCTTTATTCTTCAAGAGGTAGCTCAGAGCTGGGCATGGTAGTGCATTTTTATAATTCCAGCACTCTAGGAGGCTGAGGCAGGAGGATGGCAAGTCCAAAGCCCAACCTGGGCAACTTAGCAAAGGAGAAAGACCCTATCTCAGAAAGGAAGGAAGGAAGGGAAAGAAAGGAGGAAAGAAAGAAAGAAAAGGGCTGGGGATGTAGCTCAGTGCCCTGGGTTCAGTCCCCACCACCACAAAAAATAAATGTAAAATAAAAGTTACTGAGAAGGCCCTTTCCCAGGGAAGTTCTCTGCTTCCCCTAGGAAACTCCCTCCAAAACAGAGAGCTATTCCTCTGGGTTCCAAGGGCTCCTCGCATTGACCATTGCTCTAAAGATCGTTTCTGCTAAGGATGTGGTCTGGTATAGGACTTCGCACCCCTGTAACTCCACACAGTATAGAACATGGCACAGACCGGGTGTCAAGGTCGCCGGAAGGACTGCGGGTGAGGGATCCACTCCCACTGCCAAACGCTTTGCACCCGAAAGGATTCATTCGGCAGGTGGATGTTGGAAATGGGCTCCATATGGAGGAGTTACAAGTGTAGAAAAGAACTGAAGAGCTAAGAGAGAGGAGCCCTTCACTGGGGCTGCTTTTCTCCTGAAAGCATCTATTTCCTGGAGGAAGAGTTAAAACGAAGCAAAAATTTCTAGATGTTTATAAGGCAAAGGGAAAAAAACAGTAGTTCAAGATGCCTAAAGAAAGGCAGGACCCTAACAAACTCCTTTCACTAAGCTTTGAGTGGTACCATGAGGAGTAGGCGCCAACAGGAAACAACAGCTTGGTCCTCACAGACATGGAAGACGTTACAAAAAACAGAACTAGAGAAACAACAGAGTATTAGATTTCTGCTGCTGAGACTAAACGTCTGACAGTGCAATGTAAAGGAAGAGAGGTTTATCTGGCTCACAGGTTTGTTGGCCACCGTAGGCCGGCTCCCGGGCAGAAACAACATGGCGGAAGCGCATGATGGCGGAAAACTGCTCGTGGTGGCCAGGAAGCTGAGCACAGAGGAAGAGCCAGAGGGGAGGAGACCAAGGACCAGATATAGTCCCCAAGATCACAGCCCATGACTCACCTAAACATATCCAGAAATGCAGTTTACTAATCCCCTAGGCATCCCTCAGCTAACCAAGTTGATCAAGATTAACCATCACAAACAGACAGTAGAAGCACACAGCCCTGGTGTAGTGGTGCACACCAGTAATCCCAGCACTTGGGAGGCTGAGGCAGAAGGATTGCAGTTTGGCAAGACACTCAAAAAATAATAAAGAGCAGGGGATATAGCTCCGTGCAGAGCCCCAAGTTTCAATCCCCAGTATGAAAGAGACAGTATGAAACTAGATAATGGAATTATCAATGAAACTTTCAAATAACTATGCTTAATATATTCAAAGACATATAAAACAAAAGAGAGAAGTGGAAATTGTAAAGAACCACCAAATGAAAATGGTGGTTGGAACTGGGAAGTACAGTAGAAACGAACTTCCTGGATAGGTTAAACCTCAGATCAGGAGAATTATTGAAGTGAAAGATCATAAGAAAATATACTGTATAGCATAATACATTTATTACAAGCCTGGTCCTGGTTTTGGTTTAGGCTCTGGGGATACAGCAGTGGACAAAAAGGTCTAGTCCTGCCCTTGTAGAGCCAACATTCAAATGGAGGAAGATAGATAAAAAATGGGGGGTTCAGGTTGCCATAGAGGCTATGAGGAGGTGGAGAGGTAATGTGAGGAGAGAAAGGGAAGGAGGACATATTCCAGACAAATAGTCAGGACAGCTGCAGGAGGACGCGTCAGCGTGGAGACCTGCGGAAGGAGGGCTCTAGCGCGCAAAGCGCCTCTGGCCGCAGCCGCATTCCAGTGTCACGGTGTTCGCTGAGGTCTGTCCCCAGGACGTACTGTGGTCATACGGAGGACAGGTAGAAAGTGTTTACTTGTGCAATGGAATGGAGCACAACAGGGGTGAGAAGGAGAATGGTGTTGCGGCACTTACAACAGTGTGATCAGCCCTGAATTTGTCATGCTCATGGAGAAAGGGCTTGATCCAGTAGCACCATAGAGCACTCAAAGTAAATCTTTCCTTCTTTCCCAGTGCTGGGGGTTGAGCCCAGAGGCTCTTGCATGCCAGGCAAGTGCTCTACCACTGAGCTACACCCCCAGTCCTTTTTATTTTGACACTAGGGCTTGGCCTTGAACTTGTGCTCCTCCTCCCCAGCCTTCTTGCGTAGCTGGGACTGCAGGTGCACCTCACCATTCCCGGATTCAAGGTAAAGGCCTGCCCGTCCGTTCCTTTGTGCATTCACTCTTTGCCATGTGTCCAGCAGGAAGAATGAGTGGGGGCCTCTTCCCTGGAGGAGCTGGTCCAGGAGGGTACCCACCCCTGCTGTAACAGCCACCAAACTGAACGAGAAATGCCAGGATGGCAGCAGGGCTGTGAAATGTAATGTGTGAAGGAGTTGGGGGGCCCAGAGATGGTTTCGTGGGGAAGCAGATGTTCGAACTGTTCTGGAAGGATCAAGTGGGATTTTTCCAGAGTGGGAAAGGTCAGGGAGGACGTTCTTCTTGGAAGCAGAAGCCAACACTTGGGAAAGAGCCTGCTGGCTTTGGGAACATGAAGAGCAGAGGGCAGCCCGTGTGAGGGCTGCAATATCCTGCTAAGCTGGGGGCGGTGAGGATGCATCTGAAGGGGCAGTGATGTGGGGAAGGTGTGAGAAACGGCTACGTTTTCATTCCAAGGTAATTGAGGCTTGGAGGGTCTTGCAGTCCTTTATTGTTTACCTTTCCTTACTGAGCTGCTAGAATTCGATAGACTTTAACCCAGAGGGCTCACAACTGATTAGGACCCTTCAGGAAATGACCTAAAAGCAAAGTTAGACTGTGTCCACTGTCAGAATAGAAACTTCATCCCCGACACCAAAAAAAGAATAGAAACTTCCAGAACCATGTAACCTACTGTGGGAAGCAGGCCCCCTCCTCCCTAGCAGGACCTTTCTACCACTGTCAGGCGGAGGATAGGATAAAGCAGCAGCCCCTGACCCCTACCCGAGAGTCCAGAGGGAAGCCCGGGGGAGCTTGGAAACCTGACAGCGTGGCCCTCATGGTCTTCCCCGCACTGAGGTCTTAGATGAGCCCGAAGACCTCGAAAGGCTTTTCAGGCCTCTAAGGTGAGGGACAGAGAAACACAGGTTGGAAAAATAACTCTTAGGTGAGCTAGACTCTTACTTTCCTACATTTGAGAAACCTTTTAAAAAAAATAATGTGACAATATTACAGGAAACTTAAAGTGCACAATAATTCTATAAGGTAGGTTCTATTTGTATCTGTGCTTTATAGATAGAGACACTGAGGTTAGCCAGGCATGGTGGCACATACCTGTAATCCCAGCACTCGGGAGGCTGAGGCAGGAGGATTGCCACATAGGGCTGTATAGTGAGCTCAAGGCCAGCCTGAACTACATAGCAAGACCCTGTTTCAAAAAACCAAAAGAAAAAAGAAATTCAGGTTAGAGAAGTGAAGTAGTTGAGTAGCGACAGCCAGCTAGCAAGTGACAGGGCCCGACCAACCTCATGGAGCTGTTAAATTATGATGGTCCACAGTATAATACAGCCTCAATAAATGGTGGCTATAATTATTTTCCAAGTTTCTCTAGTGAGAATGTATACTTTTATTGTGTGTATGTAGTACAGGGCTTTTTCACCAAGCTACATCCCCAGTCCTTTTATGATTTTCTGAGACAGGGTCTTGTGAGTTGCTCAGGCTGGGTTCCACCACACCCAGCTGCATACTTTTCTAATAAGGTTCTGCCTTCCCCCAATGAATATTACCTTTTAAAAACCCAAACTGGCCTTCTAGGTTGGCAGGCTCTGATTTCTCTTCCAGGAAATACCTGTAGATGTTCGCCAAGTGCCTCCCTGCTGCAGGCCCTGGGCATGAGGGAGGCAGAGGTAAACCCTGATGCCTGCATAAATGGTCCTCATGTTTCCCAGTCTTCCTGAGGATCCAGCCTCCCCCTGCACCCCCTGACCAAGGCTCCCCTACAGCTCCAAAAGTGCTTGGTCCCAGCATGACCTCCAACTTCCTTATCTTGGTATACCCAAAGCCTCAGAACATGAAGTATGGTGGTTCATGCCTGTAATCCCAGCTACTCAGGAGGCTGAGGCAGGAGGAGGACCCTGCCTCAAAATAAAAACCAAAAGGGGCTGAAAATGTAGCTCAGCGGTTGAGTGCCTGCCTACACACACAAGGATGTGGGTTCAATCCTCAGTACCACCAAAAAAGAAAAACAAAACAGTTACCGGCTGGTGGGTTCTTCTCTCAACCCAGAAAGAATTGCAAGGTATAGTCAAAAGAGGACTGAGCAAAAGTATTGTAGAGTGAAAGCAGAAAGCAGCATTTATGGTAAAGCAGAAGCAAAAAGTTCCCCAGCAAATGAACCTGGGATGGGGCTTGAAAAGAGTCGCCAAAGAGACTCTTTGATCCAGGGGTTTTCTTTTTTTTGGTGCTGGGGATCAGACTCAGGACCTCGTGCTTGTAAGGCATGCACTCTAACCACTGAGCTAAATCCCCAGCCCCATCCAGGGCTTTTTATACACAAAATGACCACATCTCAGCCAAGCTGAGGTCAACCTATCCTATGGGGTTACAGTCAGGAAAGTCTGATATAGAAGTGGGCCTGTAGCAGCTCTGGGTATGTAGCAGGTGTACTTTTGCAAGCACCACTAACTGTAACTTTAAACAGCCAATCTAATGAGGCCCTTGTTTACTGAGCCTCCAGGTGACCTGGCCTTAGTCATCTATGTGTCCTTCACCAAATCTTTCTGACTCTCTTTGGCTCGGCCTCCTCTGGGTGCCCTGGCTGCCTGTCTGTCTGCCAACCTCCTTTTACCAGAACACTTCTCACACACCTCTGCTGTCATGGGCCAGTGTCACCCTGAGAAATCTCACCCTTCACAGGGCCCTGTCCTCAACAATTACTGTTGAGAGCCTCCTGTTAGGTTAGGAAAATGACACCCAAACCTTAGAAAACAGCGCCTAAGCCCAACTACGCCAGCACGGAAGGCTTGTGGTTCCTGCTCTCCAGGTCTCTTATCTCCCTGCCTTGAAACAAACAACAAAAAGAAAAAGAAAAAAGAGAGAGAGAGAGAGAGAGAGAAGCAAGCTTCCAGGGAGCATCTATGCAGAGTTCTCCCACCTCTAATTGCATTTTCCAAACCCCTCCGTTGGCAATGGGCCCAGACCACCCGTGTGCTTGACTTATTTTTGGTTTCTGTTGTAGCGCAGTAGGAGTTTCTAGAAAGAGCATGGATTCTAGAGCAGATGGTTCTGGGTCTGAATCTACTTTTATTGCTTCGCTTCCCTTCTCTGATCTGCTATTTTCTCATTTGTAAACCTCACAACGTTGGCCTGTGGCACTTGGAAGGCATGAAGTAATTGGCAGCTGTCTTCAGCTTCCAATTGGTTTATAGAGGATGTGGGAGTCCTGCCCCGCCCCCACACAGTGTGTCATGAGAGTTAAAGGAGAGTGTTGTAGTTCAGTGGTAAAGCACTTGCCCAGCATGCTTGAGGTCCTGGGTTCGATCTCCAGCACTCCCACCTCAAAATAAAAGCAGAAGTCAAGTGGAAAATAATTTACTAAAGAATGTAGTCTGAGGCGTTTGCAGGAGTTTGGTGCTGTGGGGGGTGCTTGAGACAGGGTCTCAGTATATAGTTCAGGCTGCCCTTGAATTCGCTGTGTAGCCCAGGCTGGTCTCAAACTCACAGGGATCCTCCTGCCTCAGCCTCACAAGTGTGACAATACAGGCGTGCACCACCAAGCCTGTCAGGGTTTGGTGATTGAACCTGGGCAAAAGGAAGTGGGTGCCTGAGATTAAAAGTCAGACCATTAACTTTATTTCCAACTGCTGTTCCTTAGAAAATCTCCAGTGTATGTGCATGTTTTATGTTGTCTGTACATAAAGGCAGTTCTGAAATAAAGAAATTTTAAAATAAAAAATAATAAAATAAAAAAGTCAGACCATTACAGCTGGAAGTTTTGAGATGATGATTAAGAGGAGGACATTTTTTGAAAAAGGAGTCTATACAGGTGTTTTAAGCCATACTTTGCATTATCTCACTTAATCTTCACAGCAGGCCTGTAGGGTATTATCCCCATTTTACAGAGTAAAAAACTAAAGAGTGTGTCAGAGGACACAGTCAGGACTCCTGACAATGAAGTTTGTACTCTTAACTAAACTGCGTCTTGTTGCTCTGATGACTAGTCCAACATCTTGATTTTACAGATGAAGCTCAGGGAGGGGAAATTATACACCAAGGTGTGTAGGAGGGTCCCATACCCATTCTTCCGCAAGGGAAGTAGAATTTGGTCTTCCCTCAGGGCATTATCTAGCCAAGAAGTTAGCAGAAAGCCCATGGTGTGGTAGCACCCTGTAATCCCAGCACTCTGGAAGGCTGAGGTAGGAGGATCCCATATTCGGGCCCATCCTGGGAAATTCAGCATTTTCCCAAGACCCCCACCTCAGGAATTTTGGGGGGGTGCTGGGAATCGAACTCAGGGCCTTATGGACCCCCACCTCAAAATTTAAAAAAAAAATTCTTTTTTTAAAGGGTGGGAGTCAGGTGTCGGGGCGCACACCTGTAAATCCCAGCACACCGAGGCTGAGGCAGAAGGATCGCCGTTTTCAAAGCCAGCCTGGGCTACATAGTGAATTCAAAGCAGTCTGAACTACATAGTGAGAGCCTGTCTCAGACAGATTAAGATAGATAGACAAAATTAAAAGGCTGGGAATGTGCGAAGGCCCTGGGTTCAATCCTCAGTACCGAAAAAAACAGCAGAGAAATTCAGAAAAATTTATCAAACACCTGCATCATTTCAATTCATCACAAAACTGTCCCCACGAAGTATTTTCCCCCAAGATCAATTCAGCACAGTAGAGGCAATATCGGGGTCACACATGCATGTGCAATCGCTTCCAGCGATTTCACCAACCTAGTCCCAGGCTCTCGCCGAAGACTCCTGGCATTGGTGTGAAGGAGACCTCGCACCCCTGGGACCGGGCGCCCGCTGAGAGCAGTGGATTCTGGGATTTGCAGTATCGCACGGTGAGTGTGGGCCCGGGGGCCAGTACCCGCCTCCGCTGCCTGTTGGTTGCTCGGGTCCTCGAATTAGCCAATGAGAAGCGCACAGGTCCCGGTCGCCGAGGAAACCGCGTGACAACAAGATGGCGGTGCCGGGACGGCTCTCGGGCCCTGAGTGGTGAGTTCCCGGCCCGTGGCTTTTCAGTGTCCGAGGTTCCCCTGCAGGAAGGCCCTTGTCCGGGGCATCCCGAGGGTCCCGAGGGCCTGCCACTTCCCGGGCCCGGCAGCCCCTCTGGGCGATCTGCGTCCCGGGAGCGTGTTCGGATCCCGCTCACCGCGACTGCGTACGGGCGTGGTTAGGTCGTGGTAATTGTGGCCACGCGAGCGCGACCAGCTGGGCATCAGGGAGACCAGGCGTGCAGCCGGCCTGGGGTTCCCAAAAGGCCGAGGACTTGTGTTGAAGGATGTTGTCAGTAAAGCTTATGTAGTACTGTTTGGTCCCAAAGAGTAGAAGCATAGAAGGCTCAGAGGGCCGATGTGGAGAGCGATAGCCCTACCTTTAGGGCTCGGCCTGAAGGGGAAGACACCATCCTGCCCTGGAAGTCCGCTGTAGTGAAGGGGTATGCTAGAGTCTGTCCTCGGCCCAGGCTGAGGAAGGAGACACAATCAATCTTGCCCTCCTCAGACTGATGGGGAGACAGCCTTTGTCCTTAGAGGTCTCCCGTAATCCGAGGGCAAACGAATCTGGAGACGTTGTGTCGAATTGGACGAGAATGAGGCTAGAAGCAGGGCAGTTAGTGAGGGGCCACTGTGACAGCCCGTGAAAAGTGCAGCGGGCATCGCATCAGGGTGGCCAACACTAGGCATGGGAAGAAGGCGACGTTGCAGAGTTTTACCTACAGGCTTTGGTAACTGATGTAATTGGAAGGGAAGGGGGTAAATTTTTGTGGTTGGATAATGAGGTCCTATTAAAAAGGGGGGAAATAGAGGAGTTGATTTTGTGGAAAGATGTTGGATTTGGTTTGGGAGTCTGTTTTAATTTTTTTCATCTATAATAGCTTTACTGATACATAATTCATCTGTACATCAGCACTCCGAAGGGTAAAATTACAATCGTTCTTAGTAAACACTCCATATATATGAAATGTCTGTGATGGGTAAATCTGTATAAACAGAAAGTAGATTAGTGACTGCTTAGGGCTGGCTGAGGAAGAAGGGTGGGAACTGAAGGATAAATGGGGTGGGGTGACTGCCAAAAGATACTGGTCTTTAGGCTGATGAAAATGTCCTTAAATTGTGGTGATGGTTTGCACAACTCTGAATATATTAAAAAGTTAACTATATGCTTTAAAAGGATGAAGTATATTAAATAACGAGAAAACCATTTTTTAAAAAAAAGATTGTAAGGGCTGGGGATTTAGCTCAGTGGTTAAAGTGCTTGCCTTGCAAGCACAAGGACCCGAGTTCGATCCCCAGCACCAAAAAAAAAAAAAAAAATAAAAAAAAATAAAAAAAGATTGTATACATACTATATGATTCCATTTATATAGAATGTTCCTAAAGTAAGAAAATTATAGAGATGGAAAAAAAGAATAGTGATTGCCAGGGGTTGGGGCTGAGGAGGAAGGAGGATGGGTGTGGCTATGAAGAGGAGGCGGGAGGAAGACCTCTGAGGGGGCAGAATAGGGCTGCGTCTTGATCTCTGTGGTGGTTAAACCTCATGTAGCCACGTGAACAGATGGTGAAGGCTGTGCACACAGACTGTACAAAAACAGACCGTTTGCTGATCTCGATACTGCACTGCAGTTAGATCAAATGTAGTAATTGAGGGAAACTGGGTGAAGGATGCACAGGACTTCTCTGTATAGTTTCCTTAATTTCCTGTGCATCTACAATCATTTTAAAATTAAAAAAAAAAAAGCTAAATTGTGACTAAAAAAAAAACAAAACAAAATGAAGGGGGAAGAAAGAGGAGTTAGCCTGGCCAAGGGAAGGGTGTGGAGAAGAGCAGGGAGACCCTTCTGAAAGGAGATTTCCAGGCAGGTGGAGCCGCGTATGCATTTGAGGCGTTGGCAGCAGCTCACTGGCTCAAGTATAAGGGATGGATGCAGTGGGGGATGAGATCAGGAGACACAGATAGGGACCAGATCACACGTATTAAGGACTTTGGAATTTTTTTTTTTTCCTATGGATGAGAAGGAGCCATTGGGGGACATTGTACAGGAACCTGACAGGTGAGTTTTGTGTTTTGAGATCTCTGGCAGCAAGTGGAGACTGATGGGGAACCACCAGGGGCTGTCATGTTTGGCCACTTATACACAGGGCAGGACAAAGGCCGGGGCAGGATGGCGGACTGGCTGTGGGGAGGCAGACACTGGGCTGGTCCTTGGGGGAAGCGCCTCCTGAGAAGGGGTAGGGCATAAGTCTCAGGCCTAGAACGAAGGCCTGGGAGCTGCTCTTCCTGGGCAGCTTCCGGGTTAAGTGGGAGGCCAGTGCCACACATTTCCAAAGTGGAACTCCTGAGTTTATCCTAAAAAGACTTGGTTTAGACCCTTCCTGATGGAGTTTCTGTGGCTCTAGGATGCCTAGGTGTTAGCCATTTAACATGCACTGAATAGAGTAGCTGCCTTTGATTACATCCAGGTGTCCATTCCTCTGTCTGGAAGGGAGAGAGAAGGGGGGAAACCAGCATTTATGAGTGCCTAGTTCTGTGTGCCAGTAACAAGACCACACAACCACATTCTTGTTTCTAAGTGCTTCCTTTGAGCCAGGCACTAGGCTAGATGCTTGCTATGATCTCTGAATTCCTCTGTAACCTGCCTGGCCGGTATTGTGACTGTCTTGCAACAGAGGAACCAAGGCGCCAGGTGCTCCGTGGGCAGCAAAATCTGAGCAGAGCCTGTGCTCATCATCTCCACATCTCATGTACTGTGTCTTTGTTGATTCCTGCCTGAGGGTTGCCCCCTCTGACTTGGAAGCGTGGGGGCTGGCACCTGGGTTCTAGTAGAGGGGAAGGAGACACCGGGCTTTACGTCGACCAGTATGCTGATGGATGGACAAAAGCCCAGGCCTGCTCGTAGGTTTGAGTCTAGGCTGTAGGTTGGAGGGAGCCCCAGGCCTCTGACCATCTCTGTACTCTGCGCCCCTTGCATAACCCTTTCCCAGGCACCAGCAGAGAGCCTGGTACCCAGAGGAGCAGACAGATGTTGAAACCCTTGCCAGGGACTGGAGGAGTGAGGGCTGCTGCTCCCTGGGCAGTGCTCCCTCTTAGGAGTAGGACTTAGGGAGAAGCTTCGGGCTACTCCCTGGACCTGAATCTCTGAGTCCCCTTTGCCCCCAAGGGCTGACCTCCCTCTTTCCTCTCAGGGCATTTGTGATAGGTAGCATCTAGACTAGAACTATGAGCTCACCTCTGGCCTCCCTTAGCAAGACCCGGAAAGTGCCCCTGCAGTCGGAGCCCGTGAACCCTGGGTAAGGAGCTGGCCTCATGGGGTCCTTGTCTCCCTGCTCGTGTCCTCCTTGACCCTCCCCTGCACACAGGAGAATGACTCCTACTGGGGTCCTTGGGGAATACAAAGAGTCATGTAACTTCCCTCATCTCTCTCTGTGTCTCTCTCTGCCTCTGTCTCTCTCTGTCTCTCTGTCTCTGTCTCTGTCTCTCTTTCTTGCTCTCCCTTCTGCCCTCTCCAGTACTGGGGATTGAACCCAGGCCCTTCACATTGAGCTACATCTTCAATGCCCCCACCCTTTGTATTTTGAGGCAGGATTTCATTAAGTTACCCAGGATCTCATTCAGTTACTCAGCCTCCCTCAGTGCTGGGCACCAGCCCTTTTTTGGGGGAGGTGCTGGGGATGGAACGCGAGGCCTTGCACTTGCTAGGCAAACACTCTGCTACTGAGCTGAATCCCCACCCCTGCACCAGCCCTTTTTAAAATTTAAAGAAATATTTATTTATTTATTTTTAAAAAAAAATAGAATTTCATTATGTAGTTCAGGTTGGCCTTGAAGTCTCAACAATTCTCCTGCCTCAGCCATAGCGTTTGAGCCGCCAAGCCCACTCCTTTCCCTTTATCCCTTCCTCTGGGGTGTGCCGCTTTGTGCTGACTATAAACTGGGTTGCACTTTTCTGGAAGACTGGGGCCCTAGAGGAATGGCTACGTATCTCAGGCTGGCCTTGAACTCACGGCGATCCTCCTGCCTCAGCCTCTCGAGTGCTGGGATTACAGGCTTGCACCACCATACCTGTCTGTGTTGCTCACTGTTCACTTACTATTCTGCAAACACCAATGGCCTGCCGATCGTGGGCCAGGCCCTGTGCGTGGGGCTGTCAGTGAAGGGACTCACTTAGGTCTGCCTAGCACTTTCATCTTTGCAAATGATCTTTTGTCTCTTTCCTTCTTGATTTTCTGAACACTGCTCGGAGTCATTCTAAGGCCGAGGGCATCCAGAGAGGTTAAGTGACAGGCCTGGCATCCCACAGCCACCTCAGAGCCGAGTGTGGGCCCTGCTTGTGGGCTTCGCCCCCCAGGACTGCCCTGCGCCACCTCCCTGTTTTCTCCGCTGGGAGGGGCGGGGCTTTGGGGGGGAAACCCTCAGGAGCCAGAGCCCCTGCCTCCATCTCCTCCAGCCTCGGCTGCTGCCTGGGGCTGGCGTCTTGCCCCTGCTGGCGTTCCAGGGGTCTTAACTTGTGTTTCTTCTCCTTCCTGCCTGGATTCCCAGGAGGCGAGGGATAAGAATCTATGGAGACGGTAAGTGCAGCTCGGCCCTCGTGTCCCCCTCACCTCCTGCCTGCCTGGACCTCCTGAGGCTGGCCAGAGCGGAAAGGAAAGCACAAACTGCTGGCCATCTGCCATGTGCTCTGCAGACACCTATCTCTCTCCGGGAGCCTGGGCTTCCCTCACACTCAATCCCCTTGGCCCCTTGTAGGGCTGGCTGTGGGGGAGTTGCGGGCCCAGCCTCCTTCCCCACACGTCCCTGGTTCCCCGTCCCCACAGTCCTTCCCTGGCTCCTGGATCCCAGCCCTGCTTTTGCCCTGCCGTGGTGCTGCCATTCACTCAGGTCCCCTGGAGCTGGGCTGGGAGAACTCTGAGAAGAGGCCCGTTTTGGCTGGACTCTTGCTCCTCCTGCCTCCAGAGTTTTCTGTCCTCATAGTTGTGGGGACAGTGTACAGGCTGCTTCACCCTGGCCAGGGCCCGGGGCTCCCTCTGGGCCTCAACCCCGGAGCAGTCACTTGGGCATCTCTGTCCACAGAAGATGAGGTGGACATGCTGAGCAATGGACATGGCTCCGATGAAAGGATCGCTGTCCCTTCCTGCTATGGCAGCATAGCTGCCCCCGCAAGGAGCCAAGGTGAGAGTAGAGGCCGGGAGGGGCCTGGGTCTCGGTGACGGGGAGCGGCCCAGAGCAGGGGAGTCCCTGCGAGCCACAGCTCCTTCGCTCACCTACCGGGTCTGAGGCAGCTGCTCCCACTCCTGACTGAGCATGGCCGTGTGCCTGTATCCCCAGACTGGGCTTGAAAGCAGCGCCCTGCCCAGCTTAGCCCAGCCCAGCGAGGCAGTGGTGGAAGCTCTGGAGTCCCCATCAAGTATGATGTTGGTGGGTGTAGAATTAAGGGTCAGAGAGGGCAAAAGGTCTGAGGGGAGAGCTCAGCCTTTGGCCACCCACTTCTTGTGACTGCAGGATCCAGAAAGGCCTGGAGTCACCTAAAGTGGCCCATTGCACCTAGCCCACGGCATCTGTACCTGTGGGATGAGGGTGATCAGGCAGCTTTCTGGAGGCGGGAGGGTGGAGTAAGTCTCCAGAAATGGGACACTGGGCAGGCAGGGATGGGCTACATGGAGCACTGGGTGGGAGTTGGGAAGCTGGGGACGGGGTCAGAATTTTCCACCAGCTGTGCTGTCTCGAGGGAGCAACTTGACCTCTCTCCATGTGAAGTGGGAGTGGGGTTGAGGCCCAGAGGGAGCCCCGGGCCTTGGCCAGGGTGAAGCAGCCTGTACACTGTCCCCACAACTATGAGGACTCTATGAAAGGCAAGCACTCTAACCACTGAGCTAAATCCCCAGCTGCCAGTCCTGTTTCACTTCACTCCTCAGCAGCATCCGGCCCTTCCTAGCTTTCTTTGCCAGCTCCTCCTTTTCCCCACAACTTTTTGGTGTGGATGTTCCTGCCTGGATTCTTCCCTGCCTCCACTCTGCCTCAGGGAGCTCATTCACATTCCATGCACTGACAGCTCCTAGAAGTTGGCTTGTCTCAAGATGCTTTTGACTACAAAGAGGACCCTCACTCAGCCAGCATGAGCAGCAGGGAGATTTGTTGTGCGCGTGTTGAGAAGCCCTGAGGAGGCAGCTTCAGAGATACCATGCAGAGTCCAGGTTTCTGTCTTCCCCTGAGCCTACTTCCCGTCCTGCATGGTCACACGGCAGTGGCTGCGGTGCCTGCTTCACAAGTAATGGCAGTGTCTAGGCAATGAAGAATGGCTGTCTATTCCCAATTTTTTCTTTTTTCTTTTCTTTTTCTTTTTTGGTGCTGGGGATCGAAATTCCCAATTTTTTCTTCTTCTTCTTTTTTTTCCTGAGACAGTCTCACTATATATTCCAGGCCTGGGGGTTGGCGATTTAGCTCAGTGGTAGAGTGCTTGCCTAGCAATCGCAAAGCCCTGAATTTGATCCCCAGCACCCCCCAAAACAGTTATAGTCCAGGCTGTCCTTGAATTTACTATGGAGCCTAGGCTGTCTTGTAATCCTACTGCCTCAGCCTCCTGATTGCAAGTGTGCAGCTCTCCCAAACCTTTTATTTTGAAAATTTTCTAGTATATAGAAAAGCTGAAATAACAGCACAGTAAATATTCATGTGTCTCCCACTTTGCTAACAACTGGTGGCATGTCACCACACTCCCTTCTCCCCATCCACACACATGTATAAATGTAAACGTATTTTCTGATAAACAATTTAGGAGTATATTGCAGAGGTCATGACATTTCATCTCTACTTCGATATGTGTTTCCTAAGAATAAGGAAATAGATAATCACAATATTATTATCACACCTAAGAGCATGAATAATTCGTATCACTCTGACATCTATCTCTTCCACATTTATGTTTCCCTCATGTTTCAAAGTATCTCTTAGACAAATTTCCCTCCCATCTGAGAGCCACCCACTGCACTTACACCTCTTTAGGACAATCTCCCTGCCTTTCAAAACAATGTCATTGACTTTTCAAGCGTCTCAGGCCCTCATCCTGCAGAAGGCCCCCCCACCGGGGTCTTATCTGCTGGCCTGCTTGGGTGGTGTGTGCCTGGGTCCCTTGCCCTCTGCACTGCCTGTGAACTGGAGATTAGATCTCTAGGCTCAATTAGATTGGATCAGGATAACCTTTCTGACGAGACTTCCAAGCGATACTGCCCATGGATTGTACCACTCACTCATACACCTCGGACAAGTTACTTAATGCACCCTGGTTCGCTAAAATGGCTCATTTACCTCATGAGCACATTGTGTGGGTTACATGAGCTGATCTACAGAGTTTCAAGCAGTTCTTATCATGTGAGTCAGCTTCTGTTAGTACATTCATTTCTGCTTTGGGGACCCTCTCCCTCTCCCTGGATGCCCCTACCTTAGCCTCGGCTCCAGGCCTGGGGTTGAGAAACTGTCTGCTTGCAGGCCCTGCCTTCCCGGACTCAGAGCTTATGGCCTCCATGACAAGAAAGCTAGAGGAGCTGGAGCGGCAGGTGCAGGCCCAGACTGATGAGATGCTGTCCAAGGTAGGACCCCAGGTGGGAGGGCCTGGCTCGATGGCTTGGGGTGGCCTGGGATTGATCTGGGCTCCCTGACCTCAGCAGAGGGGTTGGGGGTCCTTGGCCCACCTGAGGAGGGCCCAGCACATCTGGGGCCAGGTGGAGCAGCAGGCTGCTGAGCTGAGCTGGTACCCATAGGCAGTGGGCCCCCTGCACGGACTGCACCTTTCCCTGCCTCAGTGGGACCATGAGAGTCATCTCAGGCTCAGGAGCAGTAACAAGGCCAAAGTTGGCTGTGGCAGGGGCTCTGTGCTCCCTAGTTGCCCTACGTGGGCAAAAATTCTGGATCTTGCCATTGGAAGGGCAAAGGGGCCCACCAGGCCTTGTGTTTACCCTGGGCCTCCCTGATGCAGGACCAGAAGATCCTGGCCTTGGAAGAGTTGGTAAAGACCCTCCAGCAGCACCAGGGTAAGAGACTCCTGGGCTCAGGCACCTCCCCTGGGCCTGTGGCTTCTGGAAGCCAGGACACAGACTCTGGGCACTGGGACTCCAAGAGCATCAAGCTAACTCCTTGGTGGAGTCTGGATATCTTGGTCTGGAGCCGGGCAGAGACAGGGCACCTTATCCAAAGCACAGAGGAGACAAACTCCAAGGGGATGGGTGGCCCTTCCAGAGTCAGTCAGGGAGCCCCCGGGGTGAGAGATGGGAGAGGGGGGGACAGAGCAGTTCTCAGGGACCCCTTAGGGCAGAGCACCTGGCAGGCTCCGGTTTGGGATCTCTGAACCGCCCTATCTTCCTCTGAAGGTGAGGCGACCTTGCAGCGGCAGGAAGAGCTGGAAACTTTATGCATGCAGCTGCAGCGGCAGGTCGGGGAGATGGAGGTAAGCAGAGCCTGGCAGAGGTGACCCATCCTAGCAGGCTGCCTGCCCGTCAGGAACAGCGTCAGAGCCTTCTTCCCTGGCCCGCTCCTCACCAAGTATCTTGCTCGGGGGCCCTGCCCTGTTTCCCTGGCCAGGGCTGACCTGAGTTGGAAGAGCAGGGTGGAAGGCCAGGCGTGTGTATCGTAAGCCTATAATCCCAGTATTTGGGAGTTTGAGATAGGGAGACTGAGTTCACGGCCAGTCTGGGCTACATAACAAGACCTGTCTCAAAACAGAACAGGAATTTAGTCCCAGGAGACCGCTGCTGTCAGGCTAATCATACTGAATGTGCCCCTCCTCTGCATGGCAGACCTCAAGGCTCCTGGGTGGCCTCAGTTCTGAGGTCCTTGCTGTGGCTCCAGGCAGCCCCTGCCTGCCTCTCCACTCTCTTGACCCAGAGCTGTTGAACAAATAGAGCTCCTTCTCCCCTCCGGACCCTGGGCCATGCTATCCTTCTTTCTGCCTAAACTGTTTTTCCTACCTTCCCCTGGCAAGTTTTCACTCACTCTGGTCGTTTCCTGAGGGGACCCTCCTGGCCGCTGACGAGGGCAGTTTCCCTGTCCTCTGCTTTTGCTTTCTTTTTTTTTTTTTGTGCTAGTGAGAGAGCCTGGGGCCCTCGTACTGAGTACATCCCCAGCCCTTTTTATTTATTTATTTATTTTTGATTTTTTTGAGACAAGGTCTCGCTATGTAGTTCAGGCTGACCTTGAACTCACTATGCAGTTTCAGGCTGACCTCAAACTCATGGTGATCCTCCTGCCTCAGGCTCCTGAGTGTGGGGATTACAGGCATGTGCCACCACACCCCACTATGTCCTCATCTCTCTTCCCAATGGCTATGAACTCCACTAGGGATGGACCACTCAGGACCTGGTGCTGGGTCATTTCCTGCCTCTGGATGTGACCTATCGTTCACCCAGTGACTTGATCACCTCAAGAGCTTGCTTCCAGCAGGGAGGGCCAGAACTGGAGGGTACTGGATATAAGGAAGGGTGAAGTGTGCCAGCTTCCTCCATGGGCCCTGTCCTGAGTCCCTCTTGGGACCCGGCCTCTCCCTCTGCAGAGCGGGGTTCCAAAGCTTCAACCTCATTTAAGGCCACAGAAGCACAGCCCCAGCTGTGGCCTAGAGCCCTGTGCACTGAGGACCTGTTCCTACCTGGGGCCAGGGTGACACAGCTGTCCCTGAGCTGTCTGCTGGGAACACATGGCCCATGGGCCCTCTCTGAACAGCTGCCACTGGGCAAGAGGGCTGTGCCCAAGCCTCACAGGGTACCACTGTCTTACACATGCATCCTGCACACAGTTATTGCTTCATTAATTTGACAGGCTCAAAGTATCTACTGTGTGTCTGGCATGCTGCCAGGCACCAGGTACGAGATAGTCATGGTCCCCAGTCTGCAGTGGAAGGGAGACATAATCAAGTATACAGAGAGGACATAAATATGTAGAGTGTAGGAAATAATTAAACTGATGACACCATAGAGACAAGTTGGAGGACTGGCCACTGTGGAGGGGACTTCGGGCATGAGATCTGGTATGTGAGGAGAGGATGAGGGAGAGGATCCAGGCTGAAGAGATGAAAGGTATAGAGGTGGCTGTGGTCAGTGGCCATGGCAGCCAGAGGAGCATGAGAGACAGGCCGAAGGGGCCATGTCCCACTGGCTCAGCCCAGGAGTCTTCCAGGGTAGAATGGGAACTCACCGGGAGCCTTAGGTAGAGGAGACCAGGACAGAAGGACACCCTGCCATGCGGGGTGGTGGGAGGCAGAGGGAAGTGGCCGTGTGTCCAGGACAGCAGCAGCACAGCAGCTTGGGCGAGGGAACCAGGGTGCCCTGGACAGTTCAGGCCGCTTTGGAGGTGGCACCTCTGAGCCTTGCAGCCTGTCACAGTCCTGTGGCAAAGAGCAGAATGGGTCATGGATGATGGCCTAGGTGTAGGGGTGCTGCTTCTTGAGACAGGGAAGCAAGTCTGAGAGGGGGGCTCAGGGAGCCAGGACAGTGGGGTGTTTGCTCAGAGGTGGGATCTGCTCTGAATATGAATTTGGGTTCTCCATATATATTTGGAAGCGGACAAGAACCCTAAAGGAGAGTAGAGGGGACTGGGCTCTGGGGCCCTCACAAGCCAATGTGGTAGAAATGGGGAACCAAACTGTGTGTTGACACACACCTATGGTCTTAGTGACTTGGGAGGCTGAGGCAGGAGGTTCCTAAGTTCAAGGCCAACCTGGGTAACTTGACAAGACCCTGTCTCAAAAAGTAAAAAGGCCTGAGGGCGTAACTCAGGAGGAGGCTCTAGGTCTAGTCCTTAGCACCACCAAAAAGAAAGAGGGAACCAGCAAAGGAAATGGCAGAGGGGCAGCCTTCAAGGTAAGAGGAAACCCAGCAGGCGTTGAAGGAGATAAGACAGAAGTGCGCACACTGGAGTTGGCAACAGGCAGGTTGTTGGTGGCTGCGCCATGTTCAGGACAGTGATGGAGCTGGAGTGGCTGGAGGAAAGAAGGGGAGATAAAGCAGCAGCAGCAGGAAGTATAGATAGTTTGGAAGTTTTCCTGTGGCCGAGGGGAGATGAGGCCCAGAGTGGCTGGCTTGTGGGTGGTCACATCCTCTTGGTCCCGCGGACCAGGGTGTCCCTGTCACCTCATGTCAGGCCTGACCCACGTGGCTCCCACAACCATGGCGGCCAACTTCAATGAGTTCCTGCTTGTGCCAGGCCTTGTGCTGAGTCTTCCCCACAAGCTTGTGGGGCAGGTGCTGTTGTCTGCATCTTAAAGAGGAGGAGCCTAAGGTTCTAGGAGGTGTAAGGCTTGGAAGGTCACAGCCAGGAAGTGGCCAGGGTCCCCTGTCCCATCCCCTTTGTCCAGCTGGTTTGGGGCTGCAGACTGAGCCTGGGACTCCCCCTTCTGCCCACAGCGGTTCCTCAGTGACTATGGCCTGCAGTGGGTGGGCGAGCCCATGGATCAGGAGAACTCAGAGGACAAGACAGGCTCAGAGGATGACAAGAGAGACTGGATGATGGCCAAGAAGTTCTGGAAGCCAGGTAGAATAGAGGGTGCACCCAAGACTTCCAGGGGATGCTCCAAAGGTGTCCTGTCGGCCTGGTGCTCTCCAGAGGGCCCTGAGGGAACCTACGTTTTGCTCCTGACCTAGGGAAGGGAAGGCCAAGGCCTCAAGCACTGCCCACCTGACCTGCCGGCCACTGTCTTCCCTGGTCTCACCTCAGTCACTGCTAGAGGCTAGCAGAGGCTAGAGGCTCGGGCTGGGAGGCTGGGCCCAGTAGGACCTTGAGGCTCCTCTGGGAAGGAGATAGCATTGATTGACTCCTAGGGCTGCTGAGCACATGGAATGAGCACGCCAACCTGTGGGGTGCTTCTCATGGCAGATATGGTAATGACCGAGACCATCAGCTCAGGTTACTTAGCTTTCCTTTTGCCCCAGTGCACCCAGCACAGGGCTTGGCTCACAGGCCTGCTTGAGACTGGGTGTGACACCCAGTATCCCCAGGCCTGGGCCATCAGAGCACGATGTGGACAGCCCACAGGATGAGGTAGGGACAGGGTAGCACTGACCTCGGTGGCAGGGGCCAGAGAAGAATTGCCTGAGGTCAGGCCCTTGGCACAGGGCGGTTGTGCGCTCTGGCAGCAACCAGACTCTCAGGGCCTCTTTTCTGCTCTAGCTTCTCTGAGCAGCAGTGTGAAGAGTCCCCAGTGTGTGTGGCTTGCAGATGTGCAGTATTAGTGGGTCCATTTCCTGTGGCAAGAGTAGGGCTGGAGGGGACACCTTGGCACTACAGCAGCAGGGGTCCCCCCAGAGAACCTGCAGGGACCACCACTCACCCCGACAGTGGCAGGGTCTGGCCCCGTTCTGGCTTCACAGTGTCCATGGTGACACACTACATGCCACTGTCACTGACACACTGTCTACTTCACTGAGTATGAGCCTGAGGAGGGCAGGACTCTGGGCATGGCACTGCCATGATTCTCAGGGCCCAGCTGGCTGTGGGTGTTCCAGACATACAGACAGATGAACTGACGGATGGAGGGAGGGATTGGTGCGTGCTTCTGAGTGCCCACACTGGCCGGCCAGGGCGCGGCCCTCTGGCCCGTGTTTCAGGAGTGCCCAGTGTGGTTGAAAGGCAAAGAGACAAGCACAAAGTAACAACAGCCTGTGATGGGGCCGAGGGTGTGGGCCCAGGGGCCCCAGGAACCCTGTCCCAAGGGGGAGGGCACAGCCAGGCTTCTCAGAGGGGAGGGTGGGTGAGCTGCCTGAGCCAGTAAGAGGTGTTAGTGCAACAGCAGCCACCATCTGCCATGCACTTCCTCCCGGCTCACAGCAGCAGCGTGAATCAAGGACTGCTATTGTCCTCCTTTTACAGAAGAGGAAGCTGAAGCTCAGAGAGGGCTGCTTGCCCAAGGGCACTGAGCTGGGGGCAGTTAACCTGGCAGTGTGGCTGCAGACCTTGAAGAAGCATGCTGAGGGGGGCTGGGCTGAGGGCCTCCCTGTGCCTGTGGTAATTAGTCTCGGTCTCTCAAAGGTGGATTAGGCCTGGGAGATGAGCTCCTGGCACTGTAATCCTCCCTAGAAAGGGGCTCCAGTGGGCAGTGTCTTAAGAGCCAGAGCAAGCAGCCCGCAGGGTCAGAGGCTGTCACCTGGGCCCTGTAAGCCGCATGACCCAGCGTGTGACCCGTGTCAAGGCTCCATGTCCTTATCTGTGAGAGGGAACGATAATGCCTGCCACTGGGTAGCTGGCACAGAATCATCATTTACAGGCAGGCTGCTGGGCGGATCTTGTGGCAGGACAAGGCTGCCATCCACCCGTATCACAGAGGAAACGCTGCCTCACCACCCTGCAGGCAGCGCCGGGGCTTGCGCTCTGGCTGCCTTCTGTGTGCATCCCACTGCACCTCTCCCAGCGTGGGCCCCCCGCTGCACACCCCTGCTCCCGGGGCTCACTGGCTTCATGACTGTGACTCTGCTTCCCTCTTCTTCCTGGGACAATGACAGCCACCACTGGCCAGGCCCTTCCTTGCGAGTGCCAGGCACTGACTACACCCCCAGCTCCCAGGCCCCTGTTAAGCATCCTCTCCAGGGCTTCCGCCTGACCCCTTCCCCTGCAGACCACCTCATGTCCGTCAGCTCCCTGAAACCCTGGCCCCAGGTGCTTGGGGCAGTGGCAGGAGCCCTGGGTTAGAAGTTGGTGCATCTGGGTGCTACTCCTGACTCTGCTCTGTCGTCTGACTGGACCAAACCTTGACCTTTCTAGGCTATAGGAAGAGGAGTGGGATTGGCCTGACAGGAGATGACATTTGTTAAAAAAATGTTATCAATTTGTTTCCTTCCTCCTCCTCCCCCTCTTCCTCTGTTTTTTTTTTTTTTTTTTTGAGACAGGTTTTTGCTATGTAGCCCAGGCTGGCCTCGAACTCACAACAGTCTTCCGGCCTCAGCCTCTCAAGTGCTGGGTTTTACGGTCACGGGCCACCACACCTTGCTCTTTTTCTTTTTTCTCTTCATTTTTTTATTTTATTTTTTAGGTGCTAGGAATCGAACTCAGGGCCTTGTGCTTGCTAGGCAAATGCTCTACCACTTGAGCTAAATCCCCAACCCTCTTCTTTCTCCTTATCTTTTTTCTTTTTCTTTCCTTTTTAGCAATGGGGATTGGAGCCAGGGCATTCCCACTGTAGTACATCTCCCTTAAGATTTAAAAAAAATTTTTCGAGACAGGTTACTGCTGAGTTGCTAAATTGCCCAGGCTGGGCTTGAACTTGCAATACTCCTGCCTCAGCCTTCCTGAGTGCTGGGATTATAGGTGGGGCCACCACACCCAGCTTCCTGCTTATAATGTTCCAATATCATTTGGAATCATACCAGGGATGAGCGGGACATTCAGTTGTTCCTGGAGCCACGGGACTCTGGGGGACCCCAGGAGGAAGGGGGCAGGTGTAACCCCTCCAACAGTAGCAGATGCTGGGAGGAGGGAAATCTGGCCCAGGCCTGCCATTTTGGCAGCTGCAAAGGCAACAGGAAACACAGCCACCTGCATCTGTTCTCCCTGGTGCAGCTGCTGCACCACTGTGGGGAAAGGAATTGGGTCCCCAGAGCCCTGACCCACATCCTGCCACAGTCTGCCTGTCCTGGTGATAAACAGCTTCCAAGAAGGCCCACAGAATCGTTTGTGCAGGGGAGGGTTATGCACCAAAGACTGCAGAGTAGGCCCTGCTGTCCCCAGCCAGCATCCTTCCCAACCGGCTCCCTTTCTGCGCTGGCATCTGTCCTGGCCATCCCTGCCATCTCTGCCATCCTGTCTACACACCCTGAAGCTTATGCACAGCTGTATGGGTAAAACAGTCTTTAGTAGACTGAAGCTACAGCAGCTGTGCAAAGGGATTCGTTGCACGGAAATACTGGCACAGCCTATGGCCTGCCCCACATCAGTTCTGTCCAGCAGCCGCCCCAGTATTCCCCTAAACATGTCTTTACCTTTGACCTGCCTCTCCTGATGGTGCAGATGGGTGGGAAAACAGACTCCATCCTCAGTCCCAAGTAGTCCTTTGACTTGCCAAATGGGCTGAGTCAAGTCATTTTTCATCTCTTCACCTGGTTTATCACTTGAAAAATTGAGATAAGAAGCCCCTGCCTCCCCCCCTTAGGGCTGCCTAGGGACCCTTTGTACTAGGCAGAGCTGGTGGTGACCTAATGAGGACACAGGGCTTCTGAGTTGGCCCTCACACAGTCATCTTTCTGGAGCCTTCCAGCCACCCTGGGGGGCAGACACTACTGTCATTCCATTCTAGAAGAGAATGTTCTTTTCTCCAGAAATCTAGAAATGACTTGCCTAAAGTCACATGGGTAGAAGTGGAGGAGCTGGGACTTGAACCATGAAAGCCTTCATCCCGAGGTGGGAGCTCTGCCCTTTGATTTTTAGTGGCAACCTATTAGGTGACACAGATGAGGGATCAAATCTTTCTTCTGCCACTTGTTGCTGTGCATTTTTAGGCAAGCCATTTAACTCCTTCTAAACCTCAGTTTCCCCATCTGAAATATGAAGATTATAATCCTTCCAGCATAGAGTACGTAAGAGGAGGGCTGGATGGCTATTAAATCCTTGGCGCAAAGAAAGTGCTCAGTGAGAGACAGCTGTTATTGTCTAGTGTTAGGTACCCTTCCTTTTCCTGCCCAGCTTGGGAGGAGGCCACCGACACTATTAGGGCGCATGGCACCCATGAAAAATCTCATGGGTGTCTATCCTCTTTGCTAGGGGATTCGTTGGTGCCCCCTGAGGTGGACTTTGACAGGCTGCTGGCCAGCCTGAAGGATCTCAGTGAGCTGGTGGTAGAGGGTGACATGCAGGTGTTGCCAGTGCCCGGTGGGGCACGGCTCCATACCCTTGAGCCCATCCCGCTGAAGCTCTACCGGAATGGCATCATGATGTTTGACGGGCCCTTCCGGCCCTTCCTCGACCCTGCCACACAGGTAGGAGCTGGGGGTGGAGTCGTGGGGCCCCTGCCTACCCACTGTTAATTGCAGATGGTGGAACCAGCTCACACCATGGCACCCAGGCCCCCACCCAAGTCCCGAGGCTCGAATATTTCCAGAGTGTGAGGCCCTAGGCTGGGGGCACTGCCCAGGCCCAGCTGGCATCGCCCTTCCTCTGCCTGCTGCAGCGCTGCCTCCGGGACATATTGGATGGCTTCTTCCCTTCAGAGCTCCAGCGACTGTACCCCAATGGAGTCCCCTTTAAGGTGATGGGCTGATCCTCAACCTGACCCTTCCCCGTTGTGGGATTTTGGAGAGAATGGGGATAAATGGCTTCCTGGGCATTAGCTCAGGGGACCCCAGGGGGATGATGACATCCAGGAGGGTGTGCATGAAGTGGGCTGGGAGGGGAGTGAGGCTCCCAGGGCTTCAGCACTGAGATTCCCCAGGCTGAGCAGCAGGCAGCGCCCTCTGCTGACACTCTGGAGGCACGGCCTTGGTGTCCAGACCATTGCCCTTCTGCTACTCCCCAGCGTTCAGGACACCTTGACAGCCGGGGTGTCCCTGAGGCGTCTGGGCACAACTGCTCGGCTTCCCTCAGAGGCTCCTTAAGCCATCTAGTTGGGGTGGCAGTGCGGTGAGCCACAGCTGCTGAACAGAGGGGGCCAATGCTGGGCCTCAAGGCGGTGAGGAGCCAGTCTGTGGCCAGTGGTGTGAGAATAGTGTTGCCATGGGGTCCATGAGGCAGCAGGTTGTACAGGTCGGTGGGTTACTTGTACAGCAAGGGCCTGTGAGGGAGTGTGTGCCACAGTTCAGAAAACAACTGGGGGTGTCTGAAGTGTCCCTGCCACGATGGGGCCTTGATGGCCCAAGTGAGGTGACACGTGCGGCGACAGGGTATGTGCTGCAGGGCCTTTGCCCTCTGCTGACACAGCTCCTGGGAGGGACCTCTGAGGAGGGAGTCAGATCGTGGCTTCAGCTGGCATGGGTGAGGGTGTGCTTGAAGCATGAACGGTGGCTCTCTTGCTTTCTCCCAGGGCCTAGTTTCCTTATCTATAACATGGGGAGTAGGTGTATTCTTGGGGCCTCTGTGCAGGCGGGGCGGGGGTGGGGCCCACAGCTGAAGGGCAGGGCTTGCTGCTGTCACCCTTCCTTCCTGCTAGGTAAGCGACCTGCGTGATCAAGTCTACCCAGAGGATGGGCTGGGCCCATTCCCAGGTGAAGACCGTGTGGTGGGCTGGCAAAGGATGCTCAAGGCCTCGGACAGGGTGGAGAAGCACAGAGGTAAGCTTGGCCCCAAGTTGGGCCGGGGGGGGGAGGAGGCTGTGCAGAACAAACTCGAGGTGCCTCCAGGGGCCCCACCATCACTCAGTCCCTGCCTGGGCCAAGGTTCCCGCATGCCCTTCCTGCAGGGATGACTGCTGAGAAATTTCTGAACAGGCTCCCTAAATTTGTGATCCGACAAGGCGAGGTGATTGACATCCGGGGCCCCATCAGGAACACCCTGCAGGTGAGGCCAGCCCTAATTCCCCAGTCCTCTTGGGGGGACTTTACCACTGACCTGGCCCACGGTGACAGAGCAGTGCCTTGTGTGGAGGTGTAGGCCTGTGGGCCGGGGCAAGGGCCAGGATGGAGAGGAAACAGGAAACTGGGGAGCTGGTGAGGGCACCGTGGTGGGCCCCAAAGAACACCTGGACTGGCTCTAAGTGGTAAGATCAGAGTCCAGGCTGGGGGTGTCAGCCCTGGGCCCAAGTCGTGTCCTCACAGTGCCAGTCCTGGGTGCTCTTTCCTGGTTGCCCTGCAGGCCGAGAGAACTCCCTCTCCTCACTACCCTTCCTGCTGATCTACCCAGGTCACCACCTGAGAAAAGTGCCAAACCTCAGTTTCTCAGGATGCCTCTGCCACCTTCAACCCCACGCTGCTAAGTCCTGTCTGTCCTGGCTATCCCCAGCACTTCTCCCAAGCCTATCTCTTCTTTCATTCCCACCACCCACTACCTAATCTAGGCGCCAGCGTGTCTCCCAGGCAACCTCTTTGTGCTGGCCTCCCACCTCCACTCTCCCACAGCAGCCTTCCCTGTTTATTCTTGGATAAAACCGATTTCCTTACCCTGGCACTCAAGACTTCTCCTGCATCCCTAGGCCCCTCTGACCTCTCTAACCTTTCCTTTCTTCCCTTCCAAACTGAGTCCCAGCTTCCGCTGTGAACTGCTGGCAGTTTCCCAAATGTATCACTTCCCCCAGGACACTCTCCCTGACCTCAGGATCTGTTCCCTGCTGTTGGGACCATCCTTGCCCTCATCCCATTTTTAAGGACTCCTACCCATCCTCCAGTCTCAGCTCCATTGTTACTTCCCCAGGGAGGCTCTCCCAGACCCTACCGGGTAGGCCTGTAGCTTGGTCACCATCTGTGTCAACTCGTGTCTCTGCCATGAGACAGGGGAGGATTCTCGGGGAAATGATGGGGCTGCCTCCCAGGGCCTCCTTCTATTTCCTCTCCTTGGGCCTCAGTTTACACAAAACACACCACCTGTTTGGTTCACTGGTCTCCATCTATTCCTGCTCAAGGACGAGTCAAGGGTTGGGGGATGACTCAGGTGGGGTCCAGGGCTCTGCCCACACTCCATGAATGCCTTCTAGAACTACTGCCCACTGCGTGTCCCGACCCAGGAGATCATAGTGGAGACACCTGCCTTGGCTGCTGAGCGACAGAGGTAAGCGCAGGCAGAGAGGTGAGGGGCTGGGGTGGGGGTTGCCCACTGGGACACTAAAGGCCTCTAGGCCTGTAGGAGCCAGGAGTCGCCCAACACACCTGCACCCCCACTCTGCATGCTGCGTGTCAAGTCTGAGAATGGGGAGCAGGCCTTTCTACTGATGATGCGGCCTGAGGACACTATTGGCACCGTGCGAGCCCTGCTAGCGCAGGCCAGGTGGGGACAGGGTACGGCTGGGGGCGGCAGGGAAGCCCTGGCCTTGTGGCTCGACCTGATCCACTCTGCTGGGCCCCAGGACCGTGGATGCTGCCACTTTTGAGATCTTCAGCACGTTCCCACCCACAGTCTACCTGGATGATGCACTCACACTGCAGGCCACAGGCCTGGTGCCCAGTGCAACGCTGCTCTTGCGGGCACGCAGGCCCCAGCTGCCCAACCCCAGCTTTGGCCCCAGTTCCGGCTCTAGCCTCAGCCCTGAATAAAGTACTGCCCCGACACAATCAGCTCTACAAGGCTCTCCTGGCAGGGCTGTCTCCAGGGGAAGGGGTAGGCCCAGCTGGCCCAGGGAAGGGGCGGTGCTGACCCTCCCCTCAGTAACTTGAGCCCCAGCTGGTTGGCTTGGTGCTGGGTCTTTGTCCTCAAGGTTCCTCTTTCTCCCAGGAAGGGCTAAGTGGAGCTGTGATGGGACACTTCCTCAGCACTGCACAAAGCCACTGCCACTACACCCATGGCCTCCAACTTACAGAAGTGCAGTTGTGCACCCACACCCACGACATACCCACTTAGCAATCTGCTCCAGCACAGGCAGGGAGCCACTCACTGACAGCCATGCTAAGGGACACCAGCACATGCATGTGAACTGAAGGTGGCCCATTCGCTGTTCCAGAAACTGCTGGTTCATACAAGCATGTATGTACCAAACATATATCCCAATACACGCACTGATGCACACAGAGGTAACAGACACATTAGCACAGCTTCGGCACAATCACGATTACCAGCTTTACCCAGGACAGGGACCCAGGATGCCCAGGCCACAACCAAACAGACAGTGCCAATGGAACAGGCATTTAATTGTCTCTAGAGTATACCCAGGAGGGGAACCGCGGGGCCTTTGGCAGAGCACTGGCTAATGGAACTAACAGAAGTGTCCACCAGCCAGCACCAGGCAGGGTGGCGGCCCCAAGGCCTGGCTGAGGGCAGCCAGCATTGGGGCTGTTGTTTTAAGACAATTTCTGAGATAAGTGGATAAGGAATGCTGCCTTTGAATGGAGGAAAGGGGGCTACAGGGAGGGAGGAGAAGGGGTATAGGTTAGGGTGAGGGACTCCAAGGTAAGAAGGTTAGGAGTGTCAGGAATTGGTCATGAGGTCCTTCAAGGCTAGGTGAGATCTGTGGGGAGAATGTGGTGCTGAGTCCAGGGGGAACTATGGGCCCACTTGATTTAGGACAGTTTCAGGAATTCCTGCAGGGTGTTCTGTTCCACGGCCTCCACGAAGAGCTCATAGTCCTGGGGGAGAAGGATGGGGTGGTCAGCAGAGTGTTGGAGGCCTAAGTGCTTCGGTGTGACCCTGACCGGAGGCCACTGGCAACACTTCCCCCACCCCCAATCCCCAGGCCCATACCCCACAGTACTGGTCCCCGTTGACAATCTGGGGTGGGGTGGCCTTGGGATTGCCTGCCAAGGCCCGCATCTCATCCCGCAGGGCGTTGTCCTGGGAGATGTCCACTAGCTGGTACTGGATGCGCTTCCCGTCCAGGATGCGGGTCACCTCGCTCTGCTGGGACTTGATCTGGGGGCAGAGGGTGGGTAGGGTGAGTGAGGAGGGTGGAGAATTTATGGGAAGACCTCTGGACAGGTGTGACCAACAGCTTTTTTCCCCGTCTCTTGCCCACTCTAGGGGAGGGCTGTAGCCACTAGGACTTGGGAGTTAGGCTCCAAGTGGCACAGAATGAAGGACCACCACAGGGTGGGGGTCAGAAAGGTGGGCGTAGGGTAAAGTTCAGGACAGGGAAAAGGAGGAGTTCATCGAGGTAAGGTAGGGCAGGCCCGGCTGGTGGCATACCCAACTCCACGCGGGCAAGGTGAGAGAGGATGGGTAGGATAAGGATCGGCTAGGGAGTGCAGAGAATGGGCGTTCCGAGGATGGGGGATGGGCGTGGGCAGCTCACGCTGGGGCGGCTGAGGACCCAGAATACCCACTGAAGGGGCTCAGGATGGGGTCGTGGTCCCCAGACCCGGGAAGACGGGCTAGCACTTCCCGGCTCCCCACCCTGCTCCGCCCCCGTGGTGGGGGCGGCTCCCAAACGCCCGGGTGGGGAGCACCGGGAAACGGCCGCGCTCTCCTCAGCGCCAGCCAGGCGTGCACTTACTTCTCGGGAGCCGGTAACCGACGTGCTGTAGACGCGCAGGCCGCTCATGCTGCAGGCGGACGAACGTCCAGACAGACGGAGGGGCGGTGGTAGCGGCAGCTGCACTGCCGGGAGACGACGCCGCCGTGCTCGGGAGCGGTTTCCTTCCTGCTCCGCCCGCGAGTCACTGTTCTCGGGACCAATGGGTGACGAGGGCGGGCAGGGCGGGGCCTGCACGACACCGCCCCTCGCGATGGAGATACCCTCCCTTCCCCCAGGGTTGGCCTGGTGTTGGCCAGGCGCCGTGAGGACCCCGATCTTCTGCAGCTGTGGTGGCGACCCTGTCAGCCCTTCCCAGACCTGGGGCGCACCCGGTGAGGCTGTGTGTGGGGGAGCAGATGGCAGGAAAGGCCCGGAAGGCGGGGACAGTGCTTGCTTAGTAAAGTCCTCCTCAGTTCACCCAGTTTCTGGTACACCCAGCTGCCCACCCCCTAGTGTCACGCTCGCTCTCCGTCACAGTGTGGCTGAGCTTGGGACTTTGGAAGGCTTGTGTAGTTTCCAAACCTAAAGTTCCTGGATAGGAGGTAAACCTGAACAGGGAGGCCCTTGCCAAATTTTCCCTACAGCTCCTCAATCCAGGCAGGTTTAGATGACGAAGGTGGCCTGGCCAGGAAGCAGGGGCCACACCCTCAGGAACCAGGAGACAGAAGCCAATAGCTCTGGGAAAGGTGGGGTCAAAGGCTAATGCCTGGACTCCTGAGCCTTGGTTCAGCCTGGCCCCCAGTTTCTCAGTGCAGTGGTAACCCACGGTTGTTAGTA
Organism: Hystrix cristata; assembly: GCA_004026905.1. Lineage (NCBI taxonomy): Eukaryota > Metazoa > Chordata > Mammalia > Rodentia > Hystricidae > Hystrix > Hystrix cristata. The sequence continues at coordinate 27,349 of PVJO010000777.1, read as the reverse complement.
TTTTCAGCAATAATCAGAGTTCAGAGGCAACAGACACCAGCAGCCGCCAGCCCAGATTGGGAGACTTCGCTATTTGTGTGGCTGGACATAAAGCCCCTTAGGGTTCGGACAGGCGATAGCCTGCTTTGCTGAGAAACCACTTCCTCACAGAAACCCAGAGGCCACTGACTTCCTCTCTGAGAAGCCTGCCGAAACTTTCCAGTGTCAGCCTACTCTGTGACTCAGGGGAGCCAAACAGAAAGTTGTGTGGGCAGAGATCTTATTTGTCCCCACAGAATGAAAGAGAGGCAGAAGTGGTAAAGATATGGACATAAAGCCAGATCTGCCCAAAGTCCCTCCTTGCTGCTGCACAGGGAACTTGGATAAACACCCAGTCTTTTGCCCCAAAAAAACCAGAGTGAGGGGCGAGGTTGGAGGATTCTAGGGGGATGGTGGTGATGAAGGCTATGGAAAAACCATGCATCTGTTAAATATTTTATTCTGTAATCAAAATACGCAATACAAACCAGTTGACATAACAAATATTCATATAAATAACTGCTTATAAACTTTACAAGGAAAAATACCCCTGAGCATGATGGCTGGGCTCCCAACACAGGGTGGAGAACGACTAGGCAGCTCTGCTTTAAGAGGCAGGAGCCCAGAGGTTGAGGGGGTGGCCAGCCAGGCAGGGCTGCTCTGAATGGAAGGGATAAGTCACTCCACAAATAAAACACAAACTTGTAAAAACACTTAAGAAGGAGGCTCATTCAGGCCTGAGTGAGGTCCGGGATGCTGCCAACAGCCCAGTCTTGTGGCTGTCTCTAGGCTCCGGAACTGCTTTGTTCCTCATATCCATACATGGCCCCTGCTTGGCGTGTCTCGGATTTAGAGGAGTTCTGGGGCTGGCCCAACAACCAGATGCTAACTGTGAGATGCTCCCTAAACCAGGAGGCAAGAAAAACCAGAAAGTAGAGAGGGTCCAAAGACCCCAGAACAAAACGAAACAAACAAAAAAAAAACTCAGGAAACACTGAAAACTGTATCTTAAAGTTGACTCATACCGGGTACTCTGAACTCTGATGGAGACCAGAGGGGAAAGGGAAAGACACCCCCGCCCCCAATATGAGAGGCACAAATCAGAGGGCCTGGCATAGGTCCCAGGCCTGGGGAAGGGGTGAGCAGCTTGACAGTTAACTTTGTGGTCTTCTAGGGGAAAAATTGGGAATTGAACTCCACCTTGCGGTTGCTAGGCAAGTGCTCTACCACTTAAGCTAAATCCCCAGCCCATCTAGGGGAAAATTCTACTCAAGCCCAAAACCACAGAAAAGAATTTGCACTCAAAGCCCAAGAAAGGGGTACCCAGAAGGCCTGAGAACAAAAAGGAGGACACTACACTGACCACACGGCCAGGACTTTAGGGATAGCATTAAAAAAAAATGCCATAGCAGACAGATTAAGGACCCCTAACTCCAATTTTAGGCACCCAATCCTAGTGGCTACTCTGCTGATGAACAGATCACCCTGAGGATTCTGAGAGAACACAGCCCTGAGGAAGAAGCAGTGGGACTGGACTGAGAAAATCCTCAAAGCCAGCCCAGTTCCCAGAAAGGGTGGCAAATGAGGCCTGAGAATTCTTAATGGTCACTGCTACTCATCTCAGCCTTTCCAGGCGTCTCTAAGGAGTTCTGAGATCAGCAGGACCAAGGGATGGAATAGGAATGAATGTGGACCCATCCTGGAGGATGGAGATATAAGCAGCTTGTCTGCCTTCAATGTCAGCCTAGTACTGGGAACAGTGAAGATTAATCAGTTAAACCTGCAAAAGTTAATTAATAACTTACCCTCTAAAGGTAAATTAGGATAAGAGGATAAACATGACCAAATAAGGCAAAGCCAGCATAGGGCAGGAAAGGTACACTTCTCCCCTCAACAGTCCTTGGTCCCCGGATGCAGGCTCTTCCCTCTCCACCCTTCAAGCTCGTCTCTGGGAACTGCAGCAGGCAGGAGGCAAGACCGTCGGGGCTGGAACCTGCTGGCCAGGCTCTTAGCAGCTCAGGCCCTCCAAAGGGGCATACAGCCTGTCTACCCACAGCACTCCTCACTGTGTGGCACAGTTTTCTCCCATGTCCTGGGCGTATCTGTCTGACATGGTGGTCCTTAAATCTTCAATGTCCCGACGTAGCTGTTGAACCTCTTCTAGTTTCCTCCTGATCACATCTGGCTTCTGTAAATCTGGCTGAGACCCTTCTGGGTGCTGTGTGGCTGAAGAGGAGAGCATTTCAAGTGTCAGTCAGCTGGTAGACACTTTCTACCAGTACATGTGGTACTGGGGATCCAACCCAGGGCTTCAACTCAGGTATGCTAGGTCAAATTCTCTACTCCTGAGCTACATCCCCAGCCCCAGGGCCATATTCATTTTTAAAAACACTGGGGTGGGGCTGGAGATTTAGCTCAGTGGTAGAGTGCTTGCCTAGCAAGTACAAGGCCCTGAGTTTGATCCCCAGCACAAATGCAGAAACACACACACACACACACGCACCAAAACCAAAACACTGGGGAAAGACCTGATAACTTGCTACTACCTAAGACCCACTTTTCGTTTATCCTGCATGCAAATACCCCTATAAGGATGCCTGTTTGCAAAACACTTACTAAAGGCCTACTTTGTGAAACGTAAATTCCCAGAGGGCAGTGACCAGACCTGTGTACCCTGTTTACCCACATTACCATTATGAAAGTTAGATGCCTTGAGAATAAAGGCCCCTCTCTCATGGGTCCCAGATTGGCCTGAGGACTTACAGTGAATGCCTAAGAGCAGGGACAGATTTGGGTCCTTGCCCTGGGCTCTCTGGGTCACAATGCTGCAGACAGCCTGCAGATCTTGAAGGCAATTGGCCAACTCCTGGTGCAGCTCAAATGCCAGCTGGGCTGCATCTGATGAAGGTGGGGACCCTTGTTGAGCCAGGCGCAGGTGTTCCTGCAGTGTCAGATTCTTCTCAATCAGGTCCTGGTTTTGCCCTGAGAGCTGAGCAGATAAACGGGTGAGTATATTAACAGGCCCAGGGAGAAGTATCTGTACGTGTGTGCTGGCAGGGGGTGGTTGTGGATATGTGTGTGGAGAGGGGGTATGAATCACAGGCAATGCCCTCCGTCCTCCCCCCACCTCTACCAACAGGCTTAGCACCCAGCCTCCCACCAATACCAGGCCTGGTTCCTCCTGAGGATAGGATGGGCCTATAGGGATCCAGCAGTGGAGCGGAAGCTGCCCCTCAGCAGGCTCTGAGTCATCAGCCTCCAGGTCTCTGTCCAGGAGCCAGAGATGCCCCCGCCCACAGGAACTCTATCTGAAGCCAGTCCCTCAGCCAACTCTGTTAGCCAGGCTATTAGAGATGGCCTAACGTGAACAGTGAAATCTGAGGAGACACTGGTTTCAATCTCTCCCTGCCACCCTGACCAAAGTGGCCACCAGCCAGCCTGATCACAGGCTGTCAGAATAAAGGGGGCAAGAAAGACAGTATGATAGCTAGTGGCTGCTAGATATGGAGGGCTGCAGAAGGTGGAGACCTGGAGGACAAAGAGCTAAAATATGTCCTGCCTTTTCAAACCCTCATTTAAGTAAACTTAGGCTTTACTACAAAGACCAGCTGTGTCTTTGTACGTCCATGCCACTTTCCCTTTCCTTGACAGTTTAATTAACTCTATTGTGTTTTATTCTTTCTGCAGTACTAGGGATTGAACCTTGGGAGTAATGACACCTGCCCCGCCCCAGGATCTAAATTGCCCAGAATGGGCTCAAACTTGTGATCCTCTTGCCTCAGCATTGTCTGAGTAGCTGGGATCACAGGCATGTATCAGTATACCAGGCTTCCATTCTGTTTTAAAAACTCTAAAGAGTTCCTCCTTCAGTCTCAGCACTCCACCCACACTGGGCCATGTGACGATTCTAGTTCTGAGAGACTCCTTCCTAGGCACTTGGCCAGTGAACCCAGTGACCCAATGCTGACAGTTCTGCTTGTGGCCTGAATATAACTATATTCTCAGTCTCCTTGAACCCTTCGGCCCAAACCCCACAAAGCTGTGGCTGCCACAAGACAAAAGACAACAACTTCCCACATCTAGAAAGCACTTCTTGGTAATTATGGCCACTCTTCAGGCCTAGGGCCTTTAAGGATGATGCCATGTTATCTTCCCTCTCCTCTGTTCAAAAAGCTCAGCAGGGACCTCTCCCACACTGGGCTCTTGTGGGGGAAGAGAGGGGAGCAGGCACACAAAAATCAGCTTGATCAGGGCTGAGGATTTAGCTCAGTGGGTAGAGTGCTTGCCTTGCAAGCACAAGACCCTGAGTTCAAGCCCCAGCACCGAAAAACAAAACAAAAACAACTTGGTGGAGGCAGTACCAAGAGGCCTGGCCAATGCTGCTCACCTCCTTCACAGCTGTACGCAGCTGCTGCAGAGCCGTCTCCCTTTGCTGGGCCTCCTCTCTCAGGGCCTGGCTTGTTCCTTCTTCTTGAGCCATTTCCTGCTCTAGGCTCTGGATTCCATGGCAAGGTGTTGTGGAGAACACAGTAACAGTAACAAATCTGGTTCAGACCATATCACTTCTGGCCTGGACTATACTGTATAGTGAAGCCCCACCTGACCCACATACTGCTGCTGATGGTTTTGGGACAGTAGGGGTGAACCTATGGCACGTATACTGCAGCTGGGTCTTTGTTATCATTGAAAGTTCTGAAAGATTTGCCCTCACTGTTTTAGAAGATCTTTGATGTATGTATGACTTCTCATTTAAACTCTTTGACAGCCTCTGACCACATACCAAATTGAAGTCGGCTTCTCAGCAGGGCATGTGGAGCCATTCAAATCCTGTTTACTTTGCTATCCCTATCTCTTTTTATCTTCCACACAGCCTCCACTCCAGCCACACTGAATGACTGGCCTTCATCCCCAAAGGTTCCACCTCCAAGGTCTTTGTTTGCTCTTCTTTCCCTTTGTTCAGACTGCTCTTCTGCTCTGCCTGTCACTCTAGGAGGCTCCAAGGGCCACCTGAACCTTCCTCAATCTGCAAATCAGATCCAGTTAATCCTAATCTCGTCTGTCACTAACATTTCTACCTCAGCTCCTGAGTATATCTACTTAATATTCTGTTAGCTATACACACGCCTTTCTTCTCCATTTGAACATAACTTTCTTAAAGGCAGAGAATGAGTCATTCAGTTGAGTTCAATATTTGCTCAGCACCGCCTATGATAAGTACTATGAATACTGAAAAGAACACCAAATAGTCCCTGTCTGTGAGGAGCTAAGAGTCAAATGCTGTGTATGAAATGTTTTGATGGATGGAAAGGAGGAGGGCACACTCACAGGCAGAATCTTATTGTGTGTGTGTGTGTGTGTGTGTAGGGTGGTCAAAGTCACAGGGAGGGAAATACTTAGAAGTTTTTTATCTTCTTACCTCTCTTTCTATTCATTCCAACACTTCTCCCAATTGTGAAACTGATTTGAATACAAATACTGTATAAAATTCTTTAATTTCCCATTTTGTATTAATAAAAAATTTAGCTGTCAAGGAAAATACCTCATGACCATGAAATAGCCAAGGTGACAATGATCAATCCACCTTATTCTCAGAAATTCATCTGACATTTTAAATTGCCTGAATAGTCTCATCATAGGTAAGTGTAAAATTTTAAATGTTAGGCTTAGGGCTAGAGATATACAGTGTTTGACCATGTGTTTGGCATGTGTGCATCTCCGGGTTCAATCTCCAACATCAAAAAAATAATAAAATAATAAAATGGTGGGCTCTCCCAACTTTTGTCAAACTTCAAGGTCCCAGGAAATTTACTTTGAGATCCATTAAAAAACTCTACTAAAAACCTGGCATTCAAAAATTTTATCTGTTTATCCATCCATCAACCCACCTATTTATTTTTGCAGTACCAGGGATCAAACCCAGGGCTTTTATACTGAGCTTTTTTAAAAATTTTAATTTTGAGACAGAGTCTCATTAAATTGCTCAGGCTTGGCTCAAATGTGCTACCCTCCTGCCTCAGACTCCCTAAGTGCTGGGATTATAGTGTGTGCTGCCCTACCTGGCTTTTACTCTGAGACTGAGTCTATGTAGTCCAGGATGGCCTGAGACTTGCTACGTAGCCCAGGCTGGTCTTGAACTTGCAATCAATTCTCCTCCCTCAGTTTCCCCTAAAACCTGACATCTTAAATTAATAGATGATATGCTACCAGGCTTAACTACCTCCTTAAGAAACAGAGCACAATCCACACAATGGCCAAGGCAGGACTGAAGCCAGCAGTTGTTCCAAATGCATTTCATGTATTTTAGAGGCCAAAGAGAACTTGAGTGAACCTCTTCACTCAGGATTTCTTGAAGAACCCAATTAAGAACACACCCCCCTCTGGCCCAAAATAGAAACCAGGAGCTGTCTTTGGTTTTTTCTTATTCTTCAGCCCCCTACATCCTGTCAGTCACGGATTCCTCCTAAAAGTCACTTCGATCTGTCTCCTCACATCTCCTCCCTGATACACTGCCATCTGCTCATCACCTCACTCTGAATTCACCAAGACTCTTGGTGGTGCCTCTCTCTAGGCTGCCAATCTGGCCCATTCCAGCCTGAGTTGCAAACCTGACCACATCATACCCCAACTAACTGCTAAGTAGATTCCCATCACCTACCTGAAGATTACACACCAACCTGTTCGGATAGACAGGCTCCCCTCCATAGGCTGGACCTCCCAGCTCTTCACTCACCGCTTTAAACAGAGTCGTGCACTGCATATTGCTGTTTTGATCAATGGATGGCATATATGACAATGGCCCCATAAGATACTGTCTAGTCTTAGTTTACGAGAGTGCATTCTACAATGTTTGCACAATGATGGAATCACATAACATTTTTCTCAGGGAAAAAAAAAGGCATCCTGGTTGTTAAGTAGTACACGACTACTTCAATATAGCAACCTCTTTCAAGTCCACATTCAAACCCTGATGTTTCATACCTCCATGTTCTTCCTACTGGGATTCCAGGGCCATCCTTCCCAGCTCCTCTTCTCTGCCTGATTAATTCCTCACCCTTCAAGGCTCAGGAGTTCTGGAACCCTTTCCTTGCCCCCTCTTCCTCCCACTGATTCTTCTGTGCGCACTTCCCCAGGGTGATGTGAACAATACTGTCACAGCACCACGCTAAAGCGCCTCTCATATTTGTCCTCCCTACAAGACGCAGCCTCTAAAGCATCAACCAAATTTCATTCTTCTTGTATCCCTAACACCAAGCAAATTGTATAGCAGAGAACAGAATGAAATGTTAGGTGAATTCTAGAGTTTCCATTGTTATGTTCTACTCACCAAACCCCCATGACTCATGGCTCACCTGTACTTGTAAATGCAACTGATCCATCTTCTGCTGTTGCTTCTCCACAATCTGAAAGGCAAAATTATCAAGGAAGGCTCCATACGCAATGCTGATGTTGAGGTCAGAGGACAAGGGGCTACACCAGGATCTGGGGTTTGGCCGTCAGCCCCTATAGTTACAGCCCATTAATTATGAAAACAGGGTAAAGACTCGTTAGCTCTACCTACAGACGTCTGGCTCAGACAACTGATCTTGATTATCCAGCTTCACAATCCTGTGATTCCTGTGCTCCAATCACACAGAGGTTTACACAGGAATGGAGTGTGGACCTATGACCACTACTGGAAGCAGGAGGAACCCTCACCCTAATGACTCACTGTACTGGGACTTGAACCCAGGGCCTTTGCTTTGAGCTACATCCTAAGCCACTCTTTAGTTTTTAAGACAGGGTCTCACTAAATCACTAAATTGCCCAGGCCAGGATTGAAACTGCAATCCTCTTGCCTCAGCCTCTGACAGTGCTGAGATTATAAGCATGTGCCAACATGACCAGCTCCTCCCTAACTTTGGCCTGTATTTCTGATGAGTACAGTTTGCCTGTCATAGGTTGAATGTCAAAAATGCAAGCTTTCAGGGAAGAAAAAAAAAAAAGAAAATGCAAACACTAGGCAGAGACGACTTCTCAGAAAAGAGAGAAAAGCTACTGGTAGCAGATCCTAGGTAGCCCAAGGCCAGGAATTCATGGTTCCTTTTAAGTACACAATTGTCTCATCCATCCATCCACCCATTAATTAATTAATGCAGTAATGGAAACTGAAGCTGGAGCCTTGTGCATGTTAGACAAGCACTTTACTACTGAGCTACACTCCCAGCCCTTTTTATTTTGAGACAGTCTCACCAAGTTGCCCAGGCTGTCCTTGAACTTGTGATCTTCCTGCCTCAGCCTCCCAAGTTGCTGGGATTACTGATGTGGGTCACCAATGCCCATATTTGGCTCCACAGTCTTCTCTTTGCTCCCAGCCTAACCCTCATTCGAGCCTAGACACCCTTGGTCACCTTTCGGAGGGAATCACATTCCTTCTGCAGGGACTCCATTTCCACTTTGGGATCTTCTCCACCAGCTTCCTCCACAGAATGCTTATCTTGCAAGCTGAAAGACAATGGCCTCTTCAACACCTCTGAAGTCAAAAATAATGCGGCTTTCGCTCCTGGTTCTGCTGTGTACTATATGTCTGAGGCAAGACACTTACTTAGGCCCTCTAGGTTATAGCTAAGGATGATGTTTTAAGTCTGCTGTACTGTAAGGTGAGCTACAGGAAGCTACTCAGTGCATGTTGGCTGTCTGCCTTATGAGAAGAATCTACCAAAGTGCCATCAATTTGCCAAAGGCAAATAATTTTTGATATTTCAAAAATAAACATTTATCACATATATTTAGACTATAGAAGTCATACATGTACACCATAGAAGTTTTGGAAAATACAAAAGAACTCCTTTTTTTCTTGGCATATATAGTCTAGGGCAGAGCCGACTTTGTCCCCTAACTATGCTTCTGGCTCCAACCAATGGCCTCCTCCAGCGGGTCCCTCACAATCACTTCCAGCATGGCCCATCTGCTGAGATAAACAACGGGGTCACTGTGGTTGAATATGGGATAAGAAATACGATCCAGCCATTAGGAACTGGATTTAGTCCAAGAGGCTGTTGAAACACAGCCATCATTTTCAGAAACTGCTATTAATACAAAGGAGCTCCCAAGACACTCTGAGAGCACATTATGGCATGTTGTTTTGTTCTCAGAAATTGTCCTGCAATTGAGAGCAATTCCACGGCTGAGAAGAAACAGATGCTCCTGGTAGCCTGTATCATAAAAGGTTCAAAATGTGGATAACCCCCAGACCTGAGTAGCAGGATCCGTTTTTCAAAATATAGAGATACCTTGTTTCCTAGTTTATAAAGTGTTTTCATTCATCCAATATATACATACTCAAGGATTATTATATGTTAGGCATTGAGTTGGAGCCTCTCAAAAGACAGTGGTAAGCATCCACCGAACCACCATACTCTACTCCATCTCACATAGTACTTGACTATCATTAGCTTTTCTACCACTCACAATCCAAAGAAAATGAAACTCAAAGATGTAAACAGATGTGTACAATCACCTAAAGTCATACAGGTAAATAAGTGCGGGTAGTGAGGACCAGAATTGAGCTCTCCCCATGTTCCCTCAATCCCACAGGTGTATTTACTTATGTCTAGTGGAGGAGAATTCTGCTTCTCTCTGTCTCAGGCTTTCCAGCTGAATCTCCTTCTCTCGGCAGATTGCCTGGGTCTCCTCCAGCAAACTCTCCAACTCAGTCACTCTCTCCTGCAACTCTGTGGTCTTCAACTCAGAATCCTTAAGCTAAGAGACAGGATTCCATACTTTGATTAATAAGTCATGGATATCTCAAAACATTTTTAGTCCAATTTTATAGATGTTGACTCTAAACATGACTCCTTTAGGATTTTCCTTTTAGGAAGCAGCCTTTCAGGAAGTACCCAGCAAATAACAAAAAAGTCCTCCTGCCTGGCCACTCCCGCTCGGCCCCAGGTATGCCCAGACATTGGTACTACCTGCTGGCTCTGCTTCTGATGGTCTTCTAGTGTAGGCAGATCAGCCAGGTAACGCTCCAAAGTCTCAATACGCTGCTGCTTCTCACGGTTTTGCTCAGATTCCTTCTGACATTTCTTTTTCAAATTATTGATATGTTTATCACGCCCTTTGACCTATGGAAAGAAATGTTAAGAGTCTGTCTCCATTCACTCCTCTAGGACCCTGAAGTGACCACTGCCTCTGTCCTTGAGGCTACGCATGTTGTTCTACTGCAATGAGGCCAGGAAGTTCCAACAAATTCTGCCATTTGGGATTGAGGCATAAACTGTAGAGTTAACATACCTGAACTTTCCTGCCAAGGGTAAGAATGAAGGGCTCTGGAAGCAGTTATTAAAAACTGGTAGTACTTTTGTTTTATAATAATTTGTCTTTTAGGTTCCTGGAGGTAACCTCTAAGCCCTTGGCATTTTCTGAATAGGACAGTGTCTTTGTTATCCATAGAGGACCAGAGCCTATCAACTGAATGAATGTATCCTAAAGGAGCACTCAGAATGGCGTTCGGAATGGGGCTGGTCATCAGCAATATCAATCCATTTGAGTAAATCTTTTACAGAAAGAAGTGGGGAAACGGCAGGGCCTAAATAGTGAAACTCCAATAAAAACTCTAGAGACTTAAGCTTGATGGGCTTCCCGGAGGGTAAACATGTGGATGTGCTGGGAGGGCCCACACACCCTGATTCCCCATGGAGATGGAGCTACTTTTAGGAGTCTCTCGGACCTCAGCCTACATCTCTCATCATCTGGCCATTCCTGAACTACATCCTTTATAAGACTGTAAACAGACAGGTGGCAGAGTGGGGAGGATTACTTGAGTGGAGGGGTTTGATTCCAGCCTGGGCAACAATCTCAGTCCCAACTCAAAAACAATAACCAAATTATAATCATAAATACGGTGTTTTCTGGAGTTCTGAAAATTGGTCTAGAGAATTACTGAAAGGGTCATAAGAATCCCTGGATTTCTAAATTTGTCAGTACAAGTGGCCGGGGGAGCGCAGAACTTGCACTAGTCATCTGAAGTGACTGCATCTTGTTGGGGGCAGTGCCCTTAAATTTGTGAGGAGTCTGGTGTTAATTCCAGATGGTATGCCTCAGAATTGAATTTCAGCAGTATATACAACTTCCTTGAAGATATACAGTAAAGTCCACGTGTGTTAACTCTGCATGTTTGGGTAAGAAAAGTAATACACTCTTCCCTAAAAACCACACATAATATAAAGCTGAGCAATCACGTGAAAAGGCTTATGAGACTATAGACTCTGACAGGAAGGGCTAAATCAATTTTGCTAAATATCACATCCATAAAGCACAGTACGATGCTTAGCAAAAAGCAGGCACTCAGTTTGAGCTCAGACTGCGCAATGTAGCAAGACTGTCTCAAAAAATAAAAAAGGGCTAGAGATGTAGTTCAGTACAAAGGCCCTGGGCTTGATCCCAGGTCATACAGACACACACAGACACACAGACACACAGACACACACACACACACACACACACAAGAAGAGTTGACTGCAGACATCTTTGGCTTATGAACAAATAAGCAGGAGGAGCAAAAGAAAACAGAAAAAGTGAGGCTGGTAACTGATGTCAAAGAAGCACATAGGCTTAACTGATGTCAAAGAAGCGCACAGGCTTACTTCCATCCAAAAATATGCAGTACTAAGAATGATGTCAAATTCAGGCCAGCCAGGTGGTGGCGCACACCTATTATCCCAGCACTTCGAAGGCTGAGGCAGGAGGATCGCTGTGAGTTTGAGGCCAGACTGATCTACATAGTGAGTTCAAGGCCAGATTGAACTACAAAGCAAGACCTTGCCTCAAAAAAAAAAAAAAAAAAAAAAAAAAAAAAAAAAAAAAAAAAAAAAAAAAAAAAAAAAAAAAAAAAAAAAAAAAAAAAAAAAAAAAAAAAAAAAAAAAAAAAAAAAAAAAAAAGAAAAAGAAAAAAAAGAAAAAAGAAATTCAGCCCAGAAGTTTTATCCCAAGACTGATCTGTACCCTTCAAGTTCTTTTAAACCTGTGATTTCTGAATTTCAGTATGGATCAGAATTGCCTGGGAAGCTTATTAACAATGCTGAAGAATTATTTTCGATTTAAAAAAAGTAAAACTGACCACAGATGTTTATCTCTTTTCTCTTGCAAAATGTTTCTACCAACAGGAGAGGAGACAAAAGTATGTAAGAGATTTTTTTTTTTTTGGAGACAGGTCTCCCTATGTAGTTCAGACTGGCCTTAAACTCACTATGTGAGTTCAGGCTGGCCTTGAACTCACTGATCCTCCTGCCTTAGCCTCAGGAGTGCTGGGATTACAGGCATGCACCACCATACCCAGCCCTAATTTGAGTTTTTAACATGTTTTCAAAAGATGAAAAGTAAAATCAAAAAAATTTTTAAAAAATTAAAAAAAATCAAAAGGTGAAAAGTAGGGGCTGGGGATTTAGCTCAGTGATTAGAGTGCTTGCCTTGCAAGCACAAGGCCCTGAGTTCAATCCCCGGCACCACAAAAACAAACAAACAAACAAAAAAACCAAAAAGGTGAAAAGTATTGGGTCCTTCTGAAATTTAATCCTGAGTTTTCATGAAAGAAATTTGCTGTCACTGTTTTCTTAATTCAGCCTCCTGAGTAGCTAGGATTACAGGCATGTGCCACTGCACCTGGCCCAAATGATATCTCCCCTCACCCTACCACTCTGGGTGCTTGAACCCAGGGCTTTCAGACTAAGCTACATCTCGAGGCCTTTTGAGACAGGGTCTTGCTAAGGTACTAAACTGCCCAAACTGGGTTCAAACTTGAATCATCCTACCTCAGTCTCCCAAGGAGCTAGAATTATAAGCATATGGCACCACACCTAACGCAAGTAACTCTTAAACACACTAAAGTTTGAGAAGTCAGGTTGTGTGGCACATATCTGTAGTCTCAGCTACTCCAGAGGCTGAGGCAGGAGGATTGCTTTAACCTCAGGAGTTTGAGAGCAGCTTGGGAAACAGACTATGTCTTAAAAAAAAAAAAAAAAAAAAAAAGGCCAAGAAACACTGTTCTAGTTGATTTTGATACAAATGTTCCAGAACTAAACACTGCTAAACTTGCTCTATGGAACTTCTAAGAGCACTGGGAGAAATAAACTCCCAAAGTAGCATATATGTGGAAAGTCTCTCTCCTTTTTTAGATAGAGTGAGATGAAGGCAGACTGAGTGGAATAAATTTACCATAGGTATTCAAACATCTTGCAACAGGATCACCTGGTATGACTGCACAGGCTGGTTTTCCACCTAGGACAGCTGGCAGCACCTCACAACCTGGGAGAGTGAGAGATTACACAACTTTCCCTGACGGGAATATTTCTGTGAAGATGAGGCAGAAAGGAGGGGTTCCGTAGATAGGTCCTGTATGAAGCCAATGAAAGGTCTCACCTAACTGGCTTCTCCTGGTTCTAAAGAATGGGGCAGAAGCAGCTTAGGCTGTTGGCAGAGAGGGCTGACTGTCAATACCTTTGTGGATTAGAAAGCCATCAACTCTTCAACTCACCCTTTCTTCCTGTTTCTTCCCCTCCTCTGAATGCTTATGCAGTGTCACTTTGAGAGACTCTCTGATGAGCTGGACTTCAACTTCTGAAGCAGAAAGTTGCTTTTCCAGCTCGATCTTTTCTTTGCTCAAGGCGTCTGTCTTCTGCGCAAACTGTGCACGTAAGAAAGTGTTCTCTCGCTGCAATTCCTGCCAGAAAGATACTTGCTACATTAACTGTTCCCTACCTTTACAACCCCATATATTATACTTTACTACCAGCATACATCACAGTCAAGTATCATCTTTCTCCAAGCAGTGCTTCCCAAAATGTGGTGTGAGGACAAACAGTACTAGCATCACCTGATGCTAGAGTTTGTTTAAAAATGCAAATTTTAGAGTCTTAGTTACAGACCCATTGAATCAGAAACTCTGGGGATGGATCATTATAATCTGTGTTGTAGTAAGCACTCCAGGTGATTCTGAAGCACACTGTTGTTTGAGAACCACTGCTTTAAAGCGATACCTGAGGAGCTGTAGTATAAAATAGAAGGAATGCAGGATAAGACATAACAAGACTTGGGCTTGGGGTCTGGCTTCCTCCACTCATTCTCTACATGATCTTAGGCAAGTACTTTCTCCTTCCTGGACTTCGATATTTGTCATCAGCAAATCAGAGATCTAAACCAGATTTCTACCTAAGGGACCTTCCCGCTCTAACATTCTGATTCTGTGAGATGGAATACTGCCTTAATAGGCCCACTAAGTGGTAAAGCCAGAACTAGAGCCTATCTAACCAAAAGCCCAAGCCTATCATCACTCAAAAGCCCAAGCTGTGAAAGCTTGGTCAACAAGCAGGCTTCTTTTCAAGAACTCAAACCTCATACACACTGACCTCCGTAAGAATATGGTTTTCTTCAGTTGTTCCTAGCATGGAAGAATAACAATGAGAATCACTCTACCTCCCTTGCCTCTGTATCTCCCTCCATTTGGGCCAAAGCCTGCAGATTAAGACTTCTCAGAATATCACCCAATGCTAGAAAGTTACCATCTACTTTGTTCTGCTTTCCTTTCCCTCCAAGTATGTTCTGACACCAAGGCACCAGACTTTCATCTGATTCTCCCTTCAAATCTTCTGCATCCTCACAAGGGCACAACAAAGGATGTTTTATAATATGTTTATTCTTTGAACCCTTTTGTATCTCTTGGATATTTAATGGTGTCAAGCACAGGGAAATCACTGAGTTGTGACAAGCAAAATGCCATTCTGGCTGCCAATGCTTACCTGCAGCCTCAGCAAGCAGACATCCCCAAAGGGGGCAGGGTGACCCAAAAGAGCACTGTGAACTTGTAGTTCGCTTTCTCGCACCTTCTGCTCCAATTGAGAGATGTGTTTCTTCTGCCTGCAAAAGCCAATAGAAATATCTCAGGGTCTTAACACTAAGCCCCTTACAATACAAGCCCCTACTTTCTTTAGACACATGAGTAATGATCCCTACTATACAAGCAAAAACTTTGATTCTGAACATCAAATTCTACTGAAGGAAAACAAATCAGAAATATGACTAGCCAGGTACAGTGGTACATGCCCATAATCTCAGTACTTTGGGAAGCTGAGGCAGGAGGATCATAAGTTCAAATTTTATGTAGGCAACTTAGTGAGACCTTGTCTCAAAACAAAATAAGATACATACATAAAGGAGGCTGAGATGTAGCTCAGTGGCAGAGCACCTGGTATGTTTGATTCCCCAGTACCACTCACTTACACACACAGACACAAAGGAGAAAGATAGCTGAGGGAAAATGGGAAAAGATAAGCTGCAATAAATCAGCTAATCCCTGCAGGCACCCTCCAAACTCCCTGCAGAGATACACAATTTGTGTTTCACAGACACAAGAATAGGCTACTTATCAACCTACCTCTACCACGAGGCAAGGTGTGGGCCTGAACACAAAATAGTGTACTGCCCTTAGGCGGACCTCATTAGGTGGCCTCAGAGGGACCTGGGAGAGCAGAGCCTGGCTTTGCAGCACCCCCTGACATCTTACTTGTCAATGAGAAGTTCTTTCTCCTTCAGAAGGTGTTCATTACTGTTCAAGATGCTGATCCACTGTGCTGGTTCTAAGGTGGGCAGTAAAGGAGCAAAAGCAGCAGGATGATGGCAGACAGCACCATTCTGAAGCTGGAAGACAAGCAGGACAGAGGGGCTTGATTCTGACTACAAGCACCTAAAACACCTGAGTAGTACCTAGCTAGACCCGGAGTCAAGGCCCACTTTGGCTCAGCCTAGTAAGGCCAGTGTTTATGAAATAATTTTAGCTCTGATGCATGACTGGAAAGAACCTGCCAGAGCGATTTCTGCCAACTAAACACTCTCTGTTGAAAAAGAATCTAGTTTCTAAGGTCAGTTATCTTTTATTATCTGGCACTAGAGGCAAATTAGGAGCTAAGATGTCCTCACTAACCAGGGAAGGTAAATATGTCCTGCTTCCTTCTTTCCCACTCTGTAGCTGCACAAGGATATTAAAAAGAAATATGAAAGTGGCACCAGTGAAAAGAACACAGGGATTCAAAGATGATTTTTAAACCTTAGCTCTGCTACTTATCAGCTTTGTGATCATGGGCAGATTATTCCAAGGGCCTGCTAAGTTCCTACATTTACTTTATCATGGAGGTATGAGGACTAAACAAAATTCTTTACATGAAAGTACCTAGTCTAGTGACTGGCATGTATAGTCATATCTTGGTAAGTGATTGCACTGAAACTTGTTGAATTTGGTACTTGGTGCATTCCGACATGAAAATTTTGTCCTGGTCTTGTCATTTGGTACTTGACATGCAAGCTGGAACCTGTCAGTGTTGACTGCCTCATGACTTGCTATCCTTTTCAGTCAAAACGACTGGTTCGGTACTCATTTTTGTTACTCTGAGCCTCCTGGAACCAATTAACAAGTAACAAGGTACCACTCAAGGTAGATAAATATGCAATCAATGTTCATTTCCTATCTTTTTGGGTTTTCCCTTGTAATCTTTTATTTTGTTGAGCCTATCTGGTGTTTGACTAGACAACAACAGATTCAATGGCCCTGAGCTCACAAACTTTCATTTCCTATCTATAAATACATTCCTTATTTTTTAATAATTGTTCTCTTTAGTTAAAACTTATAGGGTAAACTGAGTGTGGTGGCGCACACCGTAATCCCAGCACTCTGGCAGGCTAAGGCAGAAGCATTGCAAATTTGAGCCCAACTGGGCAATTTAGTGAGCTCCTGTCTCAAAATTAAAAATAAAACAACGACTGGGGATTTAGCTCAGTGGTTAGAGTGCTTGCCCAGCAAGCGCAAGGTCCTGAGTTCAATCCCCAGCACCAAAAAAAAAAAAAAAAAAAAATAATAATAATAATAATAAAACAACAAAAAACCTTTTAGGGCAAAGGTTTTTCAGTTTTAAGAACCACATACAGCCTGCAAAATTCAAGGAAAGAAGGGTTTCTACCTGCATTTGCTCCATCTGTAAGCGGATTAATTCCAGTTGCTGTCGACAAGTACTGAGTTCACAAGACTGCTCTCGGGGATGCCAAGGGTCAGGACTTGGTTGCCACATTTGAGAGGATAGAGGCTTGGAGAGCCCGGGAGCAGGCTGGAGTCCCAAAGGGAGCACTCCACTGCTGCTAGGGTGTGGTCCATTCCTCTCGAATACCACCCCACTGCCTGGTGCCTTCCTGGCCTCAGGTAATACTTTGTACAACTCCTTGTTTGTATCAGTTCTTGGGTTATGGAAGTGGACTCTGTAGTGGGGATCTGAATAAAGTGTATCAATCATGGCGGATTGATTGAGGGTAGGTTCCATGCTAGGAACATCGAACTTCCTCATTTCTTCCTCTCTTTCATGGCCCACTGCTGGAAACCAGTGAGACTGCTCAATCCCATTTTCCCCTGTAGCACCGCAGAGATACATGAGATCTCTAGACAGGCCTGGAGAACGTTTCACTGCACCAAAGTCTCCATTTCTTGTCATCCCCACAGTTTCAGCCAATCCTGACAAAGGGAGTTTGGAGGAAGAGGATCCAGCAGGTGTAGAATTTGGCTTGCCAGGAGAGGTCCCCAAAGTAGAAGGCATCACATGGGCTGTTGGAATGGTTATGTGGCTTTTAATAGGCTGGAAAGAAGGGCTGCTACTTGAGCTGCAAAAATCTGTGGAGAGAATAGTCTTCTGTAAGTCAAAATTGAAGTAGCAAACTTTCCTGAGTTTGGCTGTTATGCCAGATGTTCTCTGCCTGTCCTCAGACTGAGTACAAAGGGCACTATAGAAAGTATAAGGCAGAAAGACATAGCAACCTAACTGGTAGATGTGTGTTTCAAGATTTCAAATGCAATTCATAAGGTAAACCAACAAAAGGTAATAACAGCTTCATTTTTAACTTACACTCTTTTGTACTTGCTTTAAAAATCTTGCAGTCAATAAGCAAAGCTGGAAAGTGAATTAAAAAAAAAAATCACTTACTTTAAGGGAAATTAGGTCCTGGTCTTCTGAAAGCTGGAAAACTCTATAAATTATAATCCAATCTAAAAATATCCTTTTCAAGGGGTGCCAGAATCATCTGTAGCCTCCAAAAGCTCCCCAATGAATCTGGACTATCCAAAGAATAGGACAAACCAGGTAGTCCTGCTCAGTATTCAAGCAGAGAGCGCAGCATCTGAGTCAGGGTTCTGTTCTCTCTCCTACACCCTAGACCTGACTGCCTGGATGTGGAAGTTATTCTTAGTAACTCTCAGGTTTCACTAAGTACAGTGAGCACTCTCAAGTCAGTACACACTGAAATCCTCTATTTTATAGTTTGTCTTTCACTTTCCCCTTATTTGTTTTTAATTTTTCCTTCAGACTGCATTTGTAGTTTCTATGGTTCCTGTCTGGTCTTGGGAGACAACTCTAATCAGCCTAGCTGCAGAAGGTTCACATTTCTACCTATCTCCAACTTTCAAGCATACTTTGAGGAGGATTACAAGGTCACAAAATCAATGTGCTGGGGCAGTGGGTTGCAGGTAAGTAAGATGGAATGTTAAGGTCACAAATCTACTATTACTTTTAACAGACAGAAAACTGAATAAAGAGTCTGGCATGGTGGCACATGCCTGTAATCCCAAAACTTGGGAGACTAAGGCAGGAAGAGTACCACAAGTTCAAGACCAGCTTAGACTACATAGTGAGTTCAAGGCTAGCCAGAACTACATAGTGTGACCCTGTATCAACAAAACAAAAGAAAACTACAAACACACACACACACACACACACACACACACACACACACACTATCTAGGTAATAATGTGAGTCAAATACAGTCAGTCAATTTACTGGGGGAAAAATCCAGACCAATGTTTGATTTTTAAAAATATCTACTAGTTAGTCAAAATGAAAAGGTCCCATGATTATACATGTACAAAAAACCCTTAAATCCAAATTGAATAAATACAGCTGGGTGTAGCAACACACGCCGGTAATCCCAGCACTCAGGAGACTGAGGCAGGAGGATTCCCATGAGGTGGAGGCCAGCTTGGGCTACACAGTGAATTTGGGGCCAGCCTGTACTACAAGGCAAGACCCTGTCTCAGAAAACCTGGGGTTGGGGATTTAACTCAGTAGCAGAGCATTTGCCTAGCAGGCTCAAGACCCTGAGTTCAACTCCCAGCACCAAACAAAACAAAACAAAAAACAAAAAAACAAAAAATTAAACGAATAGCAACATTCTTGATTACAGAATTTATAAAAGGAATATTACAGTCAAGGCTAGGGGTGTAGCTCAGCAGTAAAGCACCTGCCTCATTACAGGAAAAGGAAAAAAAACCTTACAGTCAGGAGATCAGAATGTAATAATCAGCTGAGGGACCTTAGGCAAGCTGTCTAACCCCTAGGGAAATTTCTGTTATTCACTAGCAGGTTAGATTTTTTTTTTTTTGGTAGGGGGGTGCTGGAGATCAAACTCAGGGCCTTTCTCTTGCTAGGCAAGCATTCTAACCACTGAGCTAAATCCCCAACCCCTAGATTGATTTTTAAAACCCTGTCTACTTCAAAATCTGTAATCCAATTTCATACTATATTTTTAGCACAGTTTCCATATATACTCAGTTATCAACCTATTAAAATTAGTGATAGGTGTCTAGGAGTTAGTATTAGATGTAGGGTTTTTTCCTTCTTTTCTTTTTCATTCCTTTTTTATTTTTTCTAAACATTTCTATTCTCTTTTGTTTTTCTGTCTTTTGAGACAAGGTCTCGCTATGTAGTTCAGGCTGGCCTTGAACTCACTATGTAGCCCAGGCTGGCCTCAAACTCCCAGTGATCCTCCTGCCTCAGCCTCCCTAGTGCTGGCATTACAGGTATGTACCACCACATCCAGCTATTCTTTTAAGCTTTTTTTTTTTTTTTGCCATGCTAGAGATCAAACACACGCTAGGGAACCACTCTACCACTTAGCTATACTCCCAGCCCCATTCTTTTCTTAAACAACTTTGAGATGTAATTCATATGCTGTAAAGTCACCCGGCTAAAGTATACAATTCAATGATTTTTAGCATATTTATAGAGCTGTGTAACTATCACTATGATCAGTTTTTATATTGTCATTCTTCCGAAAAGAAACTTACTCCTTGCTTGCCTGCAAGCACAAGGGCCTGAGTTCGATCCCTGGCACCACCAAAAAAAAAAAAAAAAAAAAAAAAAAAAAAAAAAAAAAAAAAAAAAAAAAAAAAAAAACAAAAAAAAAAAACCTTTATAAAAAGAAACTTACTCTTCACCAGTAGACACTCCATTTTCCCTAATTTTCCCAGGCCATTCACCTATTTT
Source organism: Hystrix cristata (assembly GCA_004026905.1). Taxonomy (NCBI): domain Eukaryota; kingdom Metazoa; phylum Chordata; class Mammalia; order Rodentia; family Hystricidae; genus Hystrix; species Hystrix cristata. The sequence goes on along the minus strand of PVJO010000777.1, from coordinate 7,006 downwards.
GGACATTTCATCTAAATGATCATGCAACATGTGGCCTCATGTTTCTGGCTTTCTAAAAAATTAGCATAATATTAAGGTTTGTCCAACTGACACCCTCTGAGCATTTCTTTTTATTACCAAATAATATTCTATTGTAATGTAGGCATATACTACTCATGTGTTCATCAGCTGTGAACATGTAGGTTGTTTCTACTTTTTGGCTGTTATGAATAAGGATGCTATGAGCATCTGTGTATAAGTTTTTGTGTGGGTTTGTCTTCATTTCTCTAGGATATATACCTAGGAGTATAATTATTGTTTCACAGAGTATCTTCAGGTTTAACATTTTGAGGAGCTACTGAACTACAAAAGAAACTCTAACATTTTCTATTCCCACTAGCAATATAAAAAGGTTCCAATTTCTCTACATTCTCACCAACACACATTATCATCTTTTTGATTATAGTCATCCTAGTAGCCAAGAGTAAATATATATTTATTTATTTTTAATTTTTATTAGCACATGTTTGCAGTACATTATGATCACATTCATTGTGAGGACTTGGTACATGTACATAACACATCATAATTTCCCTCTTCCTCCCCTCAGATATGTATTTAAATGACAACGTGTTAAGGTATCAAAATGACTAGCTTTGTGAGCTTTGTGGCTGTAATCAACTCATTCAGTCACTTTGGGGTTTTTGAGACAAGGTCTCACCATGTAGTTCAGGCTGGCCCTGAACTCACTATGTGGCCCAGGCTGGCCTCGAACACATGGCATTCCTCCTGCCCTCAACCTCCCGAGTGCTGGGATTACAGGCATGTGCCACCATGCCTGGCTCATTCAGTCACTCTGAAATTCAATTTTTTCATCTGTAAAATGGAGAAAGTAAAAAATTTCATAGAGCTCTTAAAGAGTATTAATGAACAAATGTAGAAAAATTTAGCATAGTAACTATTACAAAGTAAGTAACAGTGATTATTATCATTAAATCTTCTGCCCTCTAGGAACTCATCATCTAAACAGAAAACAAAATGCCCTTGTAAAGTACTGTCTGGCAGTCTGTACTTAATTTAAGTAAAAAAAATATAGCCAAGCATGGTGACGCAGGCCTATCACCCCAGCATTCTGGGAGGGTGAGGCACAGTATGCTAGATCAGCCTGTGCAATTTAGTTAGTAAGAACCTGTCTCAAATTTTAAAAATTTTTTCAAAGGGCTGGAGATATAGCTCCATTACGAAGGCCTTGGGCTTATTCCCAAGTACCAACAGGGGGAAAAAGTGACAGAGATAATAAATATATAAGATACAAAAAGGAAGATCAGCTAGGCATGGTGGCACATGTCTGTAATCCCTGCACTCTGGGAGGCTGAGGCAGAAAGACTACAAGTTCAAGCCCAGCCTAGACAATCTTGCAATTTAGTGAGACTATGTCTCAAAGTAAAAAATAAAAGGGGTAGGGATGTACCTCAGTACAAAGGCCTTAAGCTCAATCCCAGTACTGTAAAAAAAAGTTATTTCAGGGGCTAGGATGTAGCTCAGTGATACAGTGCTTGCCACCATGACTGAGGCCCTAGGTTTGATCCCGGAAGAGCAAAAAGAACCAGAGACTAGATGTGAGAAGAATAGGATAAAAAGAATCCAGCAGTCAGGCATGCCTATAATCAGGCAAGAGGATTACCGCAAGCTGAAGGCCAGCCCAGACTACACTGTGAGTTCAAGGGCAGCCTGAACTGCATAGCAAGAACTTGTATCAAAAAACCAAAAAGAAAAAACCAAGCATCAAGCACTCTGATTGAACAGACTGACCATATAGTCTAAAGACAACAATATATTTGGAATTCAATCTGAAAACAACATATATTGGTAATCAAATGATTAATCCAACCTTACCTTCTGCAATGTCTGAGCATGATGTGCCAATGGCTGTGTCCCCACTGTCAGCTACACTTGAACAGCGGCTGAAGCGGCTCCGAAAGGCCTCTGAGAGAACTGGAGTCTGCCATTCAGTCCCCAGGGAACTTCCTTTTTGAATTACATTGGAACCTGAAACAAGAGGCATTTTCCACATTTTGTGTGAACTAGATGAGATCATTTTTTTTGGGGGGTGGGGTGCTGGGGATCGAACTCAGCCTTGCACTTGCACTCTACCACTTGAGCTAAATCCCCAACCCCAAGAGATCATTTTTAAAAAATCACTTAAATCTATGAGAAAATAGCAGCACCTCACTCTTTTCTTTCTACTGTGCCTATTAGAGCTACTCTGAGGTAGCTGATATTAAGTGAAAATAGCATGAGATGTGAGAATAATCAAGAGACAGAAATGAGACCTACCAAGAACCCAGAAGAACTGGGACAACAAATGATCATATTTAATAGCAGCTACTATTTATGAAAGCCTAGAATTTTACAAACATGATTTCACCTACCTAATAGTTACTGGTAAGTATTATCATCCCTGTTTATAGAGAAAAGAGTTGAGATTTGAGCCCAGGTCTTTCTGATTCCAATATCCACATTCTTTCCTTTGCAGTTTTTTTTTTTTTTTTTTTTTTTTAAGACAGGGTCTCGCTATGTAGTTCAGGCTGTCCTTAAACTCACTATGTAGCCCAGGCTGTCCTTCAACTCAGTGGCAATCCTCCTGCCTCAGCCTCCCAAGTGCTGGGATTACAGGCATGTGCCACCATGACTGCCTTCCTTTGCAGGGTTTCTTAATGATATTCTGAGCTTGACAGTTCTTCAACATGTGGCCTATACATTACAGAAGGTTTTTATCATCCCTGGTACCCACTCATTAAATGCCAAGCAAACTTCATCTAATCCCATAGCACCGTGAAACCAGAACACACCCCATACATTTCCAAATGTTCTCTAGTGTAACAAGCAGCACAGTCGCCTATTGTAAACCATCTGCTTTTCTCAACCAGAATACCTTCAATGGGTCAATCTAGTTTCAGGTGAACTTTGAAAGTCAATCAGGAGAGTTTAAGGCTTTATCCTGAGGGAAATGCAAAGACATCACTAAAATTTCTCAGCAGGAGCCTAATGAGATTTACTTCACTTTAAAGCCTATTTGAGAGCTAGAAGGTAGAAAGTGTTCAATAAATACTTGATTTAATGTGTTTGCTTCAGCAGTATATATACTAAATACTTGATTTAAATAAACTAGATGCACTGGTGCACACCTGGGATTCCAGCACTCTGGGGAAATGAGGCAAAAGGATCAAAAGTTTGAACCATCTGGGCAACTTAGCGAGACCCTGTCTCAAAAAAATTTTTTAAAAGGGTTGGGTAATAATAGTTCAATGAGAAGGCCCTGGGTTTGCTCCAAAGTACAACAAAACAAAACAAACTTGATTTATGAACATACTAGCAAAGACTTCAAATTATTTTTTAAAAACCACTTTAATTTTTCTAAATTGTATCCAATGATCCATGAAAACAAACAAATGTAATGGCAGCTACTTACCCTCCATTTAACTTAAAGTGCTAAAGTTAAACTTGAAATCAGAAAATAAGGTTCTACAGACTCTTTTTTTTGAGACAACGTCTCACTATGTAGTTCAGGCTGGCCTTGAACTCACACCTGCCTCAGCCTCCCACGTGCTAGGATTCCAAACTTGGGCCACCATGCCTGGCCTTCTACAGATTCTTTAATCTAGTAGGAAGCAAATGACCCTTGTACAAAAATTACCATATTCCTTTCTCTCAAGTTTGGTGCTTCTCTCATCTTTTAAACCTACTTTGTTCTAATTTTGTTCCATTTTTTGGCTTTGTTTGGTTTGGTTTTTTGAGACAGAGTTTCACTACATAGTCTAGGCTGGCTTCAAACTAATGATCCTCCTGCCTCAGTCTCTTCAATGCTGTGACTATAGGCATGGACCACCATGCCCATCTACTTTTGCTCCTTTTTTGCTACCCATACCTCTGCCTTTTACTGAAGGCTACCTAACTTTCCCCAAGGCCACCTATTCTTTGGACACTAATGGGCTGCCTGATTTGAAAGAATATGCCGAATATATGTATGAGACTCAGTAATCTATAATAATTTTTAATAGATAACATAGATAACAATCAGAGTCTCTAGCAGCATAAGATTAGAAAATGTTAATATTGTACTAAATTGGTGTAATCTAGCCAGGAACAAGGTATTTGACCTCTTGGTGAGTTTATATAGCTTTGTCTCTTTTGTCAGGGTACAATTTGCTAGAGGTTTTTTCTTTCTTTTTTTTGTGGGGGAGACAGGGTCTGGCATGCAGTCCTTGAATTCACTATGTAGCCTAGGGTGGCCTCAAACTCATGGTGATCCCAAGTGATAGGATTACAAGCATGTGCTACAATGTCTGGCTAAACTTTTTGAAATAGTTAAAATTGATTGATTGACGTTCCTGGCCTCCTGTGGAAACTATACCCTGTTAACTATGAATCTTTCCTTCTTTGCCCTTACTATTTCTCCATCTACCTGCTTTATACTCCAATTTTGCTTTTTTTTGTTTTTATGGAGACAGGGTCTCACTATGTACTTCAAGATAGCCTTGAACTCACTATGTATCCCAGGCTGGCCTCGAACTCACAGTATTCCTCCTGCCTCAGCCTCCCAAGTGATGGGATTACAAGTGAGCACCACCATGACCAGCCTTATACTCCAGTTCTGAAGAGATAAAATTTGAGCCAGGTATGGTGGCCTACACCTGCACTCCTAGCAATCAGGAGGCTGAGGCAGGAAGATCGCCATGAGTTTGAGGCCAGCCTGGGCTACATGGTGAGTTCAAGGCCAGCCTGAACTGCATAGTTAAGACCCTGTCTCAAAAAATAAAATAAAATAAAACAAAGAGATATTTGTTAAAATACATTTTAGGGGCTGGGATATAGTTTAGTGGTAGAGTCTTGCCTACCATGTGTGAGGCCCTGGGTTGGATCCCCAGCACAATACATACACCAAAAAGTTTTGATATATTTAGTATAGAGGCTTGTGCTTACTTCAAAATTTAAGCTTGACAGTTGATTTTTTGATTAATTAAATTTATTCTCTTAAAAGACAAGCTCTTACTACATTGCCCAGGCTAGCCTGGAACTCCTGGGCTCAAACAATCCTGCTGCCTCAGCCTTCTGAGCGTCTGAGGTTACAGGTACACACCAACATGCCCAGTTAACACTGAAATTATTTTGTACTATATCACATATCCTTTCAGTAGCATCCTTATCAGGTTGGAGATGCAGCTCAGTTGTTGTCCACTTGCTTAACATGCTCAAGGCCCTGGATTCGATTCCTGGTACCACAAAAAGGAAAGGAAGAGAGAGAAGAGAAAAAAAGTAGCGTCCTTTGTTTTGTTGTAGCAAAGTCTTTTTTTTTTTTTTTTTTTTTTTGCTTTGAATATTGCACCCAGGGCCTTATACATGCTAGGCAAACACTCTACCAGTGAGTTACATTCCCAGTCCTTTTTCCTTTTATTTTGAGACGGGTCTCATTAAATTGCCCAGGTTGGCACTGAACTTGGGATTCTCCTGCCTCAGTCTCCTAAGTAGCTGGAATTACAAATACTGTTCCATAGTGTCTGGCACAAAGACCACTATTAATCTGAAAAAGACACTACTGAAAAGAGACAAAGTCATTAGAAAGCCAGGTAGCTGTGTTAAGGATTGCTACATTCCAAAAACTCTCATTAACAGCCAGGCATGGTAGTGCACACCTGTAATCCCAACTCTTGGGAGGCTGAGACAAGAAGATCATCATGAGTTTGAGGCCAGCCTGGGTTACACAGTGAGTTCAAGGCCAGCCTGAAATACACAGAAAGACCTCGTCTCAAAAAACAAAACAGGGCTGGGGATTTAGCTCGGTGGTTACAGTGCCTGCCTAGCAAGTGTAAGGCCCTGAGTTCGATCCCCATCAGCAAACAAAACAACACAAAACAAAGAACACCCCCCTTACATACATAATTGTCATAAAAAACTACAATCCAGCCTTAAAACAGTACATACCATGCAGCAAATACTCAACAAGTACTTACTGAACAAACCTTTGTTCAGGAGTGTGGTACTAGAGATTGAACCGAGGGCCTTCACACTAAACTACATTCCTAGCCCTCTTTATTTTGAGACAGGGTCTTCACTAAGTAAATTACCAGGCTGGGCTCACATTTGTGATCCTCCTGCCTCTGCCTCCCAGAGTACTGGGATTACAGGTGTGTACCATCATGCCAGGCTGCTGAATAAATTCTGAATTGATTCAACACTTAATAACAGTGCCTGCTGTATGAAAAGCAGCAAGCCTAGGAGAATTATCACAAATACATACCAGATGTCTACCATGAATAAGGCACCGTAGAATTTTAAAGTTCAACTGCACTTTGTTAAATAAAATGTCCTTTTCTTAACTGAGCACAGTGGCACAGATCTAGCACTCTAGGTGGCTGAGGCAGGAGGATCGTAAGTTTGAGCCCTGCCTGGGAAACTTGAGACTCTGTCTCAAAACAAAAAATAGGCCAGGATGTAGCTCAGTGCAAAAGCCCTGGGTTCAATCCCCAATAATGCTAAATAAATAAATAATTACTGACCTTTTCTTAATAGCTCAAAATTTTAAAAACTATTTTTTTTTCTTGTGCTGGGGATCGAACTCAGGACCTTTTGCTTGCTAGGCAGGCACTCTACCAACTTGAGCTAAATCTCCAACCCTAAAAACTATTTTTAAAATCCTACTTATTTGAAATATATCTCATCTACTGAATGTCTACATATATATTTTCTTAGTATACTTAGTGTATCTACTGAGCTCTCAAAATATTTTTTTAAAATTTTTATCAGTACTTTTTTTTTTTTTTTTTGGTGCTGGGAATCGAACTCGGGGCCTTGTGGTTGCTAGCCAAGCGCTCTACCACTTGAGCTAAATCCCCAGCCCCTATCAGTACATGTTTACAGTACATAATAATACATTCATCGTGGGGAGGTGGTATGTGTTTACAACACATCTTAATTCTTTTTACTTCCCCTTCTCCCTTGTCTCCATCCCTTATTCTCCTTCCTCAAA